>JBCNJP010000003.1:45050425-45212260 GCA_039602395.1 Deinandra increscens subsp. villosa | reverse complement strand
CACTATGCATTAACAGCAAGTCCAGTTATATGCAAACGGATGCAGCAAGAGTTTTGGAAGACAGCAAACGTATCTGAAGACGGAAAGCAGATAATTGCCAGAATTCAAGCTTCTGATGTGATTTTAACAGAAGAGAATTTCAGACAGGCTCTCAGACTTAAAGATGTTGCTGCTGATCCCATTGCTCTTGATAAAGAAATGGTGTCCAAGTGTCTGAAGGAAATGGGATACCTCACTTTATCTCCTCCCACGATGAAAGCTCTCATTCCGCCGTACTGGAGAATGCTGGCACATTATTTACAGAAATGTGTCATTGCCAAGAAGAGCTCTACGGATCAGCTGAACCAAGTGCACACCCATGCAATGGTGTCACTAATCAGAGGTGTTAGGTTCAACTGGTCTAGGATGATATTTGAAGATGTGAAGTCTGTGGTATCCAGAGATAAGAAGTTTGCAGCAGTTCCAAGGTTCATCCAGCTAGTTCTGAACTCAAGATATCCAGCTCTGAGAAAGTCAAATGATACACATGATACTAAACCGATGGGTATTGAGGTGTTTCCTATGATCAATCCGAAGAAGAAGTTGTCAGATAAGATGTCGTTTGGAGACAAGTTTGGAGAGTTTGCAGAGATTGTGAGAGAAGAGGTGCCTGTTAACAGAAATGCAACTGTGGAAGAAGAACACAATCTGCCTCCTCCTCAACATAAAGTGGTTGATCTTCCAGATGACTCAGATTGGGAAGAGTTTGATTTACAAGATGTGCAGATTGGAGCACTTAACTTTGAAGGTGACGAGTCAATCAACTATGATACATATCTGGACGATGTTGACATCCAGGAAGTTGAGACTGAGACAACTGAGACTCCATTAATCAGAAAACGGAAAGCTACAGAGGATCCTCCCCTCGGTGCTTCTGTTACATTTGAAGAGACTGATGAGACTGATAAGACAGAAACTGTGTCAGCTGCTACACCACACCACACAGAAGGCCCTAGTGACCCAAGCAGAAGAAGACTGAATTCTTATGTGCCACTAGTCACAAGATCAAGTGCTGGTCCGTCCTCTTCACAGCCCACAGCTCAAGATAAGGGGAAGTCAGTAGAAACCCCTGAGTTCAGGTTAGAGAAGGAACTCAGAGCTGAAATAGCCGAATTGAAAGCCCAGAATGATACCCAGAGTGAAATTATTGGTGATCTGATAGATATTCAGAAGGTACATAATACTGAATTGGAGAATCAGAAGAAAATAAACAGAGTTTACAAGGCAGTTTAGAGAACTTCACAAGCTGATCAGGCAGCTGAATTCTGAGAAAGCTAAACAAGGTGATTCCTCTCAATCACCAGTCTTTGACTTTGAAGCTGATATTCCTGAGGATACACAACCAGTATTGCCAGAAGCTTCTAGTGATGACAAAGATACCAGAGATAGAGACTATATGACTGTTCCCGCTTCTGATTTTGATGGAGGGTGGGAGTCACAAACATTTGCCTATCCACCTGAAAGGTATCTCATTCAACTGGGAGAGCATTATCATGATAGACAAGGCATTACTGCACCAGTAAAGACGTGGATGTTTGATGGTGAAAAGAATATGTTCGTAGTACGAAGAAGGGGTCAGTATCCATTGGAGTATTACAAAAGTTGGACTCAATTCTACTCCTGGACGAACGTGGATTTGACTATGTTATATCAGGCCCCATTCTCCAACCCGTCAAACAATGATCAAGCCACGTATTTCTATAAGAAATTGGAGAAAGCTGTAAGGAGCAAGTTCAGGAAGTTTGAGGAGTTTCCTCACAAGAAGTCATATGTGATGAAGTACAGAAAGGTGTTCAAATGGGATGGAAAGAAATGTATCCCAGGGAAGGAAGATGAGAAGCTCAAGAAGTTTACAAATGTCTTGTATCCACCTACAGACAAGACAAAGACGATTCCTCTTCCCATGAGACATCCTGAAGACTGTCTGCATGACTTTCAGACATGGGCATACAGTGATTATTCTGGTGAAGCGAAGATTCTATGCAAGTCCCGGACCATTAATGTCATGGAAGTTCATGATCTGATGCGATTTCACAAGAAAGACATCCTGGTCTTGGCTAAACATCAGATTGAGTGTAACCCTGACACTGAGGAGTATGCAAAGTGTTACACGCGGGCAGTAGCTGAGATTGTGGCCAAGGAACTCTGGTACGATCCAGCAACTGTGAATTTGTCCAAGAAGTTCAGAATGTGAAGACTATCTAATGCTAAAGCCTAGGGGAAGATTGTAGAGACCTGAAATTTAAGGCTTTTGCATTAGATTGATTTGGGCTTTTCTAGTTGTTTTGGGTTAGTTTAATGTTTAATTGGGCTATTATGTGTGTGGGCTTGGGTCCGAATTGTATAGGTTGGGCTAGGGGTTTACGAAATCCCTCCATCTATATATAGGGCTTTATTATGTTTTGAAAAGGTTGCTAGTCTTTTGGGTGATTTAACTTGTGGTGTAATCGAAATTCTCATAGAGAATTTCGATCCAAGGTGTAGCAAGCAATCAAGTGTTCAATCAAGTTCCTTTCTCAAATCGGTTTGTTATTTAATTGCTCTTTAGACTTTTCGATTATTACTTTCTACTGTGTTCTTGAATCAACTAGCAAAACCGGATTCCGCACGGTTTCACTAGCCAAGATATCGCGTGAGGGTTATTTTGATCCTTACAATTCTTTACTCAAAAACTTCATGCGAACTCTATGTTGTTATTTGTGATTTGGTATGTGAACTTGTGTGCTTATTTATGTTGTGTTGTGGTTGGACTCATACTCATACTCATACTCATACTCGTGTGACATTAACTGTGAAAAGCCGGGGTTACGGTAATAGATATATTGGCTTGACAAGCCCACTTGGCATGCTTCGCGTGTAGCGCCTTGTGATTTGAAACCTTGAGGTCAGGGTTGGCTCATACAGCTGGTTACTCAATCTCATTCACTGGTTTACTTTACTCGATTACACTTAACTCATTGATTCGCATGCTTTAATCTATGTAGTACACTAAACCTATGTTTACTCACCAACTATTCGTAGTTTACCTTTATTTTATACATGTTGCAGGACTTGCTGATAGATGATGACTTCTTGCTGTTGACACTATAGGATCGCATGTGGACCTAGTGTGACCTAATTAATTAAGTTTATTTGATTCATTGTTGTTTATTTTCATCATGTATTGTATTGATTACTTATGTTTAATGAAATTGGGTTGATTAAGAATATCGCAACATTTAAATAGTGTTGTGTGCATCTGGACAATCATCGCGCCCCGACATCTTCCGCCGTCGGTTGGGGTGTGACAAGCAGCTCCGGCGGCGGCAACAGCTCCGGCGAGACAGCAGCTCCGGCAGCAGCAAGGTGGCGGGAGGAGAACACAGCAGCAGCGGTGGCTGTGGCTGCGGTGTTGTGCGACCGAGAAAGAAAGGTAGGAGGGAAGGAGATGGCGGCCTGTGGTGGTTCTGAGGGGAGGAGACGGTGGCGGGGGTGGTTGTGTTCGGTAGTGGCAGCGGGAGTAAGGTGGTGGGGTGGTTGTTTGATCACGCAAAAGACAAGAGGGAGGGACTGTGGTGGTGGATTACGGTGGTGGCGGTGGCTGTGGATGTTGGTGGTTGTTGATGACGGGGGTGGTGGTGCTGTGGTTGTCCTTGGCAGGAAGAAAGGGGAGGGGAAGGGTGATGGAGAAAGGTGGCGGTGGTGGTTTTGGTGATTGTGGCTTCACCGAGAAAAAAAAGAAGGGAGGTGGAGGTGGTAGTTCTTGGTGGTGGCGGCTGCATTTTGTGGTGGCGGTGGTGCTTGGCTGCTTCTTGCTTCTCGACATTTTATAAAAAAAATCATGTGTAAGTGATATATTTTATAAAAATAAGTCTTGGTCATAAATGTTGCCATGTTTTATAAACTATAGTATTTTATTTGAAACTTTATAAAACTTATAAATATTTGTGGTGAAAATAACCCATAACTTCTATAAATAAATAATGTATAAAAACTATACAAGTTTCTAACAAGCTTTTATAAAAATTAAAGGTGGTGTCAACTTTTTATAAAAGAAATAAAAAGTTGATGGGCCAACATAATTAAATTAATACATTGGCTTGGAATTTATATTGGGCCTAATAATTAAGGGAAAAAAAATGGATCGGGCTGGTTTGTCGGTTATGGGTCGTACGGGTCCAAACAGGGCGCCGGTTCGAGGCCCGGGCCCGTTATGCATTGGTTGAGGATACGGGCCGCCACGATTAGTCGGAGTATTACGTTTGAGTAATAGGTCAAGGTTTTGGGCTCGGTTTCATCGTTTTAGGCTTATTGGGCCCATTGGGCCGAGTTGGGCCCAATTGGGTGTTCGGTTGGAGTTTGGCATAAGTCTTGATAACGGTTTCAGTTTGTGATGTTTTTATTTCATAAAAAACAATTATTTAAGTTGATTATAAAAGTTTTTCAGAAATCAGTTATGGTTTTTAGTTTCTCGAACGGGTTACGGAAAATGTTTTCAGTTTGTCAGTTTGTAACAGTTTTAAGCTCGACCGTTCAAATTGTTTTAAAACCGAATAGTTTTAGATGATCGGTCGCTTATTAGTTCGACGTGTCGTTTATATAAATGTTGACACTGGTTCCGGATAAAATACAAAAATACATTTTATATTTAATTTTCTTGTTATTGAAATTCCATAATTAATTCATGGAATCTCTATGAAATTTACGGTTATATGCTTCAAGTACAAACGCGGGATTAGGTGTACGTCATCAGTTAACAGTCAGGCACAGTAATTAACAGTTTAAACAGAAATCAGATCGGTTAATGTACATTAATATTCAATTAAAAAGTCAAAGTAAAAGGGTTTGACCTAGGTTTTCGGACGAGGTGTCACATTCTCCCCCAGTAAGAAGAATTCCGTCCCGAAATTCAGTTCTTGATCACTGGTTGTTTGTGACGTTTCCGAAAGGACGAGGATATTTCGGACGCCTTTGGTCCTCGGGTTCCCAAGCGTACTCTGGACCTCGCCGTGAGTTCCAACACACTTTGGCAATGGGAATGCGGTTGTGTTACGTTCTCTTAAGGTCTCGGTCAAGTATCTTGACATGTTCCTCAATAAGTGAGGCATTTTGTCAACTTGATTTTTGATAAGCGTTTCATCAGATAAGCATTTCTTTATGATTACTAACGTGAAAGACATCATGCAAACTGCTTAGCTATACGGGAAGGCGTAGACGGTAAGCTACTGGTCCGATTGTCTCAGTGATTTCAATTGGACCAATGTAACAAGGGTTAAGCTTTCCTCGTTTGCCGAACCGGATGACACCTTTCCAAGGTGACACTTTTAACATGACGCGATCACCCTTTTTAAAGGGTAAGGGTTTTCCGATGATTTCCGGTAGGTAAATCTCAATAGTCTGATAAAAGAATGAGGATTGACACACGGATGGACGAGGTTTTGAGTATGAAGGTTTCTGGACAAGTCAGGATTTCTCATGAATGGGCTCTACCAGGATTTTCATGCAGTTCAAATTACAATTATGTGTGCACCCACAATTGTGATTTGCCTTACATGATCAGCCTAAGCTTTGCTCATACTTGAGTTTTCAGTTTGTCGGAAAATGAAATGTATCGGGGACAAGATGGCTTATGGAAAAGTTTAGATTGATTCGCTACCGGATGGGATCTTCCTCGATTCCCGGGATTTCTAATGATAACAATAATGGAAATGCGGTTTGGCTCCAGTCTATTGGTCTTGCAGTCTAAGATCTCAATAGGTTCTAGACAAGATGGGTGTGTAGGCCTTTGTTAATGCATGAACCTTGTGTGGCCGTTACTGTTCGAATTGTCAAACAGACTGATTTGTCGGAAACATGAACTGAGGTCCGAACCTCAGCCGAACTCCAGATTCGGAGTTGTCCGAAAGTGGTCCGAACTCCATGTTCGGAGGAAGCTCGGAGCAGGTTCGAAGGTTACCCAGTTCGGACCTTATGAAGAAGTATAAATAGTTTCGTCTTTGTATTTCTTTGTAAGTTTCTGTCTAGTGTCTGTGTGATTGAGAGGGGAGGTTCTGTTCAACCTCCCCCAGAGCTTAAACATTTGTATACTCCTTCGTTATGTAATCATTCGACATGATTCAATGACAAAACTTCTGTCTCATCCATAGAATCGATCCGTATACGGTTTTTCAGTTGGACCCTAAAACTTTCAAAGTTTCATAATTGAAAAAGTGAATATTCAAAAGCAATCGGTTCAGGGTTGATGGTGATTTTTTATCTTCATGGAAAGGTGATGTTTTCTGATGTTCGTGCAAACCGATATGTCAAAGTTTTCAATTATGGTTTGGAACTCTCTGTCATATGCTCGATACTTTCTTTCTTGAGTTGTCGAAAGACTTGGTCAGATTCCAGTCTGCAACGAGATATACGTTTACCGGAGTAATATATTGGGATGGATTTGATGCTGAGGGGGAATTTCCGTGATTGAAGATGCTGATCGTGTCTGTTTTCATAAAGATCAGAATGTGTTACAATTCGGTGAAGATTGAAGATTATTATCAAGATACAGTGATGTTCGTGTGTCTTTACAATTTCCGGATACAACTTATGAAGTGAACCATTATCATACATGACGGTTCCAATTGGATGGTTGTGCTTGAAGCTAGGGGGAATTTTATTGGTTGTGGAGATTGTACAAGATGCGAATTGTTTCCTGCATATCTGATGATTCGGTCAAGGGGAGTTTGCTAAAGATAGAGGTGTCTGCAGCAAGCTGACTGAAGATTGCTAGAAGATCATTGTCTGGATTCGGCAGTAACGTCCAAGGGGGAATTTGTTAATGCATGAACCTTGTGTGGCCGTTACTGTTCGAATTGTCAAACAGACTGATTTGTCGGAAACATGAACTGAGGTCCGAACCTCAGCCGAACTCCAGATTCGGAGTTGTCCGAAGGTGGTTCGAACTCCAAGTTCGGAGGAAGCTCGGAGCAGGTTCGGAGGTTACCTAGTTCGGACCTTATGAAGAAGTATAAATAGTTTCGTCTTTGTATTTCTTTGTAAGTTTCTGTCTAGTGTCTGTGTGATTGAGAGGGGAGGTTCTGTTCAACCTCCCCCAGAGCTTAAACGTTTGTATACTCCTTCGTTATGTAATCATTCGACATGATTCAATGACAAAACTTCCGTCTCATCCATAGAATCGATCCGTATACAGTTTTTCAGCCATTGGTCCAATCCATTCCGGGATCTCAAGGGATCGATGAGGCTTAAGCATACTTAGCTATCTAGGCCTAGTTACCTCCGTCTGAGACAAAATCCATTATAAGGTTTTGAACCCCCTTATAGATTCAAAGGGTTCGCGTCGAGTGTTAACGTAGTTCTCTTGGAGATTAGCTATGGCTTTTGAAAGGTTCGGAAATTGAAAGGTCTCCTTAGTAGTTTCATGTACTATCACTCGACCAGTTAGTTGAATGTTACTGGCTTCGGTCCAGCGAAGGGGCGAATGAAACTTTCTTCCATACAAGCCTTCGAAAAGGGGGCGGCTTGACTATTCGAGCGATATCTATTGTTATAAGGAAACTCGGCGAGTGGAAAAATGGTTGTCTCAACCATTGTCTAGGTTTGTCTTGCGTGATGACAATCTGTCACATAACTACGCAACGTACCTTTTTAAGGTCTGAATTTTTCCTTTTGATTTGGTCATTAGTATAACTCCTACATACATACATTTTGTTGGATCCCTGGGTGGATGGAATAACTTGATTTGTGGGCTTTATCAAACACTAGCCTTCTTAAGTCTCTAAAGCTAGGTACCCATAGCTTATCCAAAAAGTTCATGGTTCCATCAGGCTTTTCAATCAGTTGTTTCTCCATGCTATGCAAGCACTCATTTTCCAGATTCTCCGGATTAAGAGCTTCGATTTGAGCGTCACGAACTTGTGACGTGAGGTTCGAGTGTATGGTCATTCTTAATGCTTGAACACGACGCGGTTTGGTATGTTCCTTCCTGCTTAATGCATCGGCTACAACGTTAGCCTTGCCCGGGTGATAATGAATCTCACATTCATAATCGTTAAGCAGTTCAAACCATCGTGGTTGTCTCATGTTTAGCTCTTTCTGGTTAAAGATGTGCGGGAGGCTCTTGTGATCGGTGGATCTAACGCACCGAGTCCCATAGAGGTAATGCCTCCAGATTTTAGGGGCAAAGACAACGGTTCCAAGTTCTAAGTCATGACTCGTGTAATTCTTCTCATGAATCTTCAGTTGTCGAGAGGCGTAAGTGATGAATTTCTCATGCTGCATTAGTACGCAACCCAAACCTTAATGCAAAGCATCACAGTATACTACGAAATCATTGATTCCGTCAAGTAAGGATATGGTTGGGGCGTTGCAAAGTTTTTGCTTCAACAACTGGAAAGCAGTTTCAGTTTTATCATCCCAGATGTACTTCTTATCTTTCTAGGTCAGGGTGTAAGAGGCTGGGCTATCTAAAAAAAAATCAATGAATCGGCGGTAATAGATAGCGAGACCTAAGAATTGTCGAACCTCGATTGGGGTCGTGGGAGTACTCCAATCTTTGATTGTTTCAATCTTAGCCGGATCAACGTGAATATCTTGGTCGTTGATCACATGACCCTGAAAGTGTACTTCGCGAATCCAAAAATCACATTTGGAGAATTTCGCGTACGGTTCTTCTTTCTTCAACAGTTCTAAGATGAATCTCAAGTGTTCGTCGTGTTCGTTCTTACTACGTGTGTAGATAAGAATATCATCGATGCACACGAAAACAAATTTATCCAAGTATGATTTGTACACGCGATTCATTAAGTCCATGAATACGGCCGGTGCGTTAGTCAAACCAAATGGCATAACCAGGGAATCGTAATGACTATAGCATGTTCTAAACGCTGTCTTTGAGACATCTTCATCTCTAACTCGGAGTTGGTGGTACCCCAACCTCAGATGGATCTTTGAATAGAAGCATGATCCTTGAAGTTGATCAAATTAATCATCGATCATTGGAAGTGGGTAACGGTTCTTCACTGTCAGTTTGTTCCACTCTCGGTGGTCGATACAAATCCTGAACGTTCCATCTTCATTTTTCACGATTAACACGCGAGCATCCCATGGGGAGTGGATTGGACGAATAAGGCCCTTATTCTAGCAACTCTTTAGTTGGCTAGATAACTATCGCATTTCAGATGGTGCCAGTCGATAAGGGGACCTGGCAACGAGGCGGCTCTGGGTGTTAGGTCGATGCGAAACTCTGCCTGTCGTGCTGTGGGTAAGCCTGACAAGTCTTCTGGAAAGACTTTCAGGTATTTGCAGACAATAGGAACGTCTTCGATACGCTTCTTCTTCGGTTTCTTCTCAGTGACATGAGCTAGAATGGCATGGCATCCCTTGCGGAGGAATTTTTGTGCTTTCATACATGATATAATATTTAGCTTGGCTCCCCTCTTTTCGCCTTGTACGTTCAGAGGGTTGCCGTCTGCTAATGGCACTCAAACCATTTTCTCATGACACACAATTTTTGGTATGGTTCTTTGTTAACCAATCCGTTCCAATAACTACATTGAAACTTCCTAGATCAACGGGCATCAGTCGATGCTGAAAGAATGGTCAGTGGGTAGTCTGGGTAGATTACTCCGGTTTCTATCAAATCTCCATTCGCTAATTCGATTGCAAACTTAGCGTCTAGGGCAACAGGGGTGATGTCAAGTAATTATTACAAGTTAAAGATTTAATGATTAAACACAAGTAGGTAAATATTAAAGGTTATTTTAATATTAAACTCATGTTTTGAAACTTAGGGTTTTGAGTTAATGTAAATATAATTATTATTAAAAATAATTATATTAACAAACCAAAATGATTTTAACTCAAATTAGGGTTTCTAAAATTCATAAGGATAATTATTTGCTGAAAATAATTATTTACGATTTATTACGTCGTAAAACATTTTTAAATCGTTTAAAGATTTCGTTTCAATTCCAAACGTTTAAAAATAAACATTTGATCCGGTTAAAACGTTTTGATTATTTTGATTTATTTAAAATAATCAAAATGTTTAAAATTTGTTTATCATAATTTCTATAAGTCTTTTGATTTTATTTTTATAAAATTATTTTTAAATAACTTTATTTATCAAATAAAGTTAGGGTTTTCAATTAAAGACTTTTTATAGAATATTCTCAACATAAAATGTTTCCATTTGTATAAAATCCAAATGTTTTATACTTTTTGTCAATTGTTCAAAAATATGATATTCTATCATTTTTTAACATAAAATATATCTATATATATATTTTATCCATTTTATTTCTTTTATAAAATCTAAACAAGACTTTTAAGTCTTTTATTTTAGAACTTATATTTTTATAAAAAGAGACCATTTTATATATCAAGTTTCATGGGGAGATTTTTATAGTTTTAATATCCAAGTAATTTATATAAAATTACTAGTTTTTAATATCAATCCATAAAATTCCTTCATAGGGTTTTATGTTATCATTTTATGTCCAACCTTTTTATAAATTCATTCTAATGTCCAACTAGTCCAAATGTGTCACTAAACACTATATTTAGTCCATGGTAATTGTCATTAGCATACATTAATCCATAAACAAGATGATTAGCAACTAAAATCACAATTAAACATTCTAGTCATTTATAACATATCAACATATGATAATATCAACATATATCCATACAAATATATATAAATATCATAAGATCACTAAAAGATTTAATTGACCATTAAGTTTGTAAGTTAACCCATAGATTACAAAAACACAACATAAACTCATTTTCAAACCTTACAATCTTAAGGTTTTAGAAGAAAAAGACAGAAATCGGTTTTAGGTGTTTTCGAACGTTAGAAAAACTTCACGTTTTATCGGGTGGTTGTCAAGACTCGGTTGTTCATTTGGGCCGTTTATAACATATTATAAACGTAAATGAGAATGGTTTAACGACTCACGATGGGCGGGAGGGTGAAACCGAACAAGAAGAAGAAGAGGAAACGGTGGCGGTCGGGTGGCAGTCCACGGCTGTCACAGCAGCTCCGGCGGCGGCAACAGCTCCGGCAAGACAGCAGCTCCGGCAGCAGCAAGGTGGCGGGAGGAGAACACAGCAGCAGCGGTGGCTGTGGCTGCGGTGTTGCGCGACCGGGAAAGAAAGGAAGGAGGGAAGGAGATGGCGGCCTGTGGTGGTTCCGAGGGGAGGAGACGGTGGCGGGGGTGGTTGTGTTCGGTAGTGGCAGCGGGAGTAAGGTGGTGGGGTGGTTGTTTGATCACGCAAAAGAGAAGAGGGAGGGACTGTGGTGGTGGATTACGGTGGTGGCGATGGCTGTGGATGTTGGTGGTTGTTGATGACGGGGGTGGTGGTGTTGTGGTTGTCCTCGGCAGGAAGAAAGGAGAGGGGAAGGGTGATGGAGAAAGGTGGCGGTGGTGGTTTTGGTGGTTGTGGCTTCACCGAGAAGAAAAAGAAGGGAGGTGGAGGTGGTAGTTCATGGTGGTGGCGGCTGCATTTTGTGGTGGCGGTGCTTGGCTGCTTCTTGCTTCTCGACAGGAACCAAAAAAAGAAAAAGGGTGATGGTTTGTGCTGATTTCTCGTGAAGAAGAATAAAAGAGAGAGAGAGAGAGGTTGGTAAATGGTGTGGTAGGGACATGTGTGATGTGGTCAAGTTAACATCACAATTTTTACCAACAAAGCCACTAGCAACATTTTATAAAATAAAAATAATCATGTGTAGGTGATATATTTTATTAAAATAAGTCTTGGTCATAAATGTTGCCATGTTTTATAAACTATAGTATTTTATGTGAAAGTTTATAAAACTTATAAATATTTGTGGTGAAAATAACCCATAACTTCTATTAATAAATAATGTATAAAAACTATACAAGTTTCTAACAAGCTTTTATAAAAATTAAAGGTGGTGTCAACTTTTTATAAAAAAATAAAAATTTGATGGGCCAACATAATTAAATTAATACATTGGCTTGGAATTTATATTGGGCCTAATAATTAAGGGGAAAAAATGGATCGGGCCGGTTTGTCGGTTATGGGCCGTACGGGTCCAAACAGGGCGCCGGTTCGAGGCCCGGGCCCGTTATGCATTGGTTGAGGTTACGTGCAGCCACGATTAGTCGGAGTATTACGTTTGAGTTATAGGTCAAGGTTTCGGGCTCGGTTTCATCGTTTTAGGCTTATTGGGCCTATTGGGCCGAGTTGGGCCCAATTGGGTGTTCGGTTGGAGTTTGGCATAAGTCTTGACAACGGTTTTAGTTTGTGATGTTTTTATTTCATAAAAACAATTATTTAATTTGATTATAAAGGTTTTTCAGAAATCAGTTATGGTTTTTAGTTTCTCGAACGGGTTACGGATAATGTTTTCAGTTTGTCAGTTTGTAACAGTTTTAAGCTCGACCGTTCATATTGTTTAAAACCGAATAGTTTTAGATGATCGGTCGCTTATCAGTTCGACGTGTCATTTATTCAAATGTTCGACACCGGTTCCGGATAAAATATAAAAATACATTTTATATTTAATTTTCTTGTTATTGAAATTCCATAATTAATTCATGGAATCTCTATGAAATTTACGGGTATATGCTTCAAGTACAAACGTGGGATTAGGTGTACGTCATCAGTTAACAGTCAGGCACAGTAATTAACAGTTTAAACAGAAATCAGATTGGTTAATGTACATTAATATTCAATTAAAAAGTAAAAGTAAAAGGGTTTGACCTAGGTTTTCGGACGAGGTGTCACATAAAGTCTGTCGCATTCGTACTGATAATGGAACTGAGTTTAAGAATGCTAAGATGGCCGCTTTTTGTAATTCACTTGGGATTGTTCATGAATTCAGTGCACCGTATACTCCGCAAACAGATTGGAGTCGCTGAACGGAAGAATAGAACTTTGATTGAGATGGCTCGAACCTTGTTGGCTGATGCAAATCTACCAATAAAGTTTTGGTCCGAGGCTGTGCACACTGCATGTTATGTGCTCAATCATGTTCTGATTATCAAGAGATTCAATAAAACAAGTTATAAATTACTTAAACGTTGAAAGCCTAATTTGAATTTCTTGGTACCGTTTGGGTGTCTTTGCACGGTTCTCAAAGAAGGTGGGAAGTTTGCTTCAAAAGCTGTTCAAGGGTGTTTTGTTGGATATCATCATCCGAGGAAGCGTGTTTATTTTCCGTCTTCCAAGACAATTGAGAATCATGTAAATGTGGACTGTCAGAAGCATACTTTCCTACATCCCAAATCGGTTGATGCTCGGTCTTATGATTATAAGTCTCTAATTGATTCGTTCACGATTGCATCATCTGGATATGAGGAAGAGGAGGATCCTGATATTTTAGCTGCTATGCTACATTCATTGACAACTCCTGGTCCAGGTTCATGGATTCCAAAGCTTTCAAGCACTGCTGTTGCTTCGTCTAGTCAGAGTGCTTCTAGTCTAGACACTATGAGTTCTTCTGATGATGATGAAAGTATGTTTCATGAAGCAGAATCTACACCTGTAGATGATCAAATTCATTTGCCATGTACAAGCTCTTCTGTACCGCATTCGTTATCGATTGATGTTTTATCAAGTTTAGAAGTGGCAGAGGCATCTTTGACAAATTTGGAAGATATTCAGGAAGTTGCTGATTCAACAATTCTTCGGATTAACAATATTCATCCTCAAGAAAACATTATTGGAGATCCGTCTTTGGGGGTTCGTACACGAAATCAATTGGCAGGAAATATTGATGCTTTGATTGCCGAAATCAGAGAATCTGGGATTCAGAATGAAGTTTTTCACTCCTGTTTTCTATCTCAGGTAGAACCTTCTAATGTTGATAAAGCATTGGAGGATGCTTCTTGGGTAGAAGCCATACAAGAAGAGTTGCAGCAATTTACAAAGTTGGGCGTTTGGCATCTCGTTGATTTACCCAAAAACTCTAAAGATCCTTGTGGAACAAAGTGGGTGAAAGACGATCGCGGCGTCATTGTCCGAAACAAGGCACGATTAGTGGTTCAAGGATTTTCTTAGATTGAAGGCATCGACTTTAATGAAGTGTATGCTCCAGTAGCCCGAATAGAAGCTATCCGGATATTTCTTGCTTTCGCGGCATATCATGGATTTAAGGTGTATCAGATGGATGTGAAAAGTGCGTTTTTGAACGGGAAGATTCGTGAGGAAGTCTACATGAAGCAACCGCCTGGTTTTTATGATCCAGAGTTTCCTGACAGAGTGTACAAATTAGATAAGGCTTTATATGGTCTGCACCAAGCCCTGAGAGCTTGGTGTGAGACTCTTTCTACTCATCTGCTCGACAAAGGTTTTCGTCGTGGCAAGGTGGATTGTACACTGTTTTCGAAAAAGTTCGGGAAGGATCTATTGCTTGTTCAGGTTTATGTGGACGATATAATTTTTGGGAGCACGAATGACAACTTATGCAAGGAATTTGAGCGTGTCATGCAAACAAAATTTGAAATGAGTTCTATGGGAGAGATGGGGTTCTTTCTGGGTCTTCAAGTCCATCAATCTGCCAAAGGCATATTTTTGCATCAAACGAAATATGTGTCTAACATTTTGGCATTGAAAATGCGTGAGCATCGGATCGTCTACTCGATCTAGCTAATCGGACATCGAAACGTAATTAACCGATTGTTTTATTGATCAAAAGGAACAATTACAATCAGTGAAACACTCAGAAACACAACACAGAGAAACACCTTGAAAACACACACTTAAGAAATCTCACACGCTCAGAACCCCACAAATACAAAGACCAATCACCTATATATACCCGCTGGTCCGAGCTTCGGCCGAACCTCAGGTTCGGCCAGTCCGAACTTCAGGTTCGGACCTAGTTCGGCCAGACCTAGTTGACTTGATCTTGTACTTTGTTTGGCACTTCACACGACGCACATAACAGGTATCAACAAACTCCCCCTCGTCGTGTGCAGTATCTCTTCAATATTATCAACTTTGTATCCTTAACCAAGCTCCCCCTCAAGTGTAGAATCCGTTCGTTCAATGAAATGAATCTTCAAACAAACTCCTCTTTAACTTGATTGTAGCTTAATCTTGAATACTTGATGACATTTCAGTGTATCTCTGGTCTTTCATCAACATCTTCAAAAGACTTGAAGTTGTGATAACTTGCACATAGCAACCTGCTCAAACATTTTTTTAAAAAAAACTTGGCGCAAAACGTCTCTTCGAGACTCCAAGATATGATTTTGAAAACGATTTGTATCACGTGTTGATCAGATCGAAAATAAAGCAGAAACAAAATCTTTTTGATTTTTCAAAGTTTATGCTAAAACACACCGAAAATCTTTTTGTGCTTTTCTGAAATGAAATGAAATTGCAATACAGAATCAAACACTATTTTTGGTATGAGAAAGATCACTATATGGGATCATATTGAACATAACGCACTAAAATGCATTTCAATTCAATTAATCGAAACACATAAGTCAAGTTGATTGCCGGTATAATTTGTCCAACTTAAACTTAGGCAGAATCATACTCATAACATCTGGATATGTTAAGGTATTGATTAGATTTGCTTTGACCAGTGTATCCCACACTATCAGACATAGTCAGACATTTTCAGCTTTTCTTTTCTTTTCCTTTTTGTGTGACAGCACTTGTGATTTTTCACAATGCATAATATTTTCATGATATTGTCAACTGTGTTCCATGCAAAAAGAAATAAGAACGTTAAATTGTCTACCTTAAGGTCGATCTTTCGATACGCAGATAAGGCCTCGGATTTAACAAAATAAGAAAATAAAACAAGTTGAAATTGTATAACCCAACAACAATCAGGTCGGTACTCCCGTACACGCAGAGAAAGTCCGATGAGTTATACGAAACACCAAAGAAAATAAAGCAGAACGTCAAACGAACAACGATCAGGTCGATCTTTCGATACGCAGAGAAAGTCCGATCGTTTGACAAAATAAAGAAAATCAAACAAGTTTAAATCTTTGCAAAATGAACACATGTATACACAGTGACTTCTCATTTTGAATTTCACACTTATTTTTCTTTTTGTGTCATGAAATATGCATCAAGATGTTATCCACATGGTCAAGCATTAGTATTTAGTGTATATCACATCTGAATACTTTCTGATTTGCCGAGCCTACCAAGCATAACAAACAATGATCTTATAGCTCTTTCATCTACTCTATCCATGAGTCAGATACGTAAGCCAATGTACCATCATTTCCCAATGATCAATTTCTCACAATTTTATATATTTCATGTATTCACCTTCCTTCATTATATATTTGGCATGTATTCACTTTCGCCCCATAACATGCATTTTCTCAGATACTCCCCCATACTTACAATTCTCCCCCTTAAAATGAAAACTCTATTTTTGGATTTTCATTTTACACAAAAACAAGACTCTATTTTTGGGTTTTAGAGAAAAACTTGTAAACAAAGAAAAGTGATCAATCAACATGGATTTGCAGATTTGAATTTCAGAAAAATTAGCAGATTAGAAAGATTTGTTATGAAATTTAAATTAAGCAGAATACTCCTCCATCAACAACTTTGCAATCGTCGATAAGTCTTCTAGAAGTACCTGCACACTGGTCAAACAAATTAGTCCAAAAATGACCCGAAGCGAATTGCTTCTGGTCGACCAGTGTCCTTGTTTTGCTTAGAAACCACCTTAGGTTTCCATTGTTGTTGTTTTGGTAATTCAGCTTTTGATGAAACAATCACAGATGACTATGATGGAAAACCTACATTTTGAGCTTTTGGAAACATTGGAACAAAACGTTTTTGTTTATGATAAAATGTAGGCTCAACTTCATCAAAAACTCTGGCTTGTTCATCAAAGAACTTTGGTGTGGCAGGTTTACCAAAAACTGATTTCCTGTGAAATCTTTGTGGTGAATCAGCAGGTGATGGACAATCTTTTGCCATATGCCCTGGACAACGACAAATATAACAAATTCTTGTCGTTTTATCCTACCTTTGATGTACCTGCGAAGAACACACATGAATATCTCGAACATGATCAGAATGAGAATCATATACCTGATGCCTGTGATCATGTACCCATTTGGATGTAGGGCTCCGAGATTGAGAACTTTCAGAAGAAATATTGTCTTTGACAAAAACCTTTGAAATCTTCCGAGCATCCACGCAGTGAAGAGGAAATTCCTTGTCCGAAAATAGCTGCTCAAAACCTTTGAGCTTGTAAAATCTCTCAGGTTGTACCTTATCAGCTTTGAACATCTTTCTTCACTTGCTTCATCTTAAGTTTCGTCAAATTTTGTGGTGCAGATGCTGGAACCTCTTTGGCTTTATCCTTTTTCCCATGAAAATCTTCTCATTAAATTCAGGTTGAGATCTAATCTTGTCACTTGAAGTGGCCGATTTTTCATTATCAGCAGAAGCTGAACCAGACACAAATTTCGGTGCTAAAGGAATCTCAGATTTCAAACCCTTTTTCTTGTTCTTCTTTCCTTTCTTCTTCTTTACAACCTGCACTTCTGCAGAAGTAGAAGATGAAACCTTTGAATAATCAAAATCATCAAACCTGTTCCTTCACTTCTTTGAAGGCTTCTTTGATATAAGCAGGGGGTGATGCAGTTTTATCAAACATCTTCTCAAAATTAGCATCATTAGCTAAGAAGCTTGTGAAAACTTGAGAATTTGAAACATTGTTGAGTAGACGATTAGCATCAAGAACTTGAATTTTGAGATCAGAAATTTGATGTTGAGCCTCCGCAAATTCCTTTTCTTTAGCAATCAATCACTTCGTAACTTTGTGAGTTTCAAACTTCTGCATGCGAAGATTATCAAGTCCTTCATGTAACTCCTTCTTCAATTTAGTCTCATTGCGCTTCTGAATTTCCAGATTTGCAGCTTGAACCTTGTTAAGACTAACCAAGTCCCGTTTCTCATCCAACAACTTTTCTATATCAACTTGATATGCTTTGATTTTAGCATTTGATTCTTCCACATTCCTTGTTAGCAAATCAAGTTTGATTTTGGACTTATCAAACAAATTCTGAAAATCATTAGTAGTATCCTCTGCTTCAGCCTTCCATTTCTTGACTTCTTGTACCAACTCATCCTTTTCTTCACAAAACTTAGCTTTTGCCGTTTCAACATTCTTCTTATCTTGCTTCAAAACTTCCAAAACCTCATTCAATGTTTGGATTTCCATGGTCAAATACTCATTCTTTAATGTCAACTCCTTGTAATGATCTTTAGAAATTTTCAACTCTGAATTACTCACATCTAATGCCTCAGACAGTTGTTGAACTTTATTCATTAATAAAGCATTTTCTTTCATCAGACTTTCCAAGTTTTCAGCAGATTCATACGAACTTGGAATTGAACTAGTATCGGAACTAGTATCTGAATATGAATCATCTGACTGAACATGAGTGACAATCAAGGCTGATGAATCATAACCAAATTGTTGACCCCAATCATAAACACCATCATGTTGTGCTGTCAAAGCTGTAGACTTGCTAGTGTTACTAGTAGATGGTTGAGTAAAACCAGGCTTTGGTGATAGAGGAATACCAGATTTATTTGCATGAGCTTGTTGACAATCTTTAGCAAAATGTCCAAGCTGTGAACACTTATAACACTTTAATTTGGACTTGTCAAAACCCAATTTATCACCAGAAATATTCCTTCCATGTTTCTTAAAGAATCTCTTAGATCTTTGACACAACATAGCATATTGCCAAGATACATCCAATTCAGTTAGTTGATCATCATCAAGAGCATCAAGATCCTCACTGGTTAACTTTGCATCAGCAACATTTTTGAGAATCAATCCAAAGGATGATGAAATCAATGCAGAAATCATTTTGGCACAATCATCTGTTGATTCAGCTGAAAAAGCATTCTGACTTGAAAAATTTGGAATTGTGAAATTGCAACCCCTTGAAGAATTATTATCAGAATTTCCTGAAACTCCAGCTATAAAAGCAACACTTGGTGCTGTATTCTGATTTGTATTCAGATTTGGCTTAGACTTTGCACTCATGCTTGCACTATTCTCACCATGATACAAGTCAGGATTTTGCAAAGTAGCAGTTGACTTCTTTGAATTTAACATTTCCATTTCTCGAGCATGAAGTTTCCCAGTAATCTCGTGAAATGTCATTGTAGAATAATCCTTGTCATGTGTGAGTAGCAAAACATAATTTTCCCATTTCTCTGGCAAGGCTTCCAAAATCTTTTCTTTCAAATGAGCATCAGTTTTCTCAATCCCAACCACCTTTAATTCACTAATCAAGTGTGACAATCTTGAAACAAGAGCAGTAATGTTTTCATTGTCATAATTCTGAAAAATTATCAAATTCTTTGTTTAGAACTTTCTTCCGACTCTTCTTGTAGTCATCATTACCTTCACACCTTGCTGATAAAGCATCCCACAATTGCTTAGATTTCTTGCAAGTGCTAAATTGATGAAGCAACTCAGTAGGTAATGCCATTGTAAGATAACCATAAGCTTTTTGTTCAAGCTCGTATGATTTTCTTTCAGCAAGATCAAAAGTATGAACTTCTTTAAAATCTCCCGCATCAGTTGGGTGTTGATAAAGTTTCTTGAGAGGAATCCACAAATCGATATCATTCGTGCTTATGTAAGCAGAAAATCATTTCTTCCAATTCTGGTAATCTTCAAGCTTCAACAATTTGGGAACTTTTTGACTTGTTCCAATTTCGTTATCAAAGTTTAGCATAGTTTGCATCGCGCTTTGCATTGCGGCAAAAGCTTGAAATTCCGACATTGTTTGAAAACTTCAATTCTGCTGGCCGAACCTGCTCCGAACCTAACACAGAACTCCGAACTTCGTCCGAACCTAGAATCAAAGTCCGAACTTTGTCCGAACAAGCTCCGAATCAAAAACAATTGTCTGAACTCCTACTTAACCCCGATCTATCTCCGAACCTAGAAAAACTCCGAACCTAGACCGACAGCTGACCGATATACGTCCGAACTCCCACCGAAGATACACCAAACGAGGACCGAACTTCAAGTTCGGAGCAGTTACTCCGAACCTGGTCAGTAAACTCCGAACTTCGAACTCATTTTTCAAAAACAAGCGAAAAAAGACTGATTTTGACGAAACTTGTTACTGTGAGTCCGAAAAATCAATAGAAACTGATTTAGGAGAAGATTTGACACCAAACACTCGATAGAATTAATGAACCTGGTCAGTAAACTCCGAACTTCGAACTCATTTTTCAAAAACAAGCGAAAAAAGACTGATTTTGACGAAACTTGTTACTGTGAGTCCGAAAAATCAATAGAAACTGATTTAGGAGAAGATTTGACACCAAACACTCGATAGAATTAATGAACAATGCAAAAACAAACTCGATAAACACGAAAAACGCTTCAAAAATCCAAAAATAGCAACCACAGATCAGTAGAGTGAACCAGAAAGCTCTGATACCACTTGAAAATGCGTGAGCATCGGATCGTCTACTCGATCTAGCTAATCGGACATCGAAACGTAATTAACCGATTGTTTTATTGATCAAAATGAATAATTACAATCAGTGAAACACTCTGAAACACAACACAGAGAAACACCTTGAAAACACACACTTAAGAAATCTCACACGCTCAGAACCCCACAAATACAAAGACCAATCACCTATATATACCCGCTGGTCCGAGCTTTGGCCGAACCTCAGGTTCGGCCAGTCCGAACTTCAGGTTCGGACCTAGTTCGGCCAGACCTAGTTGACTTGATCTTGTACTTTGTTTGACACTTCACACGACGCACATAATAGGTATCAACAGGCACGGTTCAAGATTGGCGATGTTCGGATCCCAAGTACACCTATCCAGGTTTCGCATGGTCTCGGACCAGATGAATCTGGTGCAAATATTGATCCGACATTGTTTAGGGCTATGATAGGTTCTCTTATGTATTTAACTGCATCTCGTCCTGATATAATGTTTGCTGTGTGCTTATGTGCTAGGTATCAGGCAGCACCAAAGGCTTCACACATGATAGCAGTAAAACGGATTTTTGCTTATTTGAAGGGTAATCCGGATCTTGGCATCTGGTACCCTAATGATAATAAGTTTGAGTTATCAGCTTATTCAGACTCAGATTATGGCAGGTGCAAGATAAATTTCAAATCCACAACCGCCGGGTGTCAGTTTTTGGGAGACAGACTAGTGTCTTGGCAATACAAAAAGCAAACTTCGGTTGCCACGTCAACTGCGGAGGCGGAGTATGTGGCGGCTTCCAGTTGTTGTTCACAAGTTTTGTGGATACAACAGCAGTTGCGCGACTACAGTTTGAATTTTCTAACTACTCCCATTTACATTGATAATTCAGCTGCTATTTCCATTACGAAAAACCCCGTTCAGCATTCAAAAACTAAGCACATTGACATCAAATATCATTTTATCCGTGATTGCTACGAAAAGAAATTAATTGATTTGCAGAAAATTCACACAGATTTTCAAAGAGCTGATTTGTTTACGAAAGCTTTTGATAAAACTCGCTTTCAATTTTTGTTGCAAATCAATGGGGTTACTAAATTGCACGCTAACTAATCTGGTTCAGTTGATCATTTTTTTTCGTTTTTTGTTTTGCTTTATTTTTCTGCTTTTTAGGGGGAGAATATTTGAAAAATACAAAAATAGTGTGTGTTTTTGTATTGAAAAAAGAAAAAGCATAAAAAATGGACAAATCCAAAAATTATAAAAAAAATGGAAAAATGAAAAATTGAGAAATATGATCCAACCTCATGAGAAATGATAGTACATCAGCATACGTTATCTGCCATTAATAAAGTAGAAAGAAAGGCTGTAGGTGCTTGTTTGACTTGATTGAATGTGCTGAGTAGTCTGATATACGTGAGTATGATATAAAGATAACGCTTGCTTGATAATTGTGGTTACAAACCGTGATGGGTACTGTGTATATCTGGCATATATAAAATGAGAAAATATCAAAAACAGAATAAAGAGATGTTCTGGTGTATGCTTGCTTTATTTTGAGATTTAAACTTGTTTGATTTTCTTTATTTTGTCAAACGATCGGACTTTCTCTGCGTATCGAAAGATCGACCTGATCGTTGTTCGTTTGACGTTCTGCTTTATTTTTCTTGGTGTTTCGTATAATCCATCGGACTTTCTCTGCGTGTACGTGAGTACCGACCTGATTGTTGTTGGATTATACAACTTCTGCTTTATTTTATATTTTTTATTTTCCTTAACAATCGGACTTTCTCTGCGTGCCTACCGGCCGACCTGATTGTTGTTTGTTTAGGGTTCTGCTTTCTTTTTGCAAGAAACATCATGAACATGATATCTCTGTGGCACTTACTTTTGTATAAGCAAGTTTACAATATCAGTATGAAAAATCTGCTGCGAGTAACTTGGCTTGAATAAAGAAAAATACAAAAATATGAAATAAGCAGTTTGCCAGTATTCCTGATCGTGTGGGTACCATGTTATAAATGCTCGATTAATATACTTAATTTCATGTCAGAATGCTATAAACAATGACTTTCTTTAGCTGAAATAAACCAAATGGTTGTATTCTCAGTCAGCTTGGCTTGCATGCTTAGTATTTTGAAATTGCAATGTGTATGATGCGTTATGTCTGATATGATCTCATGTTGCGATCTTTCTCACAAAAATATAAGTTATTGCATTTAAATTTTTTTGTTGGTTATTGTTTTGCTTATTTTAGAAAATACCAAAAAGATTTTAAGTGTGTTTTAGTATAAGTTTGAAAAATCAAAAAGATTTTAGTGTGTTTTGATTTAAATTTGAGAAAAATCAAAAAGATTTTCATTCTGTGTTGTTTTTGATCAACTGAATTCAGAAATGACAATTTGTTGTTAAATGAACCATAATCAATGCTAAATATCAGCTCTTCATGTTTAAAATTTGAAGATAAGGAAGTTTTGGGTTAGAAAATGAAACATTTGAAAATTGAAGGTTTTATTTGTAACAAAGTGATCCGGCGGACCATGTGGTACGCCGGGCGGGACCACTTTGTGTATAAATAGATAAATCTGATCCGGGGTTTGCATAACCCACGGACCACCTTCTTTCACTCTGAAAAAACCCTAAAACTCTGTCAACTGTTTTTCTTTGATTTCTCTATGGATACAGAACTTTAGCTCTTGATTCTGGTTGCTACAGGTAGGTATTCAAATTGCGCATCTATTGATGGTCTTGATTTGTGATATAATGGTCTAGATTGTTAGATTTTTATAGGTTAAAGTCTCGGTTTTTAAAGAAAACTGACTTGGAAGGATTAAACTGGTTATATTTGATGTTAAATCATTATGAGCACATGTACAGAGTCGGAATCCTATCTAGAACAACACCTTAATGTTCGATTTCAAAACAAAATCGTTTTGTTGCGTTAAAATTGAAAGTGACTGTTCGGTATTCTGATCGTCCGCCGGACCACATGGTCCGCGGTGGACCATATGAACCGCTGAAGAACAACTGGTCCGCATTTGGTCCGTTTGACCAAAAGTGATCCGCGGTCAATATTTTCTGGTCCGCCGGACCAGATGATCCGCACGACCAAAATTGGTCCGCAGATGGTCCGCTGATTAAATTTTTGTTTAGGCATTTCAAGTAAAATAAGAGTTATTCGTTGGTCATTCTGATTCTATTTCATGATTTTAACGTCAGTTTGTTTTGATGATTTGAACAGATATGACTGAGTTTAAGTCAATTGAAGAACATAACATGTGTGCGTTCTTAGATGCAGCTGAACGATGGAAACCTCATTTTCTCAACATATTTGATTTTATGAGAAGATCATGAATTTACTATGCTGCTACTCATGTTTGTACACCATATAAGGATTTGCTTGTCATGTTTTGGAATTCAGCACAAGTGGACTGTTCAGTGGTTCCATCATTAATTCGTGCAAGAATTCTCGAGACTGATGTGACTATTTCTGAAGCTGGTGTGAGGAGAGTATTGAGATTCAATGATCAAGCTGATTATCCAACAGAATTTCATGAAGCTGATTTGGTAGCTTTACTCAGAAGGATAAAGTATGATGGCTAGTTGTATGTTCCATGGTATCTTAAAGCTAATCTGAGTCCTCCGTACAAATACCTCATGCATGTGATAATCAAGTGTTTTGGAAACCGAACAAGAGGTCAAGAAGAATTTGATTTAAAGGTTTTATCATTCTTTTCTGCCTTGGTACTGAATAGGCAATTTAACTTCTCTTGATGGATTTTCAACTACATGAAATACAACATCTTGACAAAGCAAGTAAGAAGTATTATGTATCCGAGGTTTGTGCAGATGATTTTAGATGCATTATATCCTGGTTTTCCAAAGAATCCGGGTGCAGCTTTGGAAATGAAACATATGAACAGAGTTGATGTTGGTAAAATCCCGGTGTATCAGAAGCGTAAAGGAAACAAAGCTGCTCCACCGGTTAAACATTTAATTGGTCATCTTGCAAAACCGGACTATGTAGCTCCGGCTGATGGAGCTGCCAAGCATCCTGATAGTTCTGATGACGAGTTGGAGTATGATGACAAAGGTTTTCTTGTTGAGATAGCAGAAGATGAAGAAGAAAATCAGAATGTTCCTGAAGATCAAGCACAAAATATTCAACAACCTGTTGATCAAGACCAAGTACCTGTACAGCAACAACAATCTGAGCCTGTTGTTCATGAGAATATCGTTAAACCTGAAGCTGTTAATCTTCAAGATGATGATATGATTGATGATGCTGATATTTCTAAGGGTGATGATGCTAGTGAGAGTTCATATGAAACCGAATCAGACTCTGGTGATTATGTCATAATTTTGCATAATACCAGAGAAATTCCAGTGAAAAGAGGTTCTAAGGCTCAAATTGCCTACTTAATGTCTCAGAATCAGGATACTTCAATGTATGAGACTAGAACCAAACAGGTTGAGGATAACGATGATGATCCATTATATAATTCTATGTTGGAGGAACCTGTTGCAACATCTAAGACAGTGGATAAAGGCAAAGCTCCGATGGTGAGTACTAGCAAGCGTTTTAAACGAATGGCTCGGCCAAATTTTTCAATAAAGCAAGGTTCGTTTCTGGCTGATGCTAAAAAATTTGGTCGAAGTCCGTCAAGTAAGAAGCAAAAGGTTCAGCCTCAGTCTTCGGTTCCAGTGCAAACAACAACAAAGAGTGTGAATGTTCAAAGTTCTTTTGTTCCACCTGCTAAAAAGTTAATCATCAGAAGGTCGTCTACTACTACTTCTTCTGCTACTGCTTCTACCACTACTACTGCTACTCAATCAACCATTTCTTCTGATGATCTGAAGCTGGCACTTCATCAAACTAGACTCGATGAGTTAGAATCAACGAGTCGTCAGCAGGCAGATGAAATCAGAGGGTTAAAGAATCTAGTAAAGGAATTGGTTTCTCGAGATCAATCTAAAGATCATGAAATTGCCAGTTTGCAATCTAGAGATGAGGAAAAGGGTCGTGAAATTGCCAAGTTACAACAACTATCACTTTCCCTGGGTGAGCAGTTAAATCTCTTGCTCAAAGCTTTACCTGCTCAGGGGGAGACAAGACCGAATCCTGATGAAGTTTGTAAAGATGATGATGTATTGAAATATCTGAATGATGATCCTGATCCTGAAGGAGGTGTGGGTGGAGCTGGTTTGGGTACTGGGGCAACTGGATCATCTGCTGCTGCTGGTCCGTCTACTACATCTCAGGGGGAGTCTGACGATCATGTTTATGATGTGACCCCGATTACTAGAGTTGGGCTAGGAGAAGGGGAGTTCGTGAATCCTTATTCGAAAGAGCAACTTGCTGCAATTTTTGCTCTAAATGTGGAAGATGTGGATAATGTTCCATTTGCTGATCCGTATAAAGAAGAAGATTCAGATGAGCATGTTGATTATGAAGAAGAGCAGGTAGAAGTAGAAGATATCACTGCTGAAGAATATCCTAATGATCCGAAGGTTTATGGAAATTTTACGGATAATGATCAGTCGGAAGGTTTCAACTTCTTTGGTAAAGACTATGAAGAAAAGATTGAAGAAGAATTAAAGAAGAAAGATTCTGAGAAACAACCTGAACAGCGAGCATCAACCGAATCTGAAGATTTATCTAAAGAACAAGAGAAAAAGATGTTATTTGATGCGTGGTTAAAAGAGCAAAGGGCGAAGAAGATGCCGGTGAAATCGTCTACAAAGGATGTTGATCAAAAGAAATTCTTTGAAAGGAAAGGTAGAGAAGCGTCTGGAAGAATAATCAGTTGGATGTATGATTCACAACTCAAATGCTATGCAATCAAGAAAGAGTTTGGAATCATCTATCTGAAGTACGCAACAAGATTTAGTACATTGTCGGTCTGTGATGTAAGAGACTTATCCAGAACTCCATTTTTGAATTATGGAAATGATAAGTTGGCTGGAGTTTTCAGAGACAAACTGATTGAAGAATGTCAAGGAAAGTTTCAATTTCTAACTCCTCAAAGGCCGAAGTTTGTTGAGCATCCAACTGACATCCACTAGAAAACTGGAAAGCCAATGATCATTGTGAAGTACAAAAAGCCTATTCAGTTGAAGAAAATTACTTTGAAGAAGCTTGAACAGGATTTCATCAAAACATTGAGATGGTGGTATTATGATGAAAATTCTGGTGAAGCAGTGGTGGTGATTAAAGAAGAAAACAAAGTAGTCAGACTGTACGATCTGATATGGTTAATCAACTTATCCAAGGATGACATAGACAAACTCTATCACTGTAATATTCTATATAAGGCTGAGCATGCTGAACAAGCCTTGCAGTTTCAACGGGTGATCAGAGTATGTTTTGCTTTTGGGATCCATGCGGGGAACAACAGAAGACAGCACTGGAAGGAGACTTAATCAAGAACTTCAGAAGACTAGCACAAGACAAGGGGGAGTTTGTTGAAGCATATTTCAGTGTCTAGTGCTAGGTCTAGGTGAAGTGTTTTTTGTAATTGTTAGTTTGTGTTTTCTGGTCCCAGCGGATCAGGTGCGGACCAGATGGTACGCCGGACCATCTGGTACGCTGGTTAGTTGGTCCGCTGGCTAGAGCATCTATATATATGTTTAGCTCTTTTAGAGAGTAGTTGTTGTGAGGTTTTGAGCTGTTAACTGTGTGTTTTCTAAGGTGTAACCAGTAACTCTCTCTCTCTCTTTAAAGGTTTGAGCAATAAACGAAGTGTTATTTACCTTGTTGTTTACCAAATCTGTGATCGTTATGCACTAGCAAGATCGATTATGTCTTCTCACTCTCGTATCGTCGTGCCACTCACTGCCTTGACTGAAAAGGTAGACCTTTTGAGTGGGGTCCTACTCAGGAAAATGCATTTCAGTCGTTGAATCAAAAATTGTGTAATGCTCCTATTCTGACTCTTCCTGATGGGAACGATGATTTTATGGTTTATTGCGACACCTTGAATCAAGGACTCGGTTGCATTTTCATGCAACGAGGGAAGGTGATCGCCTACGCATCAAGGCAACTTAGAATCCATGAGAAAAATTACACGACGCACGATCTCGAGCTTGGTGTGGTCGTGTTTTCCTTGAAAATTTGGAGACATTACCTTTACGGCACCCAATGCGTAATCTTTACAGATCATAAGAGCCTTAAGCACATTTTCAATCAGAAAGAACTCAACATGCACGAGCGTCATTGGGTTGAACTCCTAAATGACTATGACTACGAGTTTAGCTACCATCCGGGAAAAGCAAATGTCGTGGTTGATCCACTTAGTCGTAAGGAGCATGTTAAGCCGATTATATTTTAGGGTTCTCTTTATCTGACTGATCTTAAAGCACGCATCCTGGTAGCTCAGTGCGCATCAGTTGAAGGTGGTAACTAACACGAGGAACTATCTTATGGTGTCGAGCTCCAGCTTGAAACAAAATCTGAAGGCCTTCTCTATTTTCTGGATCGTCTCTGGATTCCTGACCGAGGTGATCTTCTAGCGTTTATCATGAACGAGACTCACAAATCTTGTTACACGGTTCATCCTGGTTTGGATAAGATGTATCTTGATCTTCAAAAACTTTATTGGTGGCCCGGTATGAAAAAGACATTGCGCTCTACGTGGCTAAGTTTCTGACTTGCTTAAAATTCAAGGCCGACCACCAGCAACTCTCTGGATATCTCGAGTAGCCAAGAATCCTAGTCTGGAAGTGGGAGGACATTTCGACGGACTTCATCACGGCATTCCCGAAAACTTCTAGAGGTCACGATAAAATTTGGGTCATTATTAAACGTTTGACCAAATCTGCTCATTTTATGAGTGATAAGAATAAGGCTGATAAGTTGGGTCAACTATATGTGAATGAGATCGTTAAACGTCATGGTACTTCTTTGACTATCATTTTTTATCGTGATGGCCGTTTTACCTCCCATTTTTTGGCAATCCCTTCAAACCTCCTTGGGAACTCGTTTGGATCCTAGCACTTCCTATCACCCTCACACCGATGGTCAGTTTGAGCGCACCATTCAGACTCTTGAGGATATGCTCTGTGCTTGTTTCATCGATTTCGGTGGCAGTTGGGATACTCTTTTACCGCTGATGGAGTTTTCTTATAATAACAGTTATCATTCGAGCATTGGTATGGCCCCTTTCAAAGTTCTCTGTGCAGTCACCTATATGTTGGAGTGAGGCCGGTGAAGATCAAATCACCGGTCCCGAGCTGATTCAGGAGACGACTGATAAAATCTCCTAGATTCATGATCATTTGCTCGCAGCTAGGAGCCGTCAGAAAAGTTATGCTGATAGAATACGAAAGCCCCTTGAATTCAAAGAAGGCGACCATGTCCTCTTAAAGTTATCACCTTGGAAAGGTGTCGTTCGATTTGGAAAGAAGGGAAAATTAGCATCTCATTATGTCGGCCTGTTCAAAATTCTCGAAAAGATCGGTAGAGTGGCTTCTCGACTTGATCTTCCTTCTGAGCTAGCCAATGTCTAACCTACATTCCATGTGTCGAATCTCCAAAAGTGTCTGACTAATGAGAACCTTCATGTTCCGCTAGAGGATGCTCAGATCGACGAGTCTATGCATTTCGTCGAGAAACAGGTTGAGATCATGGATCGTGAAATCAAACAAATCAAGCACAGCTGGATCCCGGTCGTCAAGGTTCGTTGGGAGTCTAAACGTTGACCAGTGTTCACTTGGGAGCGTGAGGACCATGTGAAAGCCAAATACCCTTAGTTTTTCTCTTAGTCTTCTTGATTCTAATTTCGGGACGAAATTCCCAAAAGTAGGGGAGACTCTAACATTTCGAGTTTTCAAATTGTTCGATTGTATCCGTATTGTAACCTGATCCGTTGATTGATAATAAAATATATGGGTGTTGATCGATTTTGATGTTTATTAACCTAGTTCTATGTTATTGGATCCATCATGATGTTCATTGTTTGATTTATCATGATTTTGGATTTTACCGCGAATGCACCGATAATCACATTTAACCAGAAATTCGAGCTATCTGAGCATGTACGAGGCTTATGTGTAATACTAGTTACGCATACAAGTAAATACAAGCGAAGACGTGCGAGAATTTGAGGTTTAGAATGCAACCGGTGAAAGATCGGTAAATTTGAGGTTTAACTGTGAGATCACGATTTTGAGGATCGTATATTGGATTTATCATATTTATGAGTCTTATAGTCACATATGATCAAACATGATGTCACGATTCATCAAACACTTGATCGAGTCATAAATCGTAGGTGAATTGCTTAAAAGTGATACGTACGACAAAACCCGACAAAATTGCATGGTTTAACCTAAATTATGCATACGTTTGAGTTATGTGACATATTTGTTATCATTTTGAGTGGATTTAATGTAATGAACATTATGTGACCATTAAGTAAGTGATTTGGGAAGAAACAGGACTCAAAAACATCAAAAAAACAAAGAACCGAGCACGTGAAACGATGAAACAATTACGATTTTGTTCGGGCATGCTCTAGGCGTATCGCCTAGAGCTACATGAGGCTCTATGCGATACGCATGAAAGTGTAATTTCAGCATACCCTAAAATTTCCACTATATATTCACATGTAGTCTCTATTCTCTCCCCATTCAGCCCTAAATCACTCTCTAAAAACCTAAAACGGCTGGAAACCTTAAGATTGAAGATGTTTGAAGATTCAAGGCCCAAGTTTCTTGCTTTCTTGCTTAGGATCAACTTGATTTCATCCCTTTCAGTATGTAATCTTCAATCCATGTCATTAGCACGTTGAATCTTCTCTTCTACCCCATCAATATCTAAACTTTACGTGATGTTTGGCATAGATCTATGTTGTATTTGATAGATCTAGGGTTTCTAGGTTAAAGGTTTCATCTTTTTGCATGATTAAGCTATCCCACTTAAATCTATCATGAAATCTCTATAGATGTAGGTTTTTTTATGCAATTTGATGTATGGATCTTCATGAAAGTTGTGATTTTGATTTTGGGTCTATAATTTGAATATGATGAATCCTTGGTATGATATAGATCTAGGGTTTGCCTTGTCAAGATTGGATTTTATGACACCAAATGACTAGATCTATGAAAAGTATGTCATCTAGGGTAAGATCTAGGGATTCTTTCATCAAAATTGCATTTTTATATTTCCAATGGACTTGATCTACCTCATGCATGTAGTTTAGGACCAGATCTATATGATATGATCATCAAGTTTGGGTTTTATGTGTTAAAATGGCTAGATCTCAATATGTGTTTCATCTAGGGCTAGATTCATGTGTCATAATCATCAAGGTGTCATTGTGACATGCTATATGTTTAGATCTGTAATATTCTTGTCATTTAAAGTTAGATCTATATGTTGTAATCTACAATCATGAAATTTTATGTGTCAAAATGTTTAGATCCACCCATGCATGCTAATTAGTGTTTGAGTTATGCGCAAAAGTTGACTATCATGCTAGATTTGACTAGATTAATGCTAGATTTGATTAGGTCCATGCTAAATTCAAGTAGATCTATAAAATCCATGGTAGATTATGTTAGATATGATCTTGTATGTTAAAATTTGAATTACCTTGATTAATTACCATGAAAATTGACTTTTGTTAACTTTTTTTGACATTTATGCTAGTAGCAAGATTAGGACCATTCTACCTTATCCTTAGCATAGACTTGAACCTAAACTAAGCCCGTACATTATCACTTGAGTAAAACACAAATGAGTCATGAGTCGGTTATGTTGTGTTAAGTCACGAGTATCACTTTACTTATTTATCTATGTATTATGGCTCGATCTCGGTCATTCGTCAAGGTGATCTCCGGACTTGATTATCATCTCGCTATCACTTGTCTTTTCACATCTCGACTCTACCTACCATGTGAGTTTTCATAGCCCCTTTTACTTAAATCTTTTTGGGGTGCAACATGTATCATTTATGATAACTCTATTTTCAAATGCGTATTCTATTTTTGATGATTGTTTGAAACTTGTATGATTGTATTGATTGATTTGGTTGAACGATGAACGATGGACGATGGAACGATGAACGATTGAACGGTGAATGTAATTATCAACACTAAACATGTCGGGATTACAATAATAGATCTATTGGCCTGACAAGCCCACTTGGAATGCCTCGCGTGTGGGACCTTGTGATTGGAAGTCTAGTTATCAAGGGTTGGACTACATTAACTTATCATTTTATCAATTATTATTTTACTAAACTTATGTACGCATGCTTTTGAACGTTATCATTAAACCTATGAATTCTCACCAACTATTTTAGTTGACTTTTTTTATAAACATGTTGCAAGTAATGCAGTTTGATATCAGTTATTGCCACCGTAGGATGCATGGGACTAGAGATACCTTTAAATAAATTTGAGACTTTATCTATTATCATAAATTGTTATCTGGTTGTACTCTCTATATCCTGTTGACAATTATTTTGTGTTATGTTTTGAAATGGGTATTAATTAATAATATCGCAACCTAGTAATAGTGTTGTGTGCATCCGGACAATTTTTGCACCCCGACATATTTCGCTGTCGGTTGGGTGTGACACGCACACCACTAATGAATGGCACATTGTTTCATGAAAGGGTGGCTAAAGGATCCAAAACTGTATATTTTTTATCATACAACTAAAAATGCCTGGTTAAAAGGCTCCAAAATGTATGTATTTAGCCGCACTTCTTTAAAAAATATGGCTGGGCGGTTTTGCAAAAAACGTGGTCGTAGGCCTTTTTCCACGTAGTGCGACTCAGAAGTGTTTAAACAAAAATTTCAGAACCAAAACCAATAACATAACTATATAAACCGGTTTAACCGGTTCTAACGGTTTTGTATCGAATCTTGATCACCCTAGTGATGATAAACAACAAAAACAACAAAATTAAACATATCCTTCGCATATAGGTCTAACCTGTTTACTCGGTTTAACCAGTTCTAACGGTTTTGAACCGAATCTTATTCATCCTAGTGATACTAAACAAAAACAAAAATAATTGTAATAATAAAATTAGACCTATCTTCCACGTGTTGGTCTAACCAGTTTTAAAGGTTTTGTACCGAATCTTGTTCACTCTAGTGACACTAAATAAACAAAAAATACCTATCATCCACGTATCGGTTTAACCGGTTCCAACGGTTTTGTATCGAATCTTGTTCACCCTAGTGGTACTAAAAAAAAGTTTAACCTATCATTCACGTATAAGTCTATACGTGAAGGATACACACCAGCCAAACCCTAAATCCTAACTTTTAAGTCCTAACTAAAACACTCATAGGCCCGACATTCCTCTGACGCACAAACTCCAAGGTTTAGGCATATACGTCGTCACGTATAGACCCATCCGTGAAAGATAGTATAAGAAAGTTAGGTCCAATTATTGGAACTTATATGTTGGTGGCAACTCAAACACTTCACTGTTGAGTCTTATTGGTGAAATTTTCCTGAAGAACTGGTGCTGAATAGAAGAAATCTGAAGACTTGTATTTTGATAATTTTGTATTTTGCATTTGTGAAATTTCTCCAAGTGTAGATTGTATAGTGTTGGGTTTCAAACGATCTAGATTTATCTTGTATACGATCTGGACTTGTTATTTCTCTAACACTATTTTTCTATACGATTTACATTTGTCCTATACGATCTGGATTTCTTCCATACGATCTAGGAACTTGCACTGTTAGATTTCTTTTATGTCGTTGATTTGAAAATGAAAAGCTCTATCATTATCCCGAGTTTAAGTGACATGAGATTTATTTATCAACATCAAATTTGATATAATCGTGTTATTTCACATGTGCAGATGTCTCCTAGACGTCAGAATGTGGATGATGATTCTAATGAAGCACTTGGTTATGGTACTACACATAATCAATTCTGTTACTTTAACAGAAACTAGAGGTTTGCTGAAAACTTTGAAGAAGCTTTCCGTATTCTAGAGCACTCTAACTGGGCTCACAGTATACTGCTGGAACAAGTAATTTACAATCCATTGTTGAGGACTTTTGGAATAATGCTTAGTCAGTAGTGGTTGATGACAACACAAAATGGTTGACCTCCAGGGTGCAGGATACTGATGTTAAGATAGCTGAAGAAAGAATCAGAACTGTACTCTGTGACAACTCGGTCAACCCATATTCATTTAAATCCGACCCGATTCCGGAATTCTATTTTAATTATTTTTATTTCCATTAAACCAGAAAAATTGAGCAAACCAAACATATATAGTGCTTGTGGGGAATAACAATTATACACACGAGTAAATAAATGTAAGGTTTCACGTAAAGTTTAAGGTTAAAATACGAAATAAAGAAAATCCGATCTTTCACGCGAAATTCGGTGTTAACCAGAAGTCTAGAAAATTATAAAAAATATAATATTTCATATCCCAAAGTTACAAATTATATAAAAGTAATTTTTATAATTTTTGGGGTTAAAAGTGTCAATTTATCAAAGTTCAGGGACCAAAACTGCATAATATGAAACTTCAGGGACTAAAACTGTTAATCTGCCAAAATAACTTTGGAGCGGTACGCCTCAAATGTCTAACTTCTAGGCGGTACGCCCCAAAACGTGTAGACGTGTTTCTAGGTTGTCTTCGTGTTGCAGCCTCGTTTTTCACTCCAAAACGTGTCATTTCGGTTGATTTATCACCATAACTTGTGGCACAACCTCATTTCGTCCATGACAGCATATAAACCACTCCAGATCCATCGAAATCAGGCTTCAATTTCACGAATCAATCACTAGAAAACCCTAAAGTCGTCCTCCAACTTATCTGCTCAAATTCGGGTGATCCAGGAGCTGTTGGAAGCTCAATTTCTCCAGTTTTACATTATTTGGTACGTAGACCAAAACCCCTCTATCAATTTCAGTTCATATGTTCGTTTGATTAGGATTCCAGAATTGCTCATAAACTAGGGTTCTTGATCATGTTTGCTCAAAATTGAGCAATCTGCTTCGAATTAGCTTCTGATTTTTGGTATGGAACTATAAAATAACATAACTTAAGAAACCCTAAGTCAATTTCATGATTTGAGATCGTTTGGTATTTATTTAAAAACCGAGCTAGAATTTAGGCTTTCTTGACATTGTTTTATCAAAATTGGGCATTTGGTGTTAAATTGAGACGTCATATTTTAAAGTATTTCATAAGTTATGATCTTAAACAAAAGCCCTAAGTTTATTTCTCACTATATACAAGTTTGGCATTTATTTGAAAATATGAAAAATAGGGATTTTGGTAAAAATACTTATTTACATAAAATCATGGCTAAAGTTTTAGCCATGGAGATGTAACATAATAATATATGATGCACATGAATTTTAATCTTAAACATTAATAAATAAATATACATATATGACTTTCATTATATTTATTATTATAAGAATAAGTATATATATATAAAATCTAATTTCTATACATACAATATATTTATATATATTTACGCAAATCAAAACTATAAACAATTATAAGTTATATTTTATAAAATATTATTTTATAAAATTAATTAGAACACGTGCGGACCGGAAGGGTGAACGCCTGTACACTGGGTATTCTGGCATAGGTAAGGGTGTCGCATAAATCCCAACTGGGACCTGGCGCACTTACCTGGGGATTCCCGGAGTGAGCGTTTGCTTATAGGAAAGTGCGTCTTCATATTATCACTAATCACATTTTTATTAAATAAACAAGAACCCTATTCAAGAACCCCATATACTTAGACCACTAGTCATTTCAAATCCCGTTTATTCAATTAGCCTACTCGTTTCATTAGGGTAATCTCAAGGTCTATCACATTTCACTTATTGGTGCTATCTCTCGTTATCAGTATTACTCATCAGGTGAGTACTCATACCCCATTTTATTTCTGTGGGATATTATGCGATATAAACTCTTGTTATTATTAGAAGGGTGATTCCTTCAATCAAATGATGACTAGAGTAGTGAGTATTAATAACCACTTTCTCATTTTGGGGTTCAACATGTATATCATATATCTAAATTCTAAATCTTTATCTCTTATTCGAAATCACTGCGATTCTATGATATTATGTGTGTTCTTTATTATGTGTATCTATGTCTAATATCTAAAGTGTGGGAATCGTAAATCTTAAATCATGAATGGTTAGTCTTTATTCTTTTGTGTACCATTAACCATCGTGTCGTGGTATCAATGATAGATACAAATCTATTGGCTGACAACCCACCTAGGATATTGAGACATAATCCTGTCTTCAAATAGGTGATTGCTCCGTTATTGTCTAGGTTTGGTTACACAACATCTATATCTATGAGTAGTGAATGGATAGTCTTTATTCTTTTGGATAGTCTTTATTCTTTAGTGTAGTCTTTTATAATATATCATATGAATAAATACTTAATGGTATAAATCATTGACTTTTCATATACATAACTCTATGATTACTCACCAACTACTTTTGTAGTTGACACTCTCTATTTTATACATGTTGTTGGATGACTACTTGGATTATTTGACTGATCACGATAGGATTGCGGACCTAGATAAAGACACTAAATGAATGCTTGATGTTTATATTTAAATTATTGTACGAATATTTGTTTATATATGAAAATGGCATGTTTAAGTATTTGGTAACTATTACTAGTTGTCATGTGCATCTGGACAGTCGTCTTGCCCTGACATATTCCGCCGTCGGTTGGGGTGTGATAGATTGGTATCAGAGCCTTGGCTATAGGGATCTAGGTTATTAGAACTGGATGACCTAGACTATACTTTAGGTGTCCCACATGATTCGCTCATGTTAGACTACCTGTTATTAGATTATGTCCTTAAATGCTACTTAAGCTTGCCTGCTTAAATCTCGTTCTCATCTTAACACTTGACACACACTTATTCAAGGCTTCCTAGCCTTTCCTAATAGACGGTGCAGTATGTGCCAATTTAGGATTTGGTATTTAAAATATTTATCTTGATTTTATTTTCTCGTCGGTGTTAAGATTCTTAGCAACAGACATGTAGTAACTGGAAGGGTGGAAATACAGATAGCTAAGTATTCTGTCCCGGCTTGACATTTTGTCTTACCGGCTAGAATCCTTGGTGAAAGTATTAAAACCTATTAGGCCAAATCATGCCATGGTAAATGTTGCTAAGACTTATATTAACCCTGATAAGTCAAGGTTGTAGTTTCCTAATCGGGAAATAAAAGACACTCCATTATGTTTCAAACAAAGACAACATGATTTGATTTTGTTATCTCATGATTTATCAAATTCATATATATATATTTTAAATAATCTCACATATTTCACCAACACGTTGTTTCACAATACCTCCTCACATGTTTAACTCGGCGGGATCTCTTGTGATCTACCACATCTCTTGTCAAATTATATTTTTATATTCATTACATCCAATACAGCCTTTATCAAGATTGATAATTTTAAAAGATTCCTCTTATGCTCCAACTATAGACTCAATACTCATCATATTACAATTCTAAACACGTAAAGTTTCATCACCTTGACTATCACTTTTGCTATACTCCTTACCTCGTGAATAATTTCTTTTGCTCCAGAATGGATCACGACAATCATCATCAAAATCATGATGTAGCCCAACACATTGCTCAACAAATAGCAACTGCTATCACTGATCTAGTTCGAAAAGCCCTTGATGCTAACCCTATCAAGAATGGACCTGTCACAAACACCGATTGCTCCAAACACGGCAAGTCATGCGACCTTGAAAAACACAACGACTTTAAAAGGCCTAATGATCTACCTCGGTATTTTGACAGTCTCAAAGTCTCCACCAAAAAGATAAATAAGAAGAAGAGGAAGGCAAAACATCTTACTACAATTTCTATTACCCCTACTACTCCAATTACCCCTGTTGCACCACCATCAAAGAAACCCTACCACGGGGCTCATCCTGAGTGCAACACATGCAAGTATCACCACTCTGCTAATTCATTTTGTTGGCAATGTCTCATATGTGGTCGTTATGGTCACCTCATGAACACATGTCGTCAATCACTTCAACCCCAAATGGTTCAATCCATGACAAAGGTGCTTGCTCAATTCACTGCTGCATCTAAAACCGTAAAGATTCCTGTGCGTTATTGCTATCAGTGTGGAGACCCTAGTCATCTTCGTAACACATGTCCACAAATCATCGCCAACAAAATTTCCTCAAATAAAGATGCTAACCTTGGAGCCTCGTCTGGAACTTCCAATATGGATATTATCTGAAGGACTTCATAATGATATCGAGAAATCACTCAGACAAGCTGAAGATCTTTGTAATGTTTACTTTCGTACTGATGATGTATTACACTATCCGTTTTAATAAAATCTTCAGATTATCTATTTCGAGCCTTAATATGTATGTCAGAAAGTTCACTTGTCTGGAATTTTATGGAATTTACAAGTTCACATGGTTACGGGATTACATGTGTACAAGTATATGACTTTCCGACCTCTCAAGAAAACAATCTTACATAAATATTAATTTCAAAGGTTTTCATTCATAATTTTAAAAATCTCTAAGTCATGAGTATCTCCTGACTTAATTCATTAATCATTATGACTTGGTATTACTTATTACCAGCATATCTAAACATCCTTATTCACACTTAACCATCAAGATCCTTTACTACATTGCTTAAGTTGTGCGTTTTAAATGAACCACCTACTACCTCATCTAGAAGATACGAATTTTGGTAATTTATGACGATAATCTAGTCAGTGAGTTTAGCTCATAACGCACGAATATTTGCGCAAGAAGTACGTTGCATCTTTGGTCTATATTATGGAAGATCGTAATAAAAGAAATAGGAGCAAATTATATCCTCGGTCATACGAAACTTCCCTAAAAAGTTTCTGAAGACATATTGGATCTTCCTCCCGTTCACCAAGGCGACTTTCGTATTGACCTTATACCTGGCATTACTTTCAATGCAAGTCACCTTATCGTCTTACCATCACAAAAATCTACAAACTATCAATCCATACTTGAATTCAGTCAATCTCATGTTTTAAATTTTCGCAAATCACTTATTTCTTCAAAGATTCTTTGTATTCTAGATTTTTATTCTTCTCAATTTAGACAATATTCCTAAATCTACTCATCCTAAATGATACATTTATCCGCGAATATATCAAGAATTGTTTACAAAACTATGGTTGTGTATAAATCACGATCTTCTCTTATATAAGCGATATCTGAGATTGCTCTAAACGTATTTTCAAATCTACTCTGGGAATGCTTGCTAATAAATTCATGAATTTGACACTTGGTGATTCAATAATCAAATCATAAATTTCATTTACATTGTTTCCCCTCATACATTCAACTCTCGTTTCATAAAACTCAACTATTGTTAAGTCAATAATTGATTCATGAATGAGATTCATGTCCTATGCAAAACTTATTTCCTATAAATTATTTCCTAAATATGACACTAGTTAATTCAGTTGTCGACTTAGGAACTTCAATCTTATTACTCAATTTCATGTTATTAGCTCCTATACTCGAAGCTTGTGGTTTGATCCATGTTAAGTCATGGTATTCAAATTTATATTGTTCGATCTATATGGCTGATACGTGGTAATCCAATCAGATCATGGTATTTGATATCAGTTTGGTGTTGGTTTGTTTTAGGTTTGAAATCAATAAACCCAAGACACTTGGTTTTTGATTACCCAAACCCTATAATCCTTTATCACCTTCGTAATTTCATAACTATGCGTATTAATCATTCATCGTTTGTGTTTTACTCCAATCATCATTATTCTTGCAAAGCTAAGACTTATTCGTACTATAGCCATCAATTGTGTGTGATGCTAGCTACACCATACAGTTGTTTTGGTCATACACATAAGGTCATGAGTTTTGAAAAGGAATTGTTCTGGATTTTTATAGACTTTGTGCCACGTGACAGAAGGACTAGGTGTGAGTCGCGACACATCTAGAACCCTCTGAAACGTACACATCCTCTTATTAAGGAAAATCCGAAACCTTGTATAAAGACTATTTCATTGATTTTCAAGTTATCATTTCTATATTCAAAAGAATACATGTTGCATAATTCCCCTCATATTTCATTCTATCTCTTCCTATTTAGGAAACTTCCTAAAATAGGGGAGACAATAATTAATGTTTATGATATAGATCGGAAAATCTTGTAAATCCAAATCAATATCTTGAATCTCGATTCTCGATACTCATTCCGCGTATGTAATCTCAAAAACCAGTTATATCAAACTATCAAAAGTTGACCCTAGTAATTCCATGTCAAAATCTATATCATTATCTAAACTTAACTCTAGTTGAAATACATTCCTACTTCTGGTAAATCTTTCATGTATCAATCAAGCTCGTAATATAATAGATTCATTAATCGAAAGTACACCTCTATTTTCGATAGAATCTTCTATATCACAGTTCTCTACTAAATTTCAGGACGAAATTTCCTAAAGTAGGGGAGACTGTGACAAATCGGTCAATCCATATTCATTTAAATCCGACCCGATTCCGGAATTCTATTTTAATTATTTTTATTTCCATTAAACCAGAAAACTTGAGCAAACCAAACATATATAGTGCTTGTGGGGAATAACAATTATAAACCCGAGTAAATAAATGTAAGGTTTCACGAAAAGTTTGAGGTTAAAATACGAAATAAAGAAAATCCGATCTTTCACGTGAAATTCGGTGTTAACCAGAAGTCTAGAAAATTATAAAAAATATGATATTTCATATCCCAAAGTTAGAAATTATATAAAAGTAATTTTTATAATTTTTGGGGTTTAAAGTGTCAATTTATCAAAGTTCAGGGACCAAAACTGCATAAAACGAAACTTCAGGGACTAAAAGTGTAAATCTGCCAAAATCACTTTGGGGCGGTATGCCCCAAATGTCTAACTTCTGGGCGGTACGCCCCAAAACATGCAGACATGTTTCTAGGCTGTCTTCGTGTTGTAGCCTCGTTTTTCACTCCAAAATGTGTCATTTCGGTTGATTTATCACCATAACTCGTGACACAACCTCATTTCGTCCCTGATAGCATATAAACCACTCCAGATCCATCGAAATCAGGCTTCAATTTCATGAATCAATCAGTAGAAAACCCTAAAGTCGTCCTCCAACTTATCTGCTCAAGTTCGGCTGATCCAGGAGCTGTTGGAAGCTCAATTTCTCGAGTTTTACATTATTTGGTACGTAGAACAAAACCCCTCTATCAATTTCAGTTCATATGTTCGTTTGATTAGGATTCCAGAATTGATCTTAAACTAGGGTTCTTGATCATGTTTGCTCAAAATTGAGCAATCTGCTTCGAATTAGCTTCTGATTTTTGGTATGGAACTATAAAATAACATAACTTAAGAAACTCTAAGTCAATTTCATGATTTGAGAACGTTTGGTATTTATTTAAAAACCGAGCTAAAATTTAGGCTTTCTTGACATTGTTTTATCAAAATTGGGCATTTGGTGTTAAATTGAGACTTCATATTTTAAAGTATTTCATAAGTTATCATCATAAACAAAAGCCCTAAGTTTATTTCTCACTATATACAAGTTTGGCATTTATTTGAAAATATGAAAAATAGGGATTTTGGTAAAAATACTTATTTACATAAAATCATGGCTAAAGTTTTAGCCATGGAGATGTAACATAATAATATATGATGCACATGAATTTTAATCTTAAACATTAATAAATAAATATACATATATGACTTTCATTATATTTATTATTATAAGAATAAGTATATATATATATATATAAAATCTAATTTCTATACATACAATATATTTACATATATTTACACTAATCAAAACTATAAACAATTATAAGTTATATTTTATAAAATATTATTTTATAAAATTACTTAGAACACCTGCGGACCGGAAGGGTGAACGCCTGTACACTGGGTTTTCTGGCATAGGTAAGGGTGTCGCATAAATCCCAACTGGGACCTGGCGCACTTACCTGGGGATTCCCGGAGTGAGCGTTTGCTTATAGGAAAGCGCGTCTTCATATTATCACTAATCACATTTTTATTAAATAAACAAGAACCCTATTCAAGAACCCCATATACTTAGACCAGTAGTCATTTCAAATCCCGTTTATTCAATTAGCCTACTCGTTTCATAAGGGTAATCTCACGGTCTATCACATTTCACTTATTGGTGCTATCTCTCGTTATCAGTATTACTCATCAAGTGAGTACTCATACCCCCTTTTATTTCTGTGGGATATTATGCGATATAAACTCTTGTTATTATTAGAAGGGTGATTCCTTCAATCAAATGATGACTAGAGTAGTGAGTATTAATAACCACTTTCTCATTTTGGGGTGCAACATGTATATCATATATCTAAATCCTAAATCTTTATTTCTTATTCGAAATCACTGAGATTCTATGATATTATGTGTGTTCTTTATTATGTGTATCTATGTCTAATATCTAAAGTGTGGGAATCGTAAATCTTAAATCATGAATGGTTAGTCTTTATTCTTTTGTGTACCATTAACCATCGTGTCGTGGTAACAATGATAGATACAGATCTATTGGTTGACAACCCACCTAGGATATTGAGACATAATCCTGTCTTCAAATAGGTGGTTGCTCCCTTATTGTCTAGGTTTGGTTACACAACACCTATATCTATGAGTAGTGAATGGATAGTCTTTATTCTTTTGGATAGTCTTTATTGTTTAGTGTAGTCTTTTATAATATATCATATGAATAAATACTTAATGGTATAAATCATTGACTTTTCATATACATAACTCTATGATTACTCACCAACTACTTTTGTAGTTGACACTCTCTATTTTATACATGTTGCAGGATGACTACTTGGATTATTTGACTGATCACGATAGGATTGCGGACCTAGATAAAGACACTAAATCAATGCTTGATGTTTATATTTAAATTATTGTACGAATATTTTTTTTATATATGAAAATGGCATGTTTAAGTATTTGGTAACTATTACTAGTTATCATGTGCGTCTGGACAGTCGTCTTGCCCTGACATATTCCGCCGTCGGTTGGGGTGTGACATACTCCAACTAAATGATGCCGAATCTCCTATCAGCTTTCCTAAAGTTGAATGGCAAGAAACTATGAGGAGAATGGGTTATCAAGGAGTACTATATGTTGATGAAAATATTTCGGTTAATAAGTCATTATTCCCTTCCAACTGGAGGTTTATCATAACTTACTATCAGCTTACCTTCTCATCAAGACGCTTTGGGACAGATGATTTCATTAAAGAATCCGCATGGGCTATTCATTTAATGAAATCCATTTCCAGTCACCAAGCCATGAATAGTGGGGTTGCTTCTCAAGATCCAAATCTGCAAACACCAGAAGCTCCACTTGACCAACCCGGTCCAACATCACAAGGCAAAGATCTTGGTAATTAGCACCCGTGCTGACTCTAGCAGTCTAAATGATAGCGACTTTGATGTCAACGTAGATGACTACCCGTCTGATTCTGATGTGGATGCTTCCTATGTTAACTCATTTCTCAATGATGAGCCTGTTAATGAAAATGTTGAAGAGATATATGAGAGTCTGAAAACTCTAGTGCCAGAGCCTGAGAATCTAAAACTTCCCAAGTTCAAGCAGGCTGCACTAGAAATTGCTTCATCTTCAGAAACACCACTGGAAATCACCGCTGATGATATTGGCACAAGCTCAGAACAGAATAGAGAACTCTCATTAAAGTAGAAACTTGCTCCTCCTGTCCAACCTGAACCAATTTCTTCAACAAACCTTTCTGTCCTAGTAAATGGACACACATGTCTATAGATCCCTCATTTTTGGATGTTGGTCGTGCTGCCTTTAGAGAGTTCTATGCTGAAACCCTAGCTTCTGACCCCAACAACAAAAGTATAGTGGTAGTTAATGAAGAAAATGAAGCGGAGCATATTGTTCAGCCCATCTCAGTAATTGCGGGTGAATTCACAGCAATGAAGAACTAGCTGGTCGACTTGACTTGCTGGTTAACAGGTCTAATCCTTTGAACTTCATTGACCTCGAGTTTACTACTGATGATGAATATGATGAGGAGATAATCTATGAAATCAAAGCTGAAGAGGTTGATGATGATGAGTAATTCTTGAAAACCCAACTCCCTTTCAGTCGGTGCTAGTATTTTCTGAAGTAAGGCAAACTAAAGACACTCAGTTGTCTCAGTCAACATCATCCCATGTACCAGACACAATTATCGCAGCTACTGATTTCGAAGAAGGTGAAATCTGATATACCTCTTCTGATCCTTCCTTGATCCAAGCTGGTCCATCTGTGACAGCCACACAAGAACTTGTCCAATGCCAACCATTTCCAGAAGATATTTTGGTCTTGAGCCTAATGATCGCCGGGAAAATCCCAGCAATAACTGGCTGAGGATGGAAAGGGGAATAAACCGTGACCATGGCGTTTATCCGCTCACTCTAGAAGATCATGAGATTAACATGGCAATTAGGCCAAGACCAACACCTCAAGAGGAAAGAATTGCTTCTCCTCCTCCAATCTGGACTCCTGCAGACAAGCTGAGTGCTTTTAATGAGCTGGTCAATGTTGTGGATCCTGTGCTACTAGATCAGAACACTTCAGAGGCAGGTCCATCTAGAGGTACTAGGAGACTAACTGCTAAGGATTAAGGAAAGAGGAAACTTACTCCTCAGGAGGTATATGATCATGAAGAATTAAAGAGAAAAGCCAAAGAGAATAGATACAGAGAAGCACGTGAAGCAAGAGAAAGAGACATTCTTGAAAAAAAATTAAAAATGATGAAGAAATGCAAAGGCAAGCTGCCAATCTCTCTGCTTCTATAAGAATCGGGAAAGAATTTGTTCCAATCAAGCTAAATGCCAACCATTATGATCCATTGATTGATGTAATTCCAAACAAAGAAGGAAACGGTGTTGATCCTTCAGATACTTCAGAAGCAGCAAAATATGTCCGAGCTCTCATGAAAAGAGGATAACACTACTGAACAAAGATCTCAAGGTCCACTCGTCAGATCGTGGAGTTGTACACTGATGAACAGGAGATGGAGACTCACTTGAATAACAATGCTGAACAAAGATCTCAAGGTCCACTAGTCAATCCTTATGCCGACACTGACAAAAACATTGAATATGTGCAATTCAATGACAATTTGAGCGAGAAGTTGTATGAAATTCATTTGTAGTATAAACCTCCGCCCGAGGATCCTTCAGAGAAAATTCCCCCACCTCGTAGTCCCAAGACTGTTAAGGAGATCGTCTAGAAAAATGACAAAGGAACAACTCCGCGACTTCCTTGCCGTCATAAATGTTTCTAGAAAAGACTACATCAGAAAACAATTGTCTGGTCTTTGTAAGATGGTTACTGAATACATGAACGAAGAAAGCAGATGCAGGAAACGCAGAATTAATGAGAGGGAAAAGGAGCGTGTTGAGTAACACTGAAAGAAAGATGAACCAAATCTGGTAGATGACTGGAAGGCAATGGCTCCTCACAGGCGAGCTCTTATTCATTTCACTGCTAAGAAGCTCAAAGACATGCCTGCCAATGCTGAAACTACAGATGGGATGGAAGTATGATAACGAGTTTGATGTTGTCATTGTTAAGAGGAGAAATGGGTTCGTTCAATTTTTTGCTAAAATAGCAGATCTAAAGAAGCTATTCTCATAGGAACTGAAAAAGTTGAGAAATCTATATATAATTAACCACTCAAATTCTGAAAAAGGCAGAATGGGTCAGCAGATGATACATCCAGCTTTCAGAAGAAGACTGATGAAGCAAACCAGGGAAAAAGAACAAGTAGAACATGATAAGTGGTTGAAGAAACGAGCCCTGTTCCCGCACAGACAGATCTACTCAAATATCGGTAGTAGTGTGAAGAAGAAGAAGATTTTGAGGAAGCAGAGTGAGTTTCTAATCGAAGACTGGTACTACAGTGGACAGACTCATGAGCTAGTAATTGAAAGGGAAGGTGCTAAGGTTATACGACTGTTTGCTGTTGTTAAAGTTCGATTCTTACGTCAAAGTTATCTGAAGTGGATCTTCTACAGTCGCCTAGAGACTGTTCCATCATGGCTGAAGCCCTACGAGGTAGTCGATGCCAATTACTTCCTGATCTTCCTTAAATGGTGGAGCTAGTGAAAATACGAGAGAACCGGATCATCTACTCGATCTAGCTAATCGGACATCAAACGTAATTAACCGATTGTTTTATTGATCAACGAAGAACAATTACAATCAGTAAACACTTAGAAACAAACACAGAGAAACACACTCAGAAACACACACTTCACATAAATCTCACACGCTCAAAACTCCCTATTACAAAGATCAAACAACTATTTATACCGACTGGCCGATCCCTGTCCGAACCTCAGGTTCGGCCAGTCCGAACTCCTGGTTCGGACCAGGCTCGGCCAAGGGACATTTGGCTTGATCTTGTACATAGCTTGATACTTCACACGACGCACATATCAGGTATCAACAAACTCCCCCTCGTCGTGTGCAGTATCTCTTCAACATCATCAAATCTGTATCTTCAATCAAACTCTCCCTCAAGTGTAGAATCTGTTCTTCCAATAAAATAAATCTCCAAACAAACTCCTCCTCAACTCGATCGTAGCTTGATCTTGAATACTTGATGACATCTGATGTATCTCTGGTCTTTTATCAACAATCTTCAGAAGACTTGACGTGATGAAATATTGCACTTTAGCAACCTGCATCAACATTTAAATAATCTTGGCACAAAACATCTCTTCGAGACTCCAAGATATGATTTTGAAAATTGATTTAGTATCACGTGTTGATCAGATCGAAAATAAAGCAGAAACAAAATCTTTTTGATTTTTCAAAGTTTATGCTAAAACACACTGAAAATCTTTTTGTTCTTTCTGAAATGAAATGAAATTACAATACAGAGTCAGACACTATTTTTGGTATGAAACAGATCACTATATGGGATCATATTGGTCATAACGCACTGAACTACACTTCAATTCATTTAATTGAAGCTCACAAGTCATGCTGATTGTCGATATAATTTGTCCATTTTAAACTCAAACAGAATCATACTCATAACATCTGGATATGTTAAGATATTGATTAGATTTTCTTTGACCAGTGTATCCCACACTATCAGACATAATCAGACATTTTCTGTTTTTCTTTCTTTTTCCTTTTGTGTGATAACACTTGTGATTTTTCACAATGCATCATATGTTTCATGATATTGTCAATTGTGTTCCATGCAAAAAGAAATAAGAACGTTAAATCGTCTACCTTAAGGTCGATCTTTCGATACGCAGATAAGGCCTCGGATTTAACAAAATAAGAAACATAAAACAAGTTGAAATTGTATAACCCAACAACAATCAGGTCGGTACTCCCGTACACGCAGAGAAAGTCCGATGAGCTATACAAAACACCAAAGAAAATAGAGTAGAACGTCAAACAAACAATAATCAGGTCGATCTTTCGATACGCAGAGAAAGTCCGATCGTTTGACAAAATAAAGAAAATCAAACAAGTTTAAATCTTTGCAATATGAACACATGTATACATAGTGACATCTCATTTTGAATTTCACACTTATTTTTCTTTTTGTGTCATGAAATATGCATCAAGATGATATCCAGACGGTCAAGAAGTAGTATTTAATGTATATCACATCTGAATACTTTCTGATTCTCCGAGCCTACCAAACATATCAAACAATGATCTTATGGCCCTTTCATCTACTCTATTCATGAGTCAGATACGTAAGCCAATGTACCATCATTTCCCAATGATCAATTTCTCACAATTTCATATATTGTGCATGTATTCACCTTCCTTCTTTATATATTTGGCATGTATTCACCTTCTTCCCATGACATGCTTTTTCTCAATTACTCCCCCTTACTTACAATTCTCCCCCTTAAAATGAAAACTCTATTTTTGGATTTTCATTATACACAAAAACAAGACTCTATTTTTGTATTTTTTTTTAATTTTTGAGAAAAACTTGCAAGCAAAGAAAAATGATCAATCAACACAGATATTTTGCAATTGTAGATTTCAGAAAATTTGCAGATTTAGAAGATTTGATCATGAAGTGTAAGTTATGTAGAATACTCCTCCATCAACAACTTTGCAATCATCGATAGGTCTTCTAGAAGTACCTGCACACTGGTCAAACTGATTAGTTCATAAATAACCCGAAGCGAATCGCTTCTAGTCTACCAGTGTCTTGGTCTTGCCTAGAAACCACCTTAGGTTTCCAATGTTGTTGTTTTGATAATTCGGCTTTTGATGAAATTATCACAGGTGACTGTGACGATGAACCTACACTTTGAACCTTTGAGAACATTGGAACAAAACGTTTTTGTTTATGAAAGAATGTAGGTTCAACTTCATTAAAAACTCTTCCTTGTTGATCAAAAAACATTTGTTTGGCAGGTTTACCAAACAGTGATTTCTTGTGAAACGTTTGAGATGTAACAACAGGCAGTGGACAATCCTTCGCCATATGCCCTGTTCGGCAGCAAATATAACATATTCGTTTCGATTTATCCCACTTTTGATGTACCTGCGAAGAGTTACACACATGAATATCTCGAACATGATCAGAGAAAGAATCATATACCTGATGCCTATGATCATGAACCCATTTGGATGTTGGACTTCGAGATTGAGAACCATCAGAAGAAGCTTTATCTTTCACAAATACTTCAGAAATCTTCCGAGCATCAACACAATGAAGAGGAAGTTCTTTATCAGAGAAAAGCTGATCAGAACCTTTGAGCTTGTAAAATCTCTCAGATTGAACTTTTTCAGCTTTAAAAACTTCTTTCTTCACTTGTTTCATCTTCAATTTCTTCAAATCTTGAGATGATGATGCTGGAGCCTTTTCATCTATTACATTGTTTACTTTAAATCCCAGACCCACATGCTTTCCAACAACTTTCTCCTTAGTTGTAGAATGTCCATTCTTTGCTAACTGATAAAATTCAGCTTTCACTTCAGTCACATTCTTCTGATCATAGAAAATCTTCTCATTAAAGTCATATTGTGACTTAATATTGTCACTTGAAGTAGCTGACTTCTCATTATTAGCAGAAGATGAACCAGATACAAATATTGGAGCTGAAAGAACCTCAGATTTCTTCTCCTTCTGCTTCTTACTCTTCTTGTTCTTCTTTTTCTTCACAACTTTTTCTTCCTCAGTAGTAGAAGATGAGACTTTTGAATAATCAAATTCATGAACTTGCTATTTCACTTCTTTGAAAGCTTCTTTGATTTGAGCAGGAGCTGATGCAGTCTTATCAAACATTTTCTCAAAATTTTCATCATTAGCTAAAAAGCTTGTGAAAACTTAAGAATTTGAAGCATTATTGAGCAATCTGTTAGCATCTAGAACTTGAATTTGAAGATCAGAAATTTGCTGTTGAGCCTTAGCGAATTCCTTCTCTTTAGCTAGCAATCGCTTCGCAACTTTATGAGTTTCAAACTTTTGCATGCGAAGATTATCTAATCCTTCAAAAAATTCTTTCTTCAATTTATCTTCATTTCTCTTTTGAATTCCAGATTTGCAGTTTGAACCTTGTTAACACTAACTAACTCATGCTTTTCATCTAACAACTTCTCCATATCAACTTGATAAGCTTCAATCTTAGCAGCTGACTCTTCAACATTCATTGTAAGCAGATCAAGTTTGATTTTGGACTTGTCAAACAAATGCTGAAAATCAGTAGCAGCATCTTCTGCTTCATCCTTCCATCTCTTAACTTCTTTTACCAACTCATCCTTTTCTTCACATAACCGTGCTTCTGTAGATTCGACATCCATTTTGTCTCGTTTAGAAATCTTTAAAACTTCATTCAGCATTGTGATCTCAACAATCAAGCACTCATTCTTCTTAACCAATTCCTTTTCATGTTCTTTAAAAACATGCAACTCTTAATTAACCAAAGTGAAGTCCTCAGAAAGCTTTTGAATTTTATGCAACAATGAAGCATTTTCTTTCAACAAACTTTCCAAATTTTCAGCAGATGCATAAGAACTTGGTGTTGAATCAGTATCAGAACTAGTATCTGAATAAGAATCATATGATTGAATACGAGTAACAATCAAAGCTGATGAATCATATCCAAACCGTTGACCCCAATCAAAAACACCATCATGTTGAGTTGTTAAAGCTATTGGCTTGTCCGAGTTACTAGAAGATAGTGAAGTAACACCAGGCTTAGATGATAAAGGAAAACCAGACTTCTGTTGACATTCTTTGGCAAAATGTCCAAGCTTTGAACATTTATAACATTTCAACTTGGACTTGTCAAAACCTAATTTCTCACTAAAATCAGAAGTAGATTTCCCATGATTCTTGAAAAATCTTTTAGATCTGTGACTCAGCATAGCATATTGCCAAGAGAGATCTAATTCCGTTAATTGATCATCATCAAGAGCATCAAGATCATCTCTTGTCAATTATGCATCAGCAACATTCTTAATGATCAAACCAAACGATGATGAAATTAAATCACCAATCATTTTGGCACAATCATCCATTGATTCAGCAGAAAAAGCATTTTGATTTGAAAATTTTGGAATTGTAATACTACAACCCCGTGATGAATTGTTATCAGAATTACCTGATGTTCCAGCCATAAAAGCAATATTTGGTGCAGAACTCAAACTTGGTTTAGATTTAGCATTCATACTTGCCGTATTCTCACTGTGACAACCCGTAAGTTTCCTAAGTCAACTCATATAATAATACGTGTAATTACCTGTTTCTGTGTGCATAAATCTGTGTTTTAGTTAACGTGGATAACGTATCATGCAACTATCCGTTAGTCTTGGCGTAACCCTAAATTAACATTTCGACGATCGACCTTAAAAACAAGGATGTTACATATATATATCCGATGGAATTTCAATAACAAGAAATTTCACCACAACTATGTGGTTTAATATAAAAAGAGTTTTTATATTACCTTGTCACTTTTGTAGTGTTTAAATTACATGCAAAGTTCGTAACGTTACTTCGACGTAAAAATATCCAATGAACGCTTGAATTTATTTATTTATTTATCAACTACGTCAAATAGTAAACTCTTTAAATGTTTAGTATTTTTATAACGAAAAACCATTAGGTTTGGATATAAACATTTAACGTCAATGTTTTCCATCATTTAACGACAACTATATTTAAACAAGACTTGTATCTTTTATTTTTCTTCAACCTTGATTCATTCATCATCATGCACGTTCATTTCCATGCATGATAAAATCCAATTGTCACCTTTGATCATATTGTCTTTCGTGATCAAAACCCGACACCCGACAATTAGTAACCAACATTAGTAGTAATCCACCACCTTTACCTTAACCTACTACTAATCTCCTCCTAATTAAACCATACACTATTTCATTTGTACCATACTTAGACAAAATCATCATGTAGCCACCCTAAACCCTTACACCTTAAAACCAACATGTACAAGATATTCCCTTTGACCTCCTCCTCTCCTCTCCTTTGACCTCCTCCTCTCCTCTCCTTGCTCCATGAGACCCCCCCCCCCTCCCTTTGGCACCCCTTTTCGGCCAAACCACCAAAACCGCCACCACCACCTTACACTTGAACCAAACCCTTTTTCCTTTACTTCTTGTGTACCATATATATATACTTAAAAATAGAAACCCTAGCATCCTCATTCACTTCCACAAAAGAAAACACACACTCTTTCACTCTCTCCCTCTCCCAACCGTCGCATCTCTCTCTCTACTCTCTCTCTAGCTTTTCTTCACCAAAACACAAGATTTCTTGAAGATCAAAGCTACTAGGAGACTCAAGGAAGCAAGATCAAGCCTCCATCACCCTCATTCATGTTTTTCTCAAGTTAGTAGACTTCATTTCTTACTTTTCTACTAGGTTTTCATGTTAGATGATCTCCTTGTATGCATCTAACACTCCTACCACAAGTCTTCGTTAAAATGGTGACTATAAACTTATATTTTCTTCTATGATGATAATAACCTACATGTTTGTTCATACTCTTGTTAGATCTAGTAAATATTATGTTTATGCTAGTGATTTCATGTATTTTGAACCCCTCGTATGCTACATTATATAGATCTATGGAAAAACAAGTGTTATAATGCTAGTATGTGTACAATATGCCTTGGTTTTATGAACAAACCACTAGATCCGAAATTTTTAACATGTTAGAAGGTTATGGATAGCACCATACGACTTATTGATATGTTTGGACGGCTAAATCTATAAAAATAACCCACTAAAAAGCCTCGGAAACTATAGTTAGATTAGAGCCATTTTAGGTCAGAAATTTTGACCCATCTTAAAGTGATTTTAAAATATGTTTTTAGTCATAAAAACCCTAGTACAAGATCCCTTTTGAAAATAACTAAATTTGGGGAAAAACGGGACCAAAAACGGACACTTTACGGGCCCGGAAACCTCGTTTTTGTAAAGATATACAAATGAATGTTATAACTGATCTTGGACACTTTCAGGGACTTACGATGACTTATAATAAGTTTACAAAGTGTTTTAGTAGTTTACAAAACCCTAGAACGAGTCACAGGATCAAAACCGACTAAATCGGACACATACCGGCAAAACCGACAAGACTAGGAACTTGGACTTTTGAACCTGAATTTTCTGATTTGATATGATCCTATGATGAAAATAAATGGGTATTTATTTATTAGATCATTTCCTTAGTCATAATTACAAATAACGTGAAATGTGGCTAAAACCGGCAAAAAGCTCGTTTTAATCTTAAACCGTCATTACTTCCTTTAAAAGTCCTTCGAACTCACATGATATTTAGTTGGGAAATATAAACTATTTCTAAACTAATTATTATCTTGAAAATAAATAATATTTTATTTATTGCACAATACATATTTATTTTCAATAAATATTCACTAAGGTTAACGATATCGTATCATAACACCGGGTTACCATGACGCCAAGACTTGACCAACCAAATTGGAGTGACTTAGATGTCAACCCAATTTCTATTTTCTAAGTTGTCTTATAACATTGTATAGGACTTCTTACTTACCTATCTTACTGAATCCTTTGCATTCAGGTGAGTTTTCACGGCCCCTTTCTTTTACAGTTTAAATACTTGGGGGAGAATTCATTACAAACATAAATCATTACCTGACAAATAGATTACTTGTTATCTTATTGATTACATGAGCTTTTCGAGTCCAAATCATGTTGTATCATGCTTGTTCATGTTATGATGAAACCCCACTATTAGTTGAATCCGATTAATTTACAAACAGAAACGATGACTCGTGGATAGATCTATTGGGTTAACTCCCCTGCTCTGATTGGTAGCTCCAATCCTGACTCCGTTTTAATAGTCAAAAGAGTACATACAATTATAATTGGCCATGCGGTACTGTTGGACATAGTATCATGAGTGGGTAGTCAGTTAGTTTCGGTATTCAAGGTTCATGGTAATTTATAAAACAGTACATAAACAAATTGCCAAACGATGGAATGATTTAATCAAACTTGTTTATCAAACTTTACATGCATGCTATCTAAACCTGTGAACTCACCAACTTTATGTTGACTCGTTTTAGTATATGAATTCTCAGGTGATTGAAACTTGCTGCATTCAGGACATCATATCATTTAGAACCTGCATTTTCTTATTCTGGAGTCATGGTCAAACCGAGCTGCACTTTTGGAGATTTCATTGCATAACACCTAACGGTGTCATGTTTCCAAATCTTTTTGAAATGTAATTGCTTTGTAACAATTAAAACAAACGTACTTTCACTACTATTTCCGCTGCAACTTTGAATGAAACTCCACATTTTAAATTAACTTAATCTTTTAAACGGCTCTAGATGTTTAATCATCCAGAGGTCGTTCTATGTAATCTTGACTATGATCCATCTCATTATCACCCGACACAATAAATATCGGGGTGTGACAGATTGGTATCAGAGCCAAGGTTATAGAGAACTAGTTTGCATACTAAAACTTAGTCTATAGCGTAACGCTATGCTAGCCCCATCCCATGCATTACTGGCTTGCATTACTTACATACCTTACTTGTTGCATCTCTTAACTATTAAAATTACACTAACGTAAGACTATTATTATGACTTGGAAACTTTGTCACAGCATGTCTAACCCCGTTGAGCTATCTTTGGACTCAGAAGTTGAGATGGAGAGGATACCACCTCAACCATCTCCACCCACTGTCACGCCAACTTCACCCACTGGCGTACTCGACCGTGTCACTGACGACGAGGAGACTGACTCCGAGGAAGATCCGGATGAGCCGCCATTTTATGACGTGGATATCAGTGTTGATGACCCTCTCGATGACGGAGACTCCATTACGGTCACTCTGAGCTCATCCCGTGCTACCTCTCCTGTGCGTGCCCCGTCTTTTCGCCCGTATAGGACTACTCCCTCTGGATCCCTCTGCATGTATACTGCGCGGAAATCCGTCTTTCGCCGCCTCACTCGTGGGATCCGCCTTACCTCTCGTGTGGGTTCGCCCCGCAAGAGATCACGTACCCCCGAGCCTACCCTTGCTCCCACCGACTCGCCCTCGCTTCCCTTAAAGAAGCGAGTGCATTTTGATGATAGCACCTATGAGTTTGGCGAGACGTCATCCGCTGCAGCTGCTAGAGTCACACCTGTTGTTCCAGTTACCCCTGTTGTTCCAGTTACCCCTTTTGTTCCAGTTACCCCTGTTGTTCCGGCCACCCCTGCTGCACCTACTACCCCCGTAGCACCCATTGCACCCTCTGAGGCTGATTCCCCACCCATCCTTGTTCATGGTGTTGCCGTAGATGTTCTGATTTCCTCCCTCTTCGACGGCATTGCTCGCCGTGATGCTGAGATTCACCGTCTCCAGGCTATCATTCAACTCCCACCTACCCCTATAGCTGCCCTGGAGATTCGCATTTCTGAGCTCGAGAGCCTCACTGGTTCTTATGTCCAGACCTTTGACACTCTGCACACACTTCTTGGAGAAGTCAACGGAGTTGCCGGCGCCGCCCTCGCTGCCGTGGAAGCCCTTGCCACCAACACGCCGACACTTGTGGATTTCAACGACGTCCTCCGGCTGACGCTCTCGGTCATCGTACAGGTTGGAGAGATCTTGACATTGCTCCAGCACCCATGATATTAGCAGTATTGACATATTGGGGATCTGTTTTACCCCTACTTTTGTAATGTGTTGTAACTTGTACTATTGTGGAATCATGTTATCCACCAAAAACAATGTTGTCTTGTATGAATTGTTTTCAGTCACGGTTATGGACGTTATGATGTATGTTTTGATTCGCTATTATGATTGTGTTATGATGTTATATATTCTCTTGTATGTATGATTGATGTATGTCGTGATATGTTTGGTTGTTATTATGATTGCCTTACTCTTGTTTTACACATGTGAAATTATAATTTTGCCTAGACGTGCCACGAGAGCTAACCCTCCTCCTCCTCCGCCTCCGCCGCCACCCATGAGCGCTGCTGAGATTGAAGAGTTGATCCTTCTACGTGTAACTGAAGCACTCACCGTCGCCAATGCCGAACGCTCCACTGCATCTGGTGGACGTCAAAGTGGTTCGCCTGCCGGTAAGTAACAACGTAGAATTGAAGATCAAAGATTAACAATTACGAAGTATTGTTTTCAAGGAGCCTTTGATCTCTCGTTACAGGTACTCGGGATTGCAGCTATAAAGACTTCATGAACTGCAAACCCATCCATTTCAAAGGCACTGAAGGTGCTGTCGGACTGATCCGATGGTTCGAGAAAACTAAATCTGTCTATCGCATGTGCAACTGCCCAGACGAATACAAGGTCAAGTATGCCACTTGCGTCTTCAGAGAAGGTGTACTCACCTGGTGGAATTCCTATGCTGAAACCTTGGGACAGGATCTTGCCTATACCATGTCTTGGGAAGATCTAAAGGTGCTCATGAGAGATAAGTACTTCCCCCGAGAGGAACTGCAACGTCTGGAAGTGGAATTTTGGAATCTCACCATGGTCGGTGCCGACATAGCCGGGTACACTCGACGTTTCCATGAACTAGCACACCTGTGCTCCACTATGGTTACTCCTCTATACAAGAAGATAGAGAGGTACATCTGGGGACTCTCCCCTCTCATCCAAGGAAATGTCATGTCATCTAACCCTTCTACCCTCCAGAGCGCCATACGTTTGGCCCACAGCTTGACTTACCAAGCTGACCGTAAGTGTAAACGTGGTCATGATTAGAAGAAGAAGAAGCCTGCAGAAACTCCTACTGCTGATGTTCCAAAAGCCATCAAGGCTTATGCAGCTGTTGCACCTGCCGCTGATGCAAAGAGAAATGGTTACACCGGCAACCTGCCCCTATGTAACAAGTGTAACCTGCACCACACTTTGGACTGCAGTAACGTTTACTGCAGGAATTACAAAGCTAAAGGTCACATCTATCGGGACTGTCCGAGTCGCGCGAACAAAGTTCAGACCACTAACACCTGCTACGAATTTGGGAACTCTGGTCACTTCAAAAGAGATTTTCCCAAGCTGAAGAAATCAGGGACTGATGCTGCACGTGGAAGAGCGTTCGTGCTGAATGCGACTGAAGCACGACAAGACCCGCGCACTGTTACGGGTACGTTTCTGTTAAACGAACATTATGCATCCGTTTTATTTGACACCGGTGCCGATAAAAGCTTCGTGTCTAGTGATTTTAGCTCTATCTTTAATATCACCCCTACGCAATTAGACACTAAGTATATAATCGAATTCGCCAATGGTAAACAAATCGAAGCGCGTGAAATGCTCCAACATTGTTCACTGGATCTATTAGGACACAAGTTCAACATAGACCTCCTACCCGTCCAGCTCGGAAGCTTCGATGTAGTAGTTGGAATGGATTGGTTGTCCGCAAATCGTGCAGAAATAGTTTTCCACGAGAAACAAGTCAAAATTCCCCTAGCTAGCAATGAAACCTTGACCATTCAAGGAGATCCTGTTGATACAAAACTTCACATCATTTCGTGCATGAAGGCTCAGAAATTCCTCCGAAAGGGTTATCCTGCCCTCCTAGCACATGTATCTTCCAAGAAATCCAAGGAGAAGAAGATCGAAGACGTTCCAATCGTTCGGGATTTCGCGGACGTGTTCCCTTCCGATCTACCTGGTCTACCTCCACCTCGACAGGTCGAAATTCATATCGATTTAGTACCCGGAGCCGCACTAGTTGCTCGATCCCCGTATCGTTTAGCTCCATCCGAAATGAAAGAGTTGTCGAATCAGCTACAAGAACTTCTTGATAAGGGACTCATCAGACCGAGCTTCTCACCTTGGGGAGCCCCAGTCCTATTCGTCAAGAAGAAGGACGGATCGTTCTGTATGTGCATCGACTACCGAGAACTGAACAAGTTGACGGTGAAGAACCGGTATCCCCTCCCAAGGATTGACGACTTATTCGACCAACTCCAAGGATCTAGCTTCTATTCTAAAATCGATTTACGCTCCGAGTACCATCAACTGAAGGTTCAAGATGAAGATGTCGCTAAAACTGCTTTTAGGACTCGTTACGGCCACTACGAATTCCTAGTTATGCCCTTCGGGTTAACCAACGCGCCTGCCGTATTCATGGACCTCATGAATCGTGTGTGTAAACCCTATCTCGACAAATTCGTTATCGTGTTCATCGATGACATTCTGATCTACTCCCGTAGTAAGGAAGAACACGAGCAACATCTCAAACTCATCCTGGAATTGCTTAGAAAGGAGAAACTGTACGCCAAGTTCTCAAAGTGTGAATTTTGGATCAGAGAAGTACATTTCTTAGGTCACGTGATCAATGACCGTGGAACTCATGTTGATCCCGCAAAAATCGAAGCGATCAAAAGTTAGAGCCCTCCAACTACCCCGTCTGAAATACGACAATTTCTTGGTCTTGCCGGCTATTACCGTAGGTTCATCGAGAACTTCTCCAAAATAGCCAAACCCCTGACCACTCTGACTCAGAAGGAGAAGAAATTCATCTGGGATGATAAGACTGAAGAAGCTTTTCAAACGTTGAAGTAGAAGCTATGTGACGCTCCGATTCTTGCCTTACGTGAAGGAAACCGCGATTTCTGCATTTACTGTGACGCGTCTCATCAAGGTATTGGATGTGTGCTTATGCAAGGTGACAGAGTCATAGCCTATGCCTCACGTCAATTGAAAGTTCATGAAAAGAACTACACCACTCACGACCTAGAACTCGAAGTCGTAGTATTCGCCCTCAAGATCTGGAGACACTACCTCTATGGCACCGAATGCAAGGTCTTCACGGACCACAAGAGCCTCCAGCATATCTTAAACCAGAAAGAGTTGAATATGAGGCAACGAAGATGGGTCGAGTTGCTCAGCGATTGCGAATGCGAAATCTTGTATCACCCTGGAAAGGCAAACGTAGTAGCAGATGCCTTGAGTCGTAAGGATCGTGTGAAGTCACTTCGCGTCAGATCTCTTGCATTGCCCATTCACAATGGCCTACCCTCCAAGATTCGTGACGCTCAACTGGAAGCACTTAAAGAAGAGAACGTCGGAAATGAAGGCCTACGAGGTATGGACCGTCAATTCGAGATCAAATCCGACGGTGCCAGATACTTCATGAATCGAATTTGGGTACCTATGTACCGAGACCTCAGGACACTGGTTCTGAACGTGAAGGTCCGAATATCAACCAATCACGATATCTTAATCACAAACGAGTGCGGAATCCTCGTATGTGATTGATTCAAGAAGAATGTAGAAGAAAGAGACTGAATCTATAAGAAAGATCGAATCTTGAATGTGAAATACTACAAACTTGAAGCAAATGGGAGTGATCGTAAACTCCAATGAAAGAGAAATCGTAAATGTAATCACCAAAAGCTTGTATAATCATAAACATGGAGGGTTTATATACTACCCATACAAAAACCCTAGGGCCAATCATAAACACAAATAGCCCAATCATAAACACTAGAAATCGGCCCACATGGATGTAAGTGCAGTAAACTTAACTCCTATATATGTTTAGTTTTCCATCCTAGTTTACATAGTTTAAAAGACTGAGTCCCAGCAAAAATGGGTTGAGAGTGGTATTCACCTAGTATTCACTCTCTCACACGCCATGTTTCTGCTGTTATGACAACACCACAGAAAAATGAAAGAGAAATCGTAAATGTAATCACCAAAAGCTTGTATAATCATGAACATGGAGGGTTTATATACTACCCATACAAAAACACTAGGGCCAATCATAAACACAAATAGCCCAATCATAAACACTAGAAATCGGCCCACACGGCCTAAATATAATCTAACTAAGCCCAAAAGCCCAAATACTAACAAGCCCACAACTAATGTTCATGCCTCTAATATATATAGCCCAACAATCTTCCCCTAGGCATGAACCATTAGACCACCTATGGCAGCTGCAGATCGAATCTGAAAGTGTTCTGCACATTGTTTGACCACCATCCATTTTCCACGATCCAATTAGCCGTTCCATGGAAGATCCCTACCCTTACAGCATTTTCCATATCAGTCTCATCACCGAGAATAGGTTGGGAGGCTAGGATCTTGATGTCTTTTTCACCAAATCTCAGCAGATAGACCGGATCATAGAAACGAAACTGCCTCATTCTTTTGCAGAGAACTACCACCTCGTGAGTCGTTGGATCATAACACCAACAGTCAAAGCTTTTGACTAAGGTACCGTCTTCGATCTCATCCAACATATTGATCACTCTTGTGCGTTTGGTGGGTGGTCTCCTTGCTTCACCTATCGTCTCCCCAGTTTCTGGGTCAGTTCCAGTCTCGACCCATCTTACTTGCTTCAGCTCAAAGTTTGCAAAATTATTTTCTAATTGGCTCATCAGATTGTTTCGAATAAGATCTCCTTTAGTGCTGTTCCATCTGTTGATGTATGGAGCTCTAAGCAGACTTCTAATCTCAGGCTCAGTCCATGAATGAAATTGGGCACGTGTTCTATAGTACTCTACTGGACTGTAGCCGTCACGGATCACAGCAAACAGCTTCTTCTCTGTGTCATAGTGCCAGCACAGAATAGTTTAACGACTCCCCCTTTTGTCTATAGAGCTTTCACCAACATCAAGGGTCTATTGAGTGGGGGCTGGTCCTTGAAAGAATTTCTTAAACCAGTTGTCGTGCCTTCTGGTGCTTTGGAGATGAGCCTTCCACTTCGGGCATAGTTAGACATCTCGATAGTGTCATCTCCATCATCCACATTTACTGCTTCTGTACCTTGCACACCCTGAGATGAACTTTGACCAGGGGCACCTGAAGTATTTGACTCCACAACATTTTTCAAATCACCAAAGTTCTTCTTCAGGTCCATCAAGGTCTCATACAGATACTTCATTCTATTCTTGTCAGCCACCTCCTTGTCTTTTAGTTTTCTGTTCTCAGCCTGGAGTGCTTTTATCTCATTTTCTCTGATTCTGTTTTGAGATATTAGAAAGTTAATATGGGGATCAGTGCTTATCCTCATTCCAATTGGTAGCTTAGCAGCTTGAAGTGGGCGGAAACTTGGAATAACTGTTGGCGGCAAACTTGTTCCACTAGAGACACTTATTCTGACAGGGCTGGGTACTACAACAGTGTTATCAACCTCCAGAGATTGCCTTTCTTCATGAACAGGGCTACGTTCACTCAGAAAAGGGCTTTCTTTCAGAACCTGGGCAGGTTGATCTTCAACATTTGGAACCGTTGATTCTTCTTGAGCAGATTGAGTTTGAGAACTAGACTCAGTTGGATGGACCATCAACAGACTTGAGCTAGTCTTTGTGAACTTGAACCAGATACTTCTTGGATCTGTCTTCTTCCTGGGAGATGGTTCGCGGAAGGGGACAGGCTCTTTAAGCATTTCATTCACATTAAACTGAATATCCAATTCTTGAGGGATGGAGTCATCACTAGAAGATGAGTTCAGGACATCTCTTGATATTTTCAGATTGATTGGTTCCAAGTCTCCATAGATATCATCATCCATATTCACTTGATTAGCAAAGATGTCGTCCATCACATTTTCTTCATCTGAAGGTATCACCACATCTTCTTCTTGCACATTTACAGCCGGAGTTGCTGTTATATCTTGATCTTCAGCAACAGATGCATTTACAGTTGGCACATCGGCTTCAGGTTCAGATTCTTCAACTTCTTGTTCCCTTGCCACTTCGGGAAATGCACCCCTCTTGACCCATTCAAGCCTACCTTCAAAACTGTTTTTACCCTTTCTGTCTTGGGTCTGTAGTCCAAACACTCCACAATCCATCACCTTAATATCCAGTTTTTCCACCCTCTGTTCAATCATGGGATATTTCTTCATGACCACCATTTGTACGAATCTTGGTGTCATCAGGAACTGTTCTCGGGCACTCAGGTCAGCATTGCCTATCCAATCCAATAACATCATCTAGGAGAGATTGAATTTCCAGTCCAAGGCCAATGCGACAAATGTTGTTCCATGCAGTTTGTTAAGCTGATTAAAGCTAGTTCTCTTTCCCAGAAATGATTTTTGCATGTAGTGAGCCAGACACCTCCAGTAGTGCGGCAACAACTTCTTGAAGATGGGAGGGAACTTTCCTTCATATCCCAGAGATTGAGCACCCGCTAGAACAACTTCCTTCGGATACTCAATCGGATCAGCAGCACTATCAATGATGTTCAGCCCTTTTCTGATGTCATCCTCTTGAATCACTATCTCCATGTTCTAGATTGTTGCAGTGATTGTTGTTTTATCTGCATCAGCTCTAGCAGATCCCCAGAACTCCCTTACAAGCTGCTCATCAATCAGTACACTTGATCTCAGGGCATGGTTTATCTTGCATATATTCATCCCGGCCACCAGTGAATAAAATAATTCCATATGCTTCTCTGGTGGGTCTTCAAGATACGCCGGGATGCAGTGATCACTTTCAAACTTTATCTCTTCATCTAGCATGTCATCTGCCATCTGAGAAAGACAAGACACATGTATCAGACTTGTTCGTTAAAGAGCAATTAAGTTTATTAACCCTTGTCGAAGTTCAATTGAAAATCAAATTTTACTTTTGAGGTTCACAAAATTCCAATTTAAACTTTTAGGGAAAATAATTGATTTAAGCACACAAAATTCACAAACACCATTAATTTTAACTTAATTTTAATGAGATTCCAAAAAAATATTAGGTGTTTATGATTTTAAATCACATTTAAGTGTGTTTACGATGAAAGTATGGGTTTACGATCCATCATTTGAGTTTACGATTCATCACTTGGGTTTACGATCCGGTCGGAATGAAATCTGATTTAGCCAATCATAAACACATCGAGCCCGATTGAGATTACAAATCGTAAACACCGATCGGAAACTCCGATCGTAAACGCCAAGCGTCGTCTTCTACAGCGAATATCATAAACGCAGAAATCACCATTTTTGAACCTGCAAGAAACTCGTAAACACATTAGAACTTCTCATAACACCAAAACAAACATCCATCACTACCTTAATCGATCAATAACCACAATCACGGCTTCTATTCACGCGAAATCGACTCAAACACAGTCAAAGATGAGAAAATCATGAGTTAGGGCTCAAATCGCAAAACCCGTGAATAAACTGACGAATCCTTGTGAAAACAGTTGTTTGAAGAGGGTTTCTTGGTCGGAAACGGATTTCGAGGGTGTTGGTGAGGTCGGATTACACAGAGGGCGGACGGAGGTGGTCAGATTTCGGTTTTCCGGCGAGCCAGCGGCGGTTAGGGTTTCGGTTGGGCGGTGGTCGTAAATGCAGTGAAGAAGATATGAGGGATCGTAAACAGGAAAAGGGTATTTATACCCCTTTTTTGAAAATTTCAGTTTGGCCCCTCAAACTTCAAAAATGTTTCTAAAACCTCCCAAACATCATAAACATGTTAATTCTCTAAAAAAGTGTTAACTTAGAGATACTTTGAGAATTTACGAAGCTTCCCCTCAGAGTCAAACCCCGAGTATCTGAACTTGATCTTAAAAAAAATTAAAACAACTAAAGACTTGAAATATAAGATAAACCATAAAAACAATTAACCCTAATTACATAAATTTAAAAAAAATTTACTTGCCTCGAAGCTGATGTAAATTCATGGATCAAACCAGACAAATCTTTGACTGAGGAACCTTTTTCAGCTTTCGTGACTTGACCCTCTAGACAATTGCCCAAAAAAATTTTGAAACCATATAAACTCACATCCAGTTAAGTGCTTAAATTTTGGTACATAATTACCGTCATGTTTAACCGTCCCCACACTCAATTGTTCATAGCAAGACCTACCCAACCTCAGAGTTTATTGAGGATTCACAAACCCCTAACTTGAGGAACCATGCAACACCGTCATGACAAACCCTTATTTTCTTAATTATCAGTTGGTGATCAGGTCGGCCGCATAAGCAAGCAGAGAAGACCAAACAAAATAATTTATTTATTTTTATCATCAATATTATTATTACTATTATTATTTATTTTTTTTGCTTTTTCTTTTCATTTTTCTTTTTCTTTTCATTTTTCTGTGGTGTTGTCATAACAGCAGAAACATGGCGTGTGAGAGAGTGAATACTAGGTGAATACCACTCTCAACCCATTTTTGCTGGGACTCAGTCTTTTAAACTATGTAAACTATGATGGAAAACTAAACATATATAGGAGTTAAGTTTACTGCACTTACATGGATGATCATTGTTTTTTATTTAGCTTACCGAACATCATCTTTGAGACGTCTTTCACTTCTGCCTTACACGTGTCAGTCTCCGATCGTCTTGGAAATTTATATCACTTCCTACCAACTCAAGGCAAACAAAAGACATCATAAAAACCTCAAACAGATATTTTTTAGTTTTTCTGAAACAACAATTTTTCTTCCCCTGTTTTTATGAGGCTTTTGAAAGATAAACACATATTTTTGATTTTTCTACAAATATTTACAAGAAATTTTGATCAGATCATTCCTCGAAGGCAATCATCCTTAGACCTTCGACACACATTTCAAAATTGGGACGAGGTAAGGGTTTTGTGAAAATATCACACACATTCTGGTCTGAACTCACCTTTTGAAGCTGAATTAACTCCCGATCATAACAGTCACGAATAAAATGTACCTTTATGTCTATGTGCTTTGTTTTTGAATGATGAACGGGGTTTTTCACAATTTCTAGAGCAGCAGCATTATCACAAAAGATAGGAGTGTTAACGAATTCCATACCGTAATCAGTGAGCTGATTTTTGTATCCATACTACCTGTGAGAATCCAGCGGATGCTGTCACATACTCAGCTTCTACAGTTGACTTCGAGACGGTATGCTGCTTTTTGCTCTGCCAAGAAATGAGTCGATCTCCCAGATACTGACATCCACCAGTTGTTGACTTCCGGTCAAGATCACTGCCTCCATAGTCACTGTCAGTATATGTAAACAATTGGAAATCAGTGTTCTTTGGGTTCCAAAGTCCAAGCCTAGGCCTGCCCTTCAGATACCTAAAGATACGTTTAACGACATTTAAATGTGAAAGTTTAGGATTAGCCTGATAGCGGGCACACAGACACACTGCATGCATAATATCTGGCATGCTTGCTGTCAAGTACATAAGTGATCCAATCATCGAGCGATACATGAATTCACTCACTGCTCCCCATCTGCATCTGCTGTCAGTAGAGGTCTGGATGCCATGGGAGTTGAGATTGGCTTGGAGTCTTGCATCTTGAATTTTTTTAGAATCTCATTCACATATTTTGCTTGGTGAATAAGAATCCCAGATTCATCCTGTTTCACTTGCAAGGCTAGAAAGAAGCTCATCTCTCCCTGATCACTCATTTCAAATTTCTTTCTCATTATCTCTTCAAACTCAGTGCATAATTCTTTGTTTGTTGACCCGTAGATGATGTCATCTACATAAACTTGCACCATGATGATGTCATCCTTCACCCTCTTCCTAAACAAAGTCTGATCAACCACTCCTCTTGAGTATCCATTCTCCACCAGATGAGTTGATAGTGTCTCATACCACGTGCGTGGAGCTTGATGTATTCCATACAAAGCCTTATCCAGAAGATATACATGATCTGGATGCTCCTCATCTATGAATCCCGGTGGTTGAGTCACATATACTTCCTCATTCATTTCTGCATATAAAAATGTTGTCTTGACGTCCATCTGGCGAACTGTGAAGTTAAGATATGATGCAACTGCAAGGAATATCCTAATAGCCTCCAATCTTGCCACGGGTGCATACACCTCATCGTAGTCAATTCCATGAATTTGTCTGTGGCCCTGAACAATCAACCTTGCCTTGTTTCTGACAATTATACCCGTGTCATCCTTCTTGTTCTTGTATAACCAACGTGTGGGTATAACCTTCTTGTTTTCTGGCCTTTCCACTAGGCGCCACACTCCAAGCTTAGAAAACTGATTAAGTTCATTGTGCATGGCCTCTATCCAACATGGATCTCTGAGAGCAACCATCACATTAGGAGGCTCAATCTGGGATATGAAGCACGAATACATGCAAAAATTAATATCTCTCGTGCGGCTTCTAGTGGTAACACCTGCTGAAACTGGTCCAAGTATATTGCTGATTGGATGGTCTTTATTGATCCTTGATACTTGAACATCTGGCACAGAAACAGAAACAGGCAGGTTAGAATTAACAACATTATCACTCATACCTTGGCTTTGGGAAATTTCTGAATCATCATCTTTAGTTCCTGAAGATCCCGGAGCATCTACATTGACATTTGAGGGAACTGCAACTGGTGCTTTCTCACCAACTTTCTCAGCATGAGGTCTTGATTCAGATGATTGTGCAATAATGTCTTCTTCTTCACCCAAATGATGGAAAACATTTGAAAAGTTGAACCCTTCAAACAGCGACCCATACTCAAAAATCCAATCCGGTCCACTCCCTGCATCTGTAGGATTGTCTTCAAGCCAGTCCACGTTATATGCCTCAATGATAACCTTTGTGGTTTTGTTGTAGACACGATACGCACTATTTGCTGAGTAACTCACAAAATAACACTCATCGGCCTTGGCTTCGAATTTCCCCACATCGGACTGAATCAGAACCGTGCATGGACACCCGAATGTCTTGAAATATCCCACTGTTGGCTTCTCTTTGTAAACAATCTCATACGGAGTCTTCTCATGACGCTTGTTTAAAAGGACACGATTCTGCATGTAACAAGCCGTATTAACTTCTTCAGCCCAGAAGAAGATTGGAAATTTAGCTTCACACATCATTGTCCTTGTTGCTTCAATGAGCGTCCCCGTTTCTTCTCTCAGCGACTCCATTCTGTTGCGGAGTGTAGGGCGCACTGAACTGTCTCTCTATTCCCTTCTCTCCACAGAACACATTTAACTCTGCATTCTTAAATTCTGTTCCATTGTCCGTTCTGATAGCCTTGACCTTCTTGTTCAGCTGATTCTCTATAAGCGTGACAAACTGTTTCACTAAGATCGGAGTTTCATACTTGTTGGATAAAAAGAAGACCCAAGTGAATTGCGAGTAGTCATCCACAATCACGAGACAATAAGAGAATTTTCTGATGCTTTGTACTTGCATTGGCCCAAATAAATCCATGTGAAGAAGTTGTAACACGGATGACATTGAATTTGCTATCTTCGGACGGTGTGGCAACTTGTGCTGCTTCCCCTTCGCACAAGCCACACATTTTTCTACAGTAGAGAAATCTTTGATGGGCAGCTTTCTGACATGTTCTCCCTTTGCAAGCTTGGTCAAATTCTTCATGTTAGCATGCCCCAGACGCCTATGCCATTATAGAGCTAAGTTCTCATTTTGTTTGGATATGAGACAGGCTTCTTCTAAAATTGGAGGTTGACCCATGTTAAGCTGATAAGAGTTTTCTCTTCTTGGAGTACGCATCAAGATGCACTCCTCTGGAATCTTCACACCAGGCTTGAGAATAATGCACTCCTTGCGGTTGAACAACACAGAATATTCTCTATCACAAATCTGAGAGACACTCAGTAGACTGTGTGACAGCTACTCCACATAATGTACGTCAGAGAATGATAAGTTACCACTTCTCACCACTCCTTTCTTGCTTATTCTTCCATCCACACCACCTGCAAAAGATACTCCTCCCCCATTGAAGTCTTCCACATATTCCAAAAGGGATAAGTCTCCGGTCATATGTCGGGAGCAACCGCTATCAACGTACCAGAGATTGTTGATAGATCTTCTTGGCTGTCCCTACACAAATCAGAGATCAGTGAGATTTAGGTACCCAGGCCATAACAGATCTGGGCACACCTTTGGAATCAATGTAATTAACTAATTGGAGGGTCATTTCTGGCTTTTCAGGTACATTCACATTTTGAATGTTGACTTTTGGTTTCCAGGTGGTGTCTTTCTGTGGTTTAAACACATTTGATGAGTTCTTGACTGACACAGGTTTCTTTTGCGGAGATGTGGCCTTTTTATCAGATGGCTTCTTAACAGGTGTCCATTCAAGTTACAGTTTTGTGTAAACCAGTTGTTTTGGTTGAGTGACATCTTTTTGTTTTAAAACCTGTTGCTCAACCTTCGCTTTGCCATTAGGTTTATTAACTCTTTTGACCTTAGCCACTTGTTTTTCAGCAAATTCTGGTTTTATCTTATCATATCTTTTGTAAACTCCTTTTGATGCATAAGTTGGTTTGGAGTTTTGGCCACATTCCATTTTTCAACAACAGGCTTTGCCACAGGTGCCTTTGTGTTTGAAACCTTAGACTGTTGAGTCTTCATTGGTTCCAAGCACTGGTTCCCCTTAAACAAAGTTTGTTGCTTCTGCTTTTGCTTTTCTCCTGTCATCATTTTCTCCAACATACTAGTCCGTGGGTTTTGCGGATAGTATGGTTGAAATGGTCTATTCACACAATTAGCAGCAAAGTGTCCTGGTTTTCCACATTGAAAACAGTTCATGAGTCTAGGCCCATTGACATGACTACAGAGGTATGAACGTCTTGGGTAAGATGTTTTCCACTTTGGCTTATCATCCCATTTGTGTATAACACGTTTTATATCTTTTTCCGGTTGTGTAATTAAACAAAATTGCTCCGACTTAGATTTGTTTATTCTATTGAAAGTTGACACAACCTGGGGATAAGCAACAAAATCTTTGGGCTTAGTCTCATGACCTACTTTAGTGTTAGGCACGCGAATTTTAAAACCATCAACTTTTTCATTGGAATTAGAAAGATGTTTTGACACAGATACAACTACTTGTTTTGACTTGGACGTATTAAGTTCTGACACAGATGCCAGAACATCGTCCTTGGGTAAATTAAGACTAGAACTACTAGACACATGACATTCGTTGACTTTCAAACATTCAGCATCCTCCCCTGACACATCTTCAATACCTACTTCATCCGCACATGAAACAAAGCCATCAGCAGGTTCAACACTATTGTTTAATGATTCATGGGACGGACCTGATTTACTTGTGGATGCCATTGTTTCATTCTGTTTACCCAACCCATAGATCATGTGTTTCTCATTTTCAAATTCCTGATCAGTCATAGGTGTTACTCCTACTAGAACACTATCTAAGGGAGGTCCTATCTCATGTGTTCCTGCTTCTGATCTATCAACTTAATCCTCCTCAAGGATTATTCCTATTATGTCTCTAGTCTTATCTTGAGGAACATCATTCTTGTTTTTATCTGAGAAGCTAATCCCTATTCCACCTGTGTCCTTACCTATTCTAACCTCAGTTATGCATGTGTTCAAATACTTACTGGCCTCTAGCATTCTCTTGCTTCTCATATGGTTCACATCAAGTTTTACTTGCAACTCATTGTTCTTATGCTTAAGTTCATCTATCTGCTTACTAAGCTCAGCTATTTCTAACTTAGCGTTGTCATACAGAAGAGCTTTCTCAGTTGCCAGTTTTTGATACTTCACTATGTCTAGTTTCTGAGTTTTACCTTTTCATCATTCTTCTGCCATCTACCCTTAAAGGAACTCCTCTCGCATTTTATCTGAAACAATTCTAACTGATAATTTTTACAGATTTGTCTAAGTCCAGGAATTATACAAGCACAAGTGGGATCAGGAGATACCTTATCGTTATCAATCTCAGCAGCAAAGGCTTCCTTGTCATCCACCGGAGTTTCTTCAGGTTTCTCATCAGTCACAACAAATGCTTGCTCTTCCTCTTCATCCCTTTCCATAGCAGCAACCATTGCATGTGACAGGCTGAATTCTTTTAACTGAGGTGTCCAATCATATCCATCTCCTTCCTGCACAACCAAAGCACTTGACTCAGCCTTTCCCTTGCCATCACCTGCTTTCCTTTCTTCTGTTCTTTCTTTCCTTGGATTTGTGCACTCTCTTGTGAAATGCCCATACTCGTCACAGTTGTAGCACCTCAGCTTGCTCTTGTCAAACCCCATCCTGATCTTATCTTGGTCCTTCCACACATTTCTCCCAGTCTTTGCCATGAACTTCTTTGCCCTGAAAACAGCCATTGCCATCTGCCAAGAGACATCCAACATCTCTACATCTTCTGGATTTATCTGATTTAGCTCCCCCGACAGCATCTCAGTAGGCACAAAAGTTCCCGCCATGAGAGCATGATAGTTGCTCATAGAGCCCGTTCCGAGGGCAAAGTTAGGATCATTCGTAGCATCAGGGTTGACACCTCCACTTGAAATTGCATAAGGTTGTGCCACAAACGCAGTTGACTTTGTGACAGAGCTTGGTCCACTTCCAGCTGACTTTCCATCTTGCTTACAATCCACTTCTTCTGACAACAGGGCTTGGTTCAATTTTCCCGCCAAACTAAGAGAGCTTATATGGTTCAATTCTCTCTGTTTGTCATCAATAAGCTTTGACTTCAATTTGTTGATCATCTCAAGAGATAGCTCACTCAGCTTGTTGTTGTCCTTAATGATGGAGATGTTGGTATTCCAGGATTTGGGCAAACTATTCAGCAGTTTCAGATTCTTATCTTCCAGATCTGGTTCAACACCATAACTTGACATTTCGGCCATCAGAGACACAAACCTTTGCACCTGTGCTTCAAAGGATTCACCTTGAATGTGGTTGAACACGTTGAATTTCTGCTTCAACATTTGTTTGCGGCTTGCCTTAATGTCCGGATTTCCCTCATAAGCCACTATCAAAGCATTCCAGAGTTGCTTTGCAGTCTTGCAGTGCTTAAATCCTTGTGCAATATCGGGTGTAAGTGCCATAGTCATAATAGCAAATGCCCTCTCTGCTTTGTTGCATCTTTCCCAATCATCATCATCATATTCGTCTTCCGTTTTAGCTTTACCTGCATTGGTTCCTTCTGGATGTGTAGGTGTGTGTGGCCCATGAATTACCGCTCTCCATAGTCTTAAGTCAACACTCTTCAAGTGGTTTTCAAACCTATATTTCCATCCCAGAAAATTATCCGCCGATGTGAGTCTTGGTGGACGAGTGATGGATCCAATCTCAAAATCCAACTTCTGATACATACTCGGTTCGAAATCCATTATGTAAGCTTAGGGAAACTTAAAACTAAAGTCCAAATGTCCAAAATATGCGATTGCGATCGTGAACACCAGATTACGATCGAGAACACACGATTACGATTCAAGCAGAATCGTAAACACCTGATTACGATGGAGGCAACTCGTAAACTCTGATTCCGGCAAGAAAAATCGTAAACACCGATTACGATTAACGATTACGACAAGCAAGGGTCATAAACACACGATTCCGATTAGAATGAATCGTAAACAGGATTGCGATTCGATTGAGTCGTAAACACCTATTACGATTTGAGATTCAGGTAAGGAAAAATCGTAAACACGACGATTACGACCAAGTAAAGTCGTAAACACAATTCACCGGATCGTAAACACGATAAAAATGCGATCTTGAACTCGTAAACCTGATTCTGATGCAGATCTTCAAAAGAAACAGTCGTAAACACTCAAATGAACCTAGAAACCGATCGGAAACTCGATGAACAGCAGCAGCAGAACTCGTAAACACCAAAACAGCCTTTAAATCTTCAAAAACACTAGCTTTTTCCAGAAAATAGCTTGAATCAATATCGTGAGAGCCTCGAATCACAGATTCTTAGCTCTGATACCAATTGTAGGTCCGAATATCAACCAATCACGATATCTTAATCACAAACGAGTGCGGAATCCTCGTATGTGATTGATTCAAGAAGAATGTAGAAGAAAGAGACTCAATCTATAAGAAAGATCGAATCTTGAATGTGAAATACTACAAACTTGAAGCAAATGGGACTGATCGTAAACTCCAATGAAAGAGAAATCGTAAATGTAATCACCAAAAGCTTGTATAATCATAAACATGGAGGGTTTATATACTACCCATACAAAAACCCTAGGGCCAATCATAAACACAAATAGCCCAATCATAAACACTAGAAATCGGCCCACATGGCCTAAATATAATCTAACTAAGCCCAAAATCCTAACAAGCCCACAACTAATGTTCATGCCTCTAATATATATAGCCCAACAGAACGAAGCTCACAAATAAAAGTACTCAATCCACCCTGGTGCTGACAAAATGTACCACAGACTGAAAGAACTTTACTGGTGGCCCAACATGAAGATGGAAGTTGCCACTTACGTCGGTAAGTGTTTAACGTGCGCCAAAGTTAAGGCCGAATATCAGAAACCCTCCAGTTTGCTTGTCCAACCGATAATCCCTGAGTGGAAATGGGAACGCATCGCCATGGATTTCATCACCAAGCTACCGAAGAGCCAAAATGGTAACGATAATATTTGGGTTATCATCGACCGTCTAACGAAATCAGCTCACTTCCTACCCATGAAGGAAAAGGATTCCATGGAACGCCTAACCACCCTCTACATGAAAGAGATATTCTCCCGCCATGGGACTCCCGTCTCAATCATCTCTGACAGAGATAGTCGCTTCACGTCTAACTTCTGGAAATCGTTGCATGAAGCCCTGGGTACTCAACTTGACATGAGTACTGCTTACCATCCTCAAACCGATGGTCAGAGTGAACGAAAATCCAAACCCTAGAAGACATGTTGCGTGCTTGCGCAATCGATTTTGGTAAAAACTGGGATGAACACTTGCCCCTATGCGAGTTTTCATACAACAACAGTTATCACACCAGTATTCAAGCCGCCCCATTCGAGGCACTTTATGGACGAAAGTGCCGATCTCCCATCTGTTGGTTTGAAGTCGGAGACAACCAGATTACCGGTCCGGAATTGGTGATCGAGACCACCAAAAGGGTCTCGCAGATTCGAAACCGTCTTAAAGCCGCCCGCGATCGCCAAAAGAGCTATGCTGACGTCCGACAGAAACCCCTATCATTCAAAGTCGGAGATAAAGTTCTTCTGAAAGTTGCCCCGTGGAAAGGAGTCATCCGTTTTGGCAAACATGGTAAGCTAAACCCTCGATACATTGGTCCATTCCAGATCCTCGAAAAGATCGGGCCAGTAGCTTACAGACTACGACTGCCAGCCGAACTTTGTAGCGTACACAACGTTTTCCATGTCTGTAACTTGAAGAAGTGCCTTGCCGACGAATCGCTCATCATCCCTCTCGATGAAATTCTAGATGACGAAACCCTTCACTTCATGGAAGAACCTGCTGAAATCGTCGACCGCGAGGTCAAGAAGCTGAAACGAAGTTAAATCCCTATCGTTAAGGTTCGATGGAACTCCCGGCGCGGATCTGAGTATACTTGGGAACGCGAAGACAAGTTCAAAGCCAAGTACCCGCATCTTTTTCCCAACCCAGCTCCTGTAGACGCCGCAGTCTGAATTTCGGGACGAAATTCCTTCAACTAGGGGAGAATGTGACAACCCGTAAGTTTCCTAAGTCAACTCATATAATAATACGTGTAATTACTTGTTTCTGTGTGCATAAATCTGTGTTTTAGTTAACATGGATAACGTATCATGCAACTATCCGTTAGTCTTGGCGTAACCCTAAATTAACATTTCGACGATCGACCTTAAAAACAAGGATGTTACATATATATATCCGATGGAATTTCAATAACAAGAAATTTCACCACAACTATGTGGTTTAATATAAAAAGATTTTTTATATTACCTTGTCACTTTTGTAGTATATAAATTAAATGCAAAGTTCGTAACGTTACTTCGACGTAAAAATATCCAATAAACGCTTGAATTTATTTATTTATTTATCAACTACGTCAAATAGTAAACTCTTTAAATGTTTATTATTTTTATAACAAAAAACCATTAGGTTTGGATATAAACATTTAACGTCAATGTTTTCCATCATTTAACGACAACTATATTTAAACAAGACTTGTATCTTTTATTTTTCTTCAACCTTGATTCATTCATCATCATGCACGTTCATTTCCATGCATGATCAAATCCAATTGTCACCTTTGATCATATTGTCTTTCGTGATCAAAACCCGACACCCGACAATTAGTAACCAACATTAGTAGTAATCCACCACCTTTACCTTAACCTACTACTAATCTCCTACTAATTAAACCATACACTATTTTATTTATACCATACTTAGACAAAATCATCATGAAGCCACCCTAAACCCTTACACCTTACAACCTACATGTACAAGAGATTCCCTTTGACCTCCTCCTCTCCTCTCCTTGCTCCATGAGACCCCCCCCCCCCCTTCCCCTTGGCTCCCCTTTTCGGCCAAACCACCAAAACCGCCACCACCACCTTACACTTGAACCAAACCCTTTTTCCTTTACTTCTTGTGTACCATATATATATATACCTCAAAATAGAAACCCTAGCATCCTCATTCACTTCCACAAAAGAAAACACACACCCTTTCACTCTCTCCCTCTCCCAACCGTCGCATCTCTCTCTCTCTACTCTCTCTCTAGCTTTTCTTCACCAAAACACAAGATTTCTTGAAGATCAAAGCTACTAGGAGACTCAAGGAAGCAAGATCAAGCCTCCATCACCCTCATTCACGTTTTTCTCAAGTTAGTAGACTTCATTTCTTACTTTTCTACTAGGTTTTCATGTTAGATGATCTCCTTGTAGGGGTGTTCATGGCTTGGTTTCAAACCGCGAAACCGTCCAAACCGGTCATCGGTTCGGTTTCGCGGTTGGTTTTTTATCTTAACAAACGGTCGGTCGGTTTCAAAAAATTTAAACCGTAGTGAACGGTTTGGTTTATGGTTTATATGAAAAACCGATCGTAAAAAACCTGTAAGTCCCGAAAAACGGTCCAAACGCGATATCTTACCTCGATTGAGAGTGCAGAATCCAAACAATCGAGTGATTCAAGTATAATCGAAAAGTATACAATAACGATTAGAAAAGTAAAGAACACAATCAACCACAAACCGATTTAGAAGACAAACACGTTGATGCCTCAGGTTGCAATACACGAATTCGAAATTCTCCTTTAGAGAATTTCGTGAACACCTTTTTAGCTTTACTCCACAATCAACAACCTAATAATGAGAGGAGGGCTTCCCTTATATAGGGAGTCTCCAACTTGCTAAACAAGACACCCTAAAAACCCGAATTACACATTAATTTCCGGATTTGACCATCTAGGCCCACTAAACTCCCTCTAAGCACTTTCTAGTTCAGCCCAAACATGTCTAAAATGGCCCAATGACCTAATATACCCATAACCCAACTCATTTTTACCTATTCTAACACATAGGCCTTCAGAATACTCCGCCAAGTGATGATTTAATACACAAGCCACAAATCTTGGTCCTTACAATCTTCCCCTTGGCTTGTGCTATTAAATATCTTCTACTTTCAATCTTCAGACTTCAGTCTTCTCCTTGGCTTGAACATGGGTTGGTGAAGATTGAGAGTGCGGAATCCAAACAATCGAGTGATTCAAGTATAATCGAAAAGTATACAATAACGATTAGAAAAGTAAAGAACACAATCAACCACAAACCGATTTAGAAGACAAACACGTTGATGTCTCAGGTTGCAATACACGAATTCGAAATTCTCCTTTAGAGAATTTCGTGAACACCTTTTTAGCTTTACTCCACAATCAACAACCTAATAATGAGAGGAGGGCTTCCCTTATATAGGGAGTCTCCAACTTGCTAAACAAGACACCTTAAAAACCCTAATTACACATTAATTTCCGGATTTGACCATCTAGGCCCACTAAACTCCCTCTAAGCACTTTCTAATTGAGCCCAAACATGTCTAAAATGGCCCAATGACCTAATATACCCATAACCCAACTCATTTTTACCTATTCTAACACATAGGCCTTCAGAATACTCCGCCTAGTGATGATTTAATACACAAGCCACAAATCTTGGTCCTTACAATCTTCCCCTTGGCTTGTGCTATTAAATATCTTCTACTTTCAATCTTCAGACTTCAGTCTTCTCCTTGGCTTGAACATGGGTTGGTGAAGATTGAGAGTGCGGAATCCAAACAATCGAGTGATTCAAGTATAATCGAAAAGTATATAATAACGATTAGAAAAGTAAAGAACACAATCAACCACAAACCGATTTAGAAGACAAACACGTTGATGTCTCAGGTTGCAATACACGAATTTGAAATTCTCCTTTAGAGAATTTCGTGAAAACCTTTTTAGCTTTACTCCACAATCAACAACCTAATAATGAGAGGAGGGCTTCCCTTATATAGGGAGTCTCCAACTTGCTAAACAAGACACCCTAAAAACCCTAATTACGCATTAATTTCCGGATTTGACCATCTAGGCCCACTAAACTCCCTCTAAGCACTTTCTAATTGAGCCCAAACATGTCTAAAATGGCCCAATGACCTAATATACCCATAACCCAACTCATTTTTACCTATTCTAACACATAGGCCTTCAGAATACTCCGCCAAGTGATGATTTAATACACAAGCCACAAATCTTGGTCCTTACAATCTTCCCCTTGGCTTGTGCTATTAAATATCTTCTACTTTCAATCTTCAGACTTCAGTCTTCTCCTTGGCTTGAACATGGGTTGGTGAAGATTCCTTTCTTGAACGATCTTCATTGGGCAGCAACGGTCGAGTTCTGGGAGTTTTCTTCACTACGTCAAAATTCACCTTTGGCCACGGAAAAAAACCGTGACAAAAGGTGTTTGGTCATGTTTTTTTTCCATTCCAACCGACAATAGGTGCCGTGACCATATGTACCCTACGGCCACGTTACAATATCAGTGGCTGAAGCCACCTATAAGCGTGGCTAAAGGGTACCAATATTTGTTGTTGTAATCAAACAATTCTTCAGAAAAGCGTGGCCAAAGGGTCCCAACGGCCACATGTGTTTGGTTAACGTGGCCTTTGGTATTTTATGGTCACGTATATTCGTGTTTTAGCCACATACATTATAAAAATACGTGGCCAAAGGGTTGCTGAAATTATACATTTTGTCACAGTACGCGTGGCCAAAGGGTGGCAACGGCCACGTTAAAATATCAAAAGTGTGGCCTTTGGTATTATATGGTCACGTATATTTGTGTTTTAGCCACATATGTTATAAAAAACGTGGCCAAATGGGTTGCTGAAATATAACTTTTGTCCCAATACGCGTGGCCAAAGGGTGGCAACCGCCACGTTAAAATATGAATAGCGTGGCCTTTGGTATTATATGGTCACGTATATTTGTGTTTTAGCCACATATGATTTGAAAAAACGTGGCCAAATGGGTTGCTGAAATCATAAATTTTGTCCCAATAAGCGTGGCCAAAGGGTGGCAACGGCCACATTAAAATATAAAAAGCGTTGCCTTTGGTATTATATGGTCACGTATGTTTGTGTTTTAGCCACATATATTTGGAAAAAGAAAGTGGCCAAAGGGTAGTTGAAATCATACATTTTGTCTCAATACGGGTGGCCAAAGGTGGCAACGGCCACGTTAAGATATAAAAAACGTGGCCTTTGGTATTATATGGTCACGTATATTTGTGTTTTAGCCACATATAATTGGGAAAAAAAAGTGGCCAAAGGGTAGTTGAAATCAGATAATTTGTCCCAATAAGCGTGGCCAAATGGTGGCAACGGCCACGTTAAAATATAAAAAGTGTGGCCTTTGGTATTATATATATGGTCACATATATTTTCTTAATTACAATTAAATATATATTAATTAATTAGTATAGAGAAACCTTAAAATCATATATTATAATTAAAAATTAATGTACATACACTAATCATGACGTTGTTCAAAAAGATAACATACGACACTAATCAAAGTTTAATTTCTATAATAATTTCTTGTCCGTGCTGATCAGCTGCTTCTGCTGGTGCCGTGTGATTTTTCTATTTATCAGATTTTGATTCAGCTGGTTTGGTGTTACGTACACTTTCGTAATCTTTGATTTCCCCTGGAAACATATATGACAAATAAAACCGATCAGATATATATATATATATAGTTAATTAATTAGCGGATACGATTAATTAATGTAGTAATTACCTGTGGTTGTTCCAGTACTCTTTGAACCGTAGAATGATCAACCGACTGTGATCTATCTGACTTGTTATTAGAATGAAGGATCATTCGGTTCATCGGCCATGCAATAATATATTTATTTTCAACCTCCGAAAGCGTTGTTTTATCATCTACTGAGAATGGTAAAAATGTTGCACCCTTTTTGACCTGATAAACTTTAATTCTACGGAAACCAGGAGGTAATGGACTTCCATGAATCTTCTCATCTTTTTGTTTTGGTAATAATTCAGCCATTCCCACGACGTTCAGTGGATCCCCCTCCATGTGCAACGTCGCAGTTTGGCTCCCCTGATCAGAAGTGACATAATAATAATAATAATAATAATAATAATAATAATAATAATAATAATAATAATAATAATAATAATAATAATAATAATAATAATAATAATAATAATAATAATAATATTAATAATAATAATATTAATTATAGCATATATATAAACAATTAATTAATTAAAGTAAAAAATAGAATACAAAAATTGTGGTATATACTAATCTATATACCTCTTGGATTACTGGCTGCAGATCGATAGCAGCTGCAATGGCATCATAATTATTTGGTTTTTCCAACTGATGATCACTCTTCTTAGGATGTACTTTACAAGCTGCAGGTTTTACTGGTTTTGCATGTCTCTTATTTTTTTCCTAAATTGTCACCATGTAATTAACTGATTAGTAACATATATATTAATTAACGATAACGTCAAAGCGATTTGTCAAATTTCTAAATTAATTATATATATATATACCACTTCCTGCTCTGATGCCCCAGCAGCACTGGCTGCAGCAGCTGCTGCTTCTGTCATTTTTCACTTTCTCACCTAAAGACAGCATCAGCATTTAATTAAATGATCATAGAGCAATTAGTTATAAGGGAAGTACACAACTGTGTAAATTAAAATAGTTACCTTTTCCTTTTGCGACGCTGTTGTAGATGGAGGAGTGTGTTGTGATAGAATCGCAGAAGTGACCTACAATTCAATTAATTAATAAAATCATATCGATCATAACCGGCTAAACATTAGTTAACTATCCAGATAACCATTCGGATGAAGTACAAACTTATCATAGCCGGCACAGTTAATTATTAATTATATTCCGGAACAACTCTAACTATCCTGATGAACTTTAACTATCCTGGTGAACTTTACCTATACTGGTGAACTTTAACTATCCGGATGAACTATAACCAACACGGTGAACTATAACTAGGGACGCATGTTCATCCAGATGAACTAGAATCTACCGGATCAACTCTAACTATCCCGATGAACTCTAACTATCCTGATGAACTTTTTACTATCCTGATGAACCTTACCTATCCTGTGGAACTTTAACTATCCGGATGAACTCTAACTATCTGGATGAACTATAAGTAGATACGCATGTTCATCCAGATGAACTAGAATCTTCCAGATCAACTCAAATTCAGAACTGTTTCAAATCCGTACCTTATCGGCCGACCTTTGAGATGAGTTTGATTGAGTAGATTGTTTCCGCGATGTATTGTGCGCAGAATTGATCATGTCCTACGTACAATTAATTCAATTAGTTAATTAATAAATATGCGCTCAAGGGAGATTGATCGTATCAGCAATAATATTTAATTGATCGATAAAAAGTAAAGTATATATAATATACTTAATTATAGGTATATATATATATATATATATATATAGTTTGTCCCTTACAGAATTTACCGCTTTATGAACTTGATTATTTTGAATCACGGCCTCCATAAGCGCCGTAAGCTTATCAATTTTATCATCCTGTGATTTAACCATATCAGTGAGGCGCTCAACCTCTTGATCCTTTTTCTCACGCAGCTGTCTTTCATTTTTTAGTTCCGCCTCAAGTTTTTCGATCCGTTCTTTCGATCGCCCTTTTGGAGCACCCTGCCAATATCCACGGGAAGTCACTCCATACCCAATACCTTTTAGGTATCCACCCCTTTCCTTGCCAAGGACCAATGTCAGGGCATCCGTTCTCGGTTCTACGGTCACAGATCCCGCATTTATCTTTGTTTCATTCTCGGCCTGCAGTAATATAATTTAGTTAACTTAATGAGGTGCTGTTAATTTTTAACATGTGAATAATTAGGTATATATATAGCAATTAAACTTACTATATCATCTGCTACGCCCTTCACCACAGGCGTTTTGTATTCCCCCTCTTTATTTACCCTTCCTTTCCTCCACATAAACTATCGAGAGGGGAATTCATCAGCTGCTATTTCTTTGTTTTGTACCTTGTATTATAATAATAATATATATCAGACTTGAAACATACATTGCACGTTCTTAACCATGATTGGGTGTAACACACTTAGCTTATTACCAGTTTTTCTCTCAGAAAGACGTATCCTCCCCGCCCCATTGAATGATCATAAGTATAATTTGCTCGAACCTCTTTTCCAAACTTTGACGCAGCATTTCCAACAGAACAGTAGGATATATAATTATAATCTCATTAATTAACACTTATAAGCTTTAATTAATGAAATCTGCAGTTTGAATTGAATAAAAACCTCGAATTCTTCAGATCTTGTATATGCTACAAATCTGTCCCAGTCTTCTTTTTTCACAATAGTGCGATACATCTTTGGAACTTTCTAAAGCACGGTGGGTTTTGCTAGGTTGGGACGAATGTGTTTTTCCAACATATTTCTTCTAAAACTCCTTAGCAACCCACCAAGCCGTACCATTATTGCTCTCCTTCGACAGTCATCAATTTTGAAATATTTCTGAAAAAATAACATATGACAGGATATTTTAGTCACATGGAATTTAATAACAAACCTAATATGAGAAAATGTTTAATCTGTTTCAATTCATAACCTGAATCGCTGCCCACATTTTGTTCTTGTCCTCTTTTGGCACCTTCCTCCATTCTAGATACCTCAATCCAACCCCTGCCCTTACAATGTCTCCCATAAAACTCGAAAATTTTGCTCTATGTTCCCCGCCAACCCTTCCCAGCGCATCAAATGTTAATGGCCATTTTTGCTCACCATTTTTCTCAAATCTGGCACGCCACTTTACCAACCGCGTCATCCCCCTCTTGTTTGCTTGGGGAGCAGAGGCTTCCCCATTCTCATTGTCGACTTGGGTATCATTGTCGACTACTTGGGTATCAACTTAGGCATCAATGTTTTCCATGTCCTCTTCACCCGAATAATCGTCAATATTGTTATCCACTTCCTCTTCATTATCCGAATAATCGCCATTGTTATACATTCCCTCTTCTTCCGAATAATATTCATTGTCATATGCTTCACCTTCAATGTCCATTGTTAAATCAGATGAATCCTGTAGATAACAGTGAAATAAATAGAGAATTAATGAAATAAATGCGATGGAATAATTAAGATGAAATAATTGAGATGAAAATGATCTACTGAAGATGACAGTGAAATTAATATATACTGACGGGAATTAGGTAGTGATCTTCTGAAGATGATAGTGTGATGAATCCGGAACTGATTAATGAATTAGGTAGATGAACTTTTAGTGATATGGAAGAAGAGAGTAATGAATCGTTTTGGTGATAAAATTTTGGTTAGAGGGAATTGAATAAGAACTGATCAATGAATTTTGGGAAATTTGAAAAATGGTGGGAAGTAATTTGGGGATTAATAAGATCGATCCGGGTGAAAACATCTCAGCTAATAAGGACGTGACAGCATTTATCGGATTTAATATAAACTCAATTAATACGATTTGCGTTAATATTTATCTTGAATTTTAAAGAGTTAAAATGGACTCAAAAAGTTAAAACCACCAAACCACGGGGACGCAAATCGTATTTAACTTTATTTTAACCATGCTTATTGGTTACATACACACCTTACTGGGACTCATTGGTCCCAACCGGCCCTCGTTTCCCCTAAACACACCTTATTGGGTCTCATTGGTCCTAAACACAACTTATTTGTTACATACACACCTTATTGGGCCATCATTGGTCCTAAACATGCTTATTGGTTACATACACACCTTACTGGGACTCATTGGTCCCAACTGGCCCTCGTTTCCCCTAAACACACCTTATTGGGACTCATTGGTCCTAAACATGCTTATTGGTTACATACACACCTTATTGGGCCATCATTGGTCCTAAACATGCCTATTGGTTACATACACACCTTATTGGGACTCATTGGTCCCAACTGACCCTCGTTTCCCCTAAACACACCCTAATGGGACTCATTGGTCCCAACTGGCCCTAGTTTCCCCTAAACACACCTTATTGGGTCTCATTAGTCCTAATCACAACTTATTTGTTACATACACACCTTATTGGGCCATCATTGCTCCTAAACATGCTTATTGGTTACATACACACCTTACTGGGACTCATCGGTCCCAACTGGCCCTCGTTTCCCCTAAACACACCTTATTGGGACTCATTGGTCCTAAAGATGCTTATTGGTTACATACACACCTTATTGGGCCATCATTGGTCCTAAACATGCCTATTGGTTACATACACACCTTATTGGGACTCATTGGTCCCAACTGACCCTCGTTTCCCCTAAACACACCCTACTGGGACTCATTGGTCTTAAACATGCTTATTGGTTACATACACACCTTATTGGGCCATCATTGGTCCTAAACATGCATATTGGTTACATACACACCTTACTGGGACTCATTGGTCCCAACTGGCCCTCGTTTCCCCTAAACGCACCTTATTGGGTCTCATTGGTCCTAAACACAACTTATTTGTTACATACACACCTTATTGGGCCATCATTGGTCCTAAACATGCTTATTGGTTACATACACACCTTACTGTGACTCATTGGTCCCAACTGGCCCTCGTTTCCCCTAAACACACCTTATTGGGTCTCATTGGTCCTAAACACAACTTATTTGTTACATACACACCTTATTGGGCCATCATTGGTCCTAAACATGCTTATTGGTTACCTACACACCTTACTGGGACTCATTGGTCCCAACTGGCCCTCGTTTCCCCTAAACACACCTTAATGGGTCTCATTGGTCCTAAACACAACTTATTTGTTACATACACACCTTATTGGGTCATCATTGCTCCTAAACATGCTTATTGGTTACATACACACCTTACTGGGACTCATTGGTCTCAACTGACCCTCGTTTCCCCTAAACACACCTTATTGGGACTCATTGGTTCTCAACACAACTTATTGGTTACATACACACCTTATTGGGCCATCATTGGTTCTAAACACAACTTATTGTTTACTTACACACCTTATTGGGACTCATTGGTCCTAAACACATCAAATTGACCCATTTGACCCCAAATTGACCCATTATTTAATTTTTATCTTTAATATTTTTATATAATTTATTTAGAATTATTATTCCCCAAAATTTAAGGGCGCGTTTAGTTATGGAAAACAGGGGGTGTTTTCCATTTCTGTTTTCCAAGAAAACAAGGAAAACAGAAAACGCGTTCAAATTGTATTTTTTAGAAAACGTTTTCTAGGAAAACAGAAAATAGTGTTTTCTAAATTTTAACTAAAAATGGAAAACACCTTTTTTACTGTTTTCTGTTTTCTGTATTCTGTTTTCTATTTTCGTTTTCCAAATATATACAAAAGAAAATGGGCGTTCATTTTCTAGGGTTTATACGCACAACCGCTCGACCTCTCCTCTGTTACCTCCGTCGCCGGAAATCTAATGAAATGTTTTCTAGTTTTCTAATTTTGAAAATGAAAATTCCATCTTTCAAATTTGAACATGTTTTCTGTTTTTTGTGTTTAGGGTTTTTGATCGTCTCTGCATCAGTTGTTGATCGGATTGCAATTGTTGATCAGATTGATTTAATAAACAAAAATAGATAAACAAGTATATAACAAAAAGTGAATTTCATACTACTGATTCCAATTCCATACACAAAATTGTTTCCTAATTTACATGTTCATTCCTAAAAAAAAACAGAGCAGTTGCGGGTTGAGGTTCACGGGAACCTAGATTCCATCTCCTCCATCAACTCCAAATGCCTACTCATAGCTTCTTGCCTCTGTTGAACCAACATTTGAAGCCTGGCATTGGAGACGTGTATCTCTTCCACCAGAAAAGTTGCCATATGGTATCTTGATGGACTTGGTGGCTCTGTAAGCACTTGGTTGAGCAGGGCCAACCCGTCGAAGATACTCTGTCTCTCTGCCCCGATAATCACCTCGTACCTGTCCAGGGTAGCAACAATCTTTATCTGCAAATAATGTTCAACTAATTCTTTCAAGTTTGCCATTTTGAGAAGGATTTGAGTGTTTTGAGAAAGGGTTTGTTAAGGATTTTGAGAAAAGGTTTGATAAGGATTTTGAAAAGGGGTTGATGTTGGAGGTGAGAAGTTTCTGATTACTGATCAAGTGGTATGGTTATGTGTGCAAATCACTTGAGTATGCGTCTTATCAGATGTGTAATCACTAGAGTATACCATAGGTCTTATTTGATTAATTTCAAAATTACCCACTGAGTTCATGAGGACTGCACATTATAATTGTTGGACTTTTGGTTATCCTACAAAAATTATTTTCACACGTTCTCCAAGTTAATTAATTAAACTGAAATTCCTACACGATACCATAGGTCTTATTTGATTAATTTCAAAATTACCCACTGAGTTCATGAGGATTGAGGGAAGATGAACTAGAGTTCTTCAGGATTATAAAGAGTTATTCAGTAATAGAACCGGATGAACTAGAGTTCCTCAGGACAAGAGTAATTATTCAGTAACAGACTGAGTAGTGAGTTAGAAGCTAATTTTCGTTTTAATTTATTTAAATATGATTCTAACTGGGCCTGCTAAATTTTAAAAGAGGCGGGGTAAATTAGAGCGAACTCAATTGAAAATTTCACATATCAATCGACAGAATTTTCCCTCCGTCCTATTACTTCTCCAATAAACAGGTTCACAGTAAAGATTATTGAAAAGGATTTTCAGTATTGATCGTTTTTAATCATCTTAATTTGTTGTTGTATCTGTTAGCAAAACAAACATGGATAAGTCTTGGATGAAAACCAGTAGAACCACGCAATCATATGCCGATGGAGTTAAATCATTCTTAATGTTTGCAGTTACCAATTTGGAGAGTAATGAAATTCCATGTCCCTGTGTTAATTGTCTAAACCATTACTCTTTTAATGTGGATGATGTAGAATTTCATTTGTTTTCAAAGGGATTCGATTAGACTTATAGAAGGTGAATTAAACATGGAGAGATAGACGAGCCCGCAGGAGAGGAGCTTCACACGGAATCATTTTTCGATTTCGGAGTGCCATTGGATGCAGCCGAAACAATAAAAATGGTCAGAGCTACTGAAGAAAATTTCGATGAGGACCATGAGAAGTTTCAAGAACGACTCATGGATGCTGAGAAGCCTCTGTATGAAGGATGCCATACCTTCACAAAGTTATCTGCCTTGGTTCAACTACTGAACTTGAAGACTAAGCATGGAGGATCAGATAAATTTTTTAATGAACTTTTAGTTTTGCTGAAACAGATGCTACCTGAAGGTAATGAGATTGTGAAGAATACATATGAGGCCAAGAAGATTTTGAAGTCAATGGGTGCAGGGTACACCAAGATACATGTGTGTATCAATGATTGTATTCTCTACAGGAAGGAGAACAAGGACCTAACTGTATGTCCAACTTGTGGTGAGTCCAGGTGGAAGGTGGATGAGAGGACTAAGAAACTATACGACAATACTCCTGCAAAGGTAATGTGGTATTTCCCCATCATTCCAAGATTGAAACGACTGTTTCAAGTGAAAACCACAGCGAAGGATCTAAGATGGCATGCCACCAGTTCTAAAACACCCGGTGTGTTACGACACCCATCCGATTCACCGGCATGGAAAGCCATCGATGACAAATATCCCGAAATCGCTGACGATCCTAGAAGTCTTCGTCTTGGCATTTCAACTGATGGGGTTGACGTAAATAGAGGTAACAGAAATCACAGTGTGTGGCCGGTTCTATCTGTCATTTACAACCTTCCACCATGGTTGTGTATGAAAAGAAAATTCATCATGCTTTCGTTATTAATATCGGGAGCGCCTGGAAACGATATTGATGTGTTTTTGGAACCATTGATGACTTAGAGCTGTTATTCGAGGCAGGTGTGGAAACATATGATGCGTATGTGCAAGAACAGTTTACTATGCGTGCAGTTGTTTTATTGACGATTAATGACTACCCTGCACTTGGTACACTTTGTGGTTGCCCGTACAGTGGATTCCATGGTTGTGTGGTATGTCGGGAACAAACTAAATGCATTAGGCTTCCTTTCTCAGCCAAGCAGTGTTATGCTGGTCACAGAAGATATCTACCATATACGCATGCCTTCCGAAAGCAAACAGAGGCCTTCAATGGTAAACAAGAGTTGGAAGTTGCTGCTGATCCTATGACCGGAGAACAGATATACAACGAAGTTCAACATATCAGGAACAAATGGGGAAAGGGATTAAGGTGTACTGATTCAGAAATCCCAGAGACCTCAACCGGAAGAGGGGGGAAGATTGATAAGAGAAAAAGAAAGAACAAAGAGAAGCCACCATATTGGAAGAAATTCAATATATGGTTTCGAAGACTTAGATACTGGAGGCATAATAGTGTCCAACATTGCATTGATTTCATGCATATTGAAAAGAATGTGGCTGAGAGTCTTGTTGGAACTCTGCTCAACCTTCCCGGAAAGACGAAGGATGGACTGAATGCGAGAAAGGATCTAAACTTTTTGGGGTTAAGACCAGAGTTGCAGCCTAAACAGAACAAGAACAACATAGTACTTCCTGCAGCGTGTTACACGTTACAAAAAGATGAAAAGGAAAAGTTTTGTGACACGTTGTATAACTTGAAGGTTCCACAAGGCTATTGTTCTAACTTTTCTAGTTTGGTTAGTCTAAAGGACAAGAAACTTGTGGGGCTCAAGTCACATGACTATAATATGCTGATGCAACAGTTTCTGCCAATTGCAATTCGGTCAGTCATGCCTGAACCGACAAGATATGCTATTATTAGGCTCTCTTTTTTTTTCAAATCAATATGCAGCAAAGAGATCAACGTCAAAGAGCTAGAAAAATTGCAAGCAGATCTTTGTGTCACACTATGCCTGCTTGAGAAATATTTCCCGCCATCATTTTTTGATGTTATGCTTCATTTGACGGTGCACCTTACTAGGGAGGTAAAATTATGTGGCCCAATATGCTTTCGATGGATGTATCCATTTGAAAGGTGTATGAAGGTAATTAAGGGCCACGTGAGAAACAAAACTTATCCAGAAGGGTGCATTGCTGAGGAGAACATCGTAGAAGAAACGATTGAGTTTCTCAGCGAATACCAAAAAAACATCACAACTATTGGTGTTCCAACTAAAAAGCATAGCAGTGCGGATGGAAGTCCTGGGTCAGCTGGTAGATCAGTTGAAGTCTCTCTAGAGCTCCTATCGAAAGCGCATTTATTTGTGTTGCTAAATACGCCTGAAATTGAGCATTATATCGAGTAAGTAATATAGATTATTAACCTTTTTTTATCTGTTTAATTAATTATAAACTTTTATAGATAACTTCAATTCATGTAATTGCAGAGAACACATGAAATTTTTGGAAAAGGAACATCCTGGTAGTAGACTAAATGACCTGACTAAGAAGCAGAGCACAACATTTGGTAAATGGTTACGCAACAAGGTCAGCTAAATTTGCTTATTGCTTTAATTCTGGATGAACTGTAACTTTCCTGAACAACTGACCTGAGTTGTCCGGAACAACTCTATTTTCTATCCGGATGAACTATAACCTTCCTGGTGAACTGAAACTATTTTCTTATAGCTTTAATTCCGGATGAACTGTAACTTTCATGAACAACTGACCTGAGTTGTCCAGAACAACTCTATTTTCTATCCGGATGAACTATAACCTTCCTGGTGAACTGAAACTATTTTCTTATAGTTTTAATTCCGGATGAACTGTAACTTTCCGGAACAACTGACCTGAGTTGTCCGGAATAACTCTATTTTCTATCCGGATGAACTATAACCTTCCTGGTGAACTGAAACTATTTTTCTTATAGTTTTAATTCCGGATGAACTGTAACTTTCTGGAACAACTGACCTGAGTTGTCCGGAATAACTCTATTTTCTATCCGGATGAACTATAACCTTCCTGGTGAACTGAAACTATTTTTCTTATAGTTTTAATTCCGGATGAACTGTAACTTTCCGGAACAACTGACCTGAGTTGTCCGGAACAACTTTATTTTATTTTTGGAAGATCTATAATCTTCCTATTCCTAATGAACTCTCCTGATGAACCTACTATGAATTTCAGGTTCAAAAGGAGATGGCGGAGTCCCCAGAAACTATATCATAGACCGTTAGGTGGATTTCACATGGTCCGCACAGAAGCGTGAGGAAATATGAAGTATATGACATCAATGGCTATTCATTTCGTACAAAATCTCGAGACGGTAGGGTTTACCAGAACAGCGGGGTTGGTGTAGAGGTAAATGAAATGCACATCTCTAACGAGGTCTTAACCTATGGAAAAAAACCTTACTATGGGGTTTTAAAAGAGATATGGCTACTAGATTACCATATGAAAACCATCCCTCTATTTATGTGCGACTGGGTTGAGAATACACAGGGAGGACCCGTTCATTTTCGCGTCACAAGGAGGACCCGTTCATTTTCGCGTCACAAGCACAACAGTTGTTTTACGTCAAAGACCAGCTGGATAAAAAACTGCATATTGTCTTTATGACACCTCCCAGAAATTACAGAGATTATTATGAAGACGATGCCAATGAAGAATTTAGTACGGTAGTTTTTCCTCACAACGATAATGTATTGCCATCCGTAGATACACGTCACAATGTTTACCATAGAGCTGACTGTACTGGAATGATATTACGAAAAACCACCGATTAATTGATCATCATTGTAATGTTTTTGAATCTTAGCAAACTACAGTATCAACAATATTTGTTTTTTTGTCTTTATGTATTCTGGAATATATATTATGGATCTTAATTTTGAGTCAAGTGTTTCCTTTTTTTGACTGTGCCTGCAGGTCTCCTCTCTTTGACCAAACCAGAGTCAATAAAAGTCAAAAATAAACAAACAAAATCAACTGCTGCTTTAACAAACACAATTACATACATAATCCAAAGGGTATGATTCCATTAATACATTGATCTATAAAATTACAACTGAAAAACTACTAACTTAAAAGGGAGAAGAAGCGACTGAAGAAAAATCCCTCTTTGCTGCTCACATGCACTTGCTTCTGATCAAGTGAAAAGAGAGAACAAGTCCCTCTTTGCTTTCTCACATGCAATTGCTTATGATCAACTGAAAATGGTGAAGAAGTGGCTGAAGATAAATCGGGTTCATGGGGCCAAAAGGGAGAAGAAGTGGCCGAAGAAAAATCAGGCTCGTGGGGCCAAAAAGGGAGAGAAGCACCTGAAGAATACAAGTCCTGCAAACCTCAACATGTGCTCTTACTGCTGATTGTTATAAAATTACACAATAACTTAAAATCTGCTCTCAGTAAAGCATTTGTATGAACCATTAGAGACTCCTCGTCTCCATGGTTTCCACAATAACTTAAAATCTGCTCGCAGGAGATACAGAGTGCAATCTTTCCCTGCACAAGAAAAAATTACCAAATCTGAGACGAAAATTTCAATCGAATTTCTTGGTGAAGATGATAACTTACCGTTTTCCACATACGGATGACGCCAATTCCACATTTTTTGCCGTCGATGATGGACGAAAAACAGAGAGAGAAAGACTGGGAGAAAAGGGTCATGGTGGAGATGATGATGAAATAGTAATGATTACAAGCGCCGTACACTGTTGGTATTCTTCTTTTAGCCACCTAAAATTAATATACCGTGACCATTTGTCATAATTTGTCACGCAACCAATGTTTAATATGAGTGGCCATATCACAAGATAATCAAACATGATAAACATATATAACCATCATATATTCAATTATAACTACTAATATCATAACTAAAAATAAACATATAAAACATTGTTCTAATTTTGTTCATAATTAAACTAAACCCTAATTAATCATCCGGATCACTGCAATCTTCGGATATGTATCCTGAACTTGCATCGTCATCATCATGATCATCATCATCATCATCATCATCTTCTTCTTCATCTTCTTCATCTTCTTCATCTGCTTCATCTGCTTCATCTGCTTCATCTGCTTCATCTGCTTCTTCATGATCTTCTTCATCATCTTCTTCATCTTCTTCTTCATCTTCTTCTTCGGGTTCATTGAATTTTGTATCAAGGACACGAAATAATTTCGCTGTCTCAACATGGTAGGCAAAACAATTAGGAATCTTCTGCGCATGGAGTTGCTTCAGGATGTTCTCATCATTGTGTTTAATCACAGATTTGTGGGACTTGAAGGATCTTCTTCTCCTGTTACTGTAAACCAAAAAAATACGGTTATGCTTCACATACCAGTATTTAAGGGAGGGTTGATTATCAGCCATTTGATACAAGAATTGGTGTAAACGAATTGGTGTAGAGAATTTGAGATCAAGAAAGGGATGGCGGTAAAAAGGAAAATAACAATGATGATGATATATAGGGTAGCAGATTTTAACCCGCTCGAATTAATTGGTACAATTGAAAAAAGCGTGTTGTTTTAGAGGGAAACAAATCTTCTCATTTTCGCCACGCGTTTAATATTACTGTGACCATAAAATAGATTTTTGTCACTCACAACCTACCATTTAGTCACGGTTAATATATGTGGCCATAGGTAATAGATTTTTGTCACTCACAACCTACCGTGACCATTAGTCATCTAATATTTAGTCACACAACCTAATAACAGTGGCCATATGTACTAGCTTTTAGCTACATAACTAAGTAAAAAGCGTGGCCATTGCTCACATTTAGCCACGCATAAATAGTTTTGTTTTCTTTTAATTTACTAAGTAATAAAATCTACTCTTCCGTCACACAACATTATTTAAGCGTGGCCATACATTCCTTTTTTGTCACACGAATAAAAAATCATAAACATTCCGTGGCCGTTTGGTGCATTTCGCCACTCTTTTTTAAGTGTGACAAATAAGTGCCACATGTTTTTGTAAAACAGTGGCTAAAGCCACTGCACCTGATTGTTGTTGTCACATAAACAAAAAAATACGTGGCTAAAAGGGTCCAAAGGCTATATATTTGGCCACGGGTACAAAATATGTGTGGCTAAAATGAGAATTTCTTACCTTTGGCCATGCTTTTTTCAAAACAGTGGCTATGCGTTATCAAAAAAAACCGTGGCCAAAGCCACTTTTTGACGTAGTGCTCTCAATCAGCATCAGCTTGGACTTCAAATGACAAACAAGTAATGAGAGGAGGATTCTCAAGTACTTGCTCCTTCTTGAAACATGTCGAGTCCTTACTGGATCATCAGTAACTGTCTTGACCAGCATGAAACTTCAGAGGGTAAAAATGTTGAAAACCTCTATCTTGGCATTCATGAATTTCTTGTTGATCTTGAACTGACGCCATTAGCTTCCCCTCAACATACGAACAGTGTCTTTTGAATCTTTGGAAGCTTTACTTGAACAACCAACAAACTTCCCCTAAGCATAGGGTAAGTCCTTTTCCGGCTGGTTCTTCAACACGAACAGTAACAGCATCAGTGCTTTGGTCAACCGAGTCCTTGACTTTCTTGTCCATGAGTTGTCTTTTTCACTTATCCTGTCAAACATAACATGGAACAAACACTAACCAGAAAATGATGACTGGTTATCGGGTTAGCATTACTTAACCAAACAACTTCCCCTGAACCCGAGGACTCTTTTTATTATCTCCCCTTGAGGTTCTGAGGGAGGGTCAAACTTTCTTGCATAAAACCCATAAAATTTTTATTTAAACTTCTCAAATCAACCTGGCCAATTCATAAACTTAAGATAACACAAATAAACAAAACAAACATACCAAATTACTAAACGAGAAGGTTTTATTTTGGGATCAAACCGTCTTTGTCTGAACTGAGGAACCCTTTTCAGCATCTGTTACTCGAACACGTCCAGGCCATTGCCAGTATATTGGTCCTTCTTAAACCCATGTTCCTCATTTTCCCGGCTGTTTGTCACTTATTTATCTTTTAGGTGCATTAATTATGAACATCCGACAGTCACACACAAATCCTAGGTAATTAATATGTGCAGTCTATCAAGCTTGATCATTCCCTACCACATATTTTCACATTCCCATATCCAGAGTTTTGAATCTTTTCTCGAGACTTGGTTGAGAAGAGAAAGAACAGATCATAAAAGAGATGGGAATAATATACAAATACTTGTATGATTTCAACTCAGAGGCGTTTATCAGTCAGGTGGTAACCTTTCATCAAACACATAAGCCTAGTCACAAAGTCAGGGCTAAAGGGTTTTGGACGCTAGAGGGTCTCTTTTGTTGTGCACATTGGCATCTTTTGGGGTGTAAATTATATACAGCGATCTGCAAGCACGTTAATACAGACTAACCAGGTCTTTGCTCACGCAAAACAGAGGAAAGTCTGATTAACACGTCAACCATTCTACACCAGGTCATTGCTCACGCAAAGCAGAGGCCAGACTTGACTGGCGGCTTTGACATCCCCAGATCTTTGCTCACACAAAACAGAGGGGACGCCGACTTTTTGAGATTTTTGATTCAACACTTTGGAGTCCGGCGTGTGTATCGGGAACAATTTCGCAGTCAAATAGAACAAGCACTTAACCTAAGTGTGTGTTTCCCGTCAAATGACATACTTTATCTTTAAGTGTTGTGACCCATACCTTTGTTTTTGGAACTGAGCCTACCGAGCACATCACCTTGGATCATGTCTTTCACTTTTGCCTTACGCGTGTCAGTCATTCTGAGAACGGAAATATTTCACTTCCCTGCCTTCTCAAACACAAACAAAAGATTAAAAATTAAAAAGCACAATTTTTTTTAGGGGTCAACTATTTCATCTTTTCTATTCTTCCCCTTGCTTTTTGATTTTTAAAATCAACACACGTTTTTTTTTTTATGCACACACAGACACATCACTAAATATCTACTAAAACTGGCCAAGCTAACCTTCAAAGTTTATCTTTTGAAAATTTTCAGAAATGGGTTTTGTTTCATGCACAACCATACTTCACATCAATTTAGCCAAGAAACAAACAATTCAAACAATGTTACCTTTTCTGCTGATCTTTCAATTCTACCTCTCATAAGGAAACATACTCTTCATTGAAGTCTTCATGTCATGTTGTGGAGAGATGCCTCCTATCCAGTGCCTGGAACAATCACTATCACAAACAAAACGTTAATGAAAGTCCTCCTTGACTGTTCCTGCACACTGTGAGAGATTAGTTAGACAATGGAACCCAGGCCATTGTGGTTCTGGGTAGTCCTGATGAATCAATAAAAGTTACTTCTTTTAGGCACATTCCCTTTGTAAAATCAGGGAGTGGGGGTGTGGCTGCCTTGGTTTTGGGTTTTACCTGGTCATTTTTGGGAACATCTTTGTTCTTTACCTTCCAGGTTTGGTGGTTCGGTCTGTCTTTTACCTGAGGACATTTGGCTGGATTCTTCTGAACATTTTGATTTTTAATTTTGACATTTTGAAATTGTTTGGAGCGTTTTTTATACACCCCTCTAGGCTAGTAATTCTGGTTTACCACCTTTGTCTCATTCCACCTCTCTACCTCACACCTCACATTTGGTTTTGAATAACCGGCTGATTTTGGAAAACTGACAGGTTTTGATTTAGAATGAAAAACATTATCAGTTTTAAAACCATTTTTTGTTGGTTTTTGAGGTGACTTAGGCTTTTGATTCACCTTCTGTACCTTTGGCTGTTGAGGTACAGACTTCTGCATCTTAGGGTTCGAAGGCGCAGGCTTTTGTTTTGAACCACCATGTGTTTGGTTCTGCGGGACAGGTCTCTGATGAACCCTCTTAGGGTAGTAGGGCTCATATGGTCTGTGCAAGAAATTTCTTGCCAAGTGTCCAGGCTTTCCACACACATGGCAAGATTGCTTCTTGGGATACGCGGGAGTCTGCGGTTGGTTTCTCCCAGTGGATATCCAAGATGGTTTTGAGCAATTCTTGTGTAGCCAATAGGTTTTTCCATTAGGCTTCGTGGTCAAAGTGTACTCCCGCTGTATCGGCTTAAACTGGTCATATGCAAACTTAACATCTGGGTACGGGACAAAATCATGCGGTCTGGCATCCCGCACTTTCTGCACATTTTGGACAACATTATCCTTCTTATTCTCACAAACCTTTTCATTAACAGTTGAGGGTTTGGGACAAGAAACCTGTGATCCCGTACCTCTTCTCAAGATTTTAACAGTTCTTAATGGTTTCACAGGTTTCACATCACACTTGCCAATCTTAAAAACACCAGACACAGAATTTTTGTTTAGAACCTCTGACTCAGACAGTTTTGAACCAGACTTAAACACAGGAAATTTAAATTTGTCCCAATCAACATTTTCAAAAGAAGAACATTTTTGAATCTTAGGACTCTCCTTTTCATCTTTTACCCTTGCCTCCTTGGTAACTTTATCTGCACAACTGATAGAATTGTCAGTAATGTTAGAAACAGGAGCAGAAATTTTAATAGGACATGCAGCAAGTTTTTTTTCAATTTCAGCCTTAGCTTTTAAAATTTCAGCCTTGGCGTCTAAAGAGGTCTTTGAGCTCACATGATCCGAGATCATTTCATGCATTAATGGCATCGGAACAGTGTGTGTGGATTTTTTATCTTTTTCATCTGACCCAAGACCCAACCCCGAATTCGCCTTAACATGCTTCATCCGTTCATCAGTATTATAAAATAAGGTACTGGCTTTCATCATTTGTTTATTAGCTTTTTCATAGTGTTCAAGAGTGGATTGAGATTGGCCAAACTTATTCTTCAGTTCTTCAAGTTCATTGGTTAAAGTGTCAATTTTTGTGTTAGCAACTCTAAGATATGTGGTTTTATCACTCAATTCCCTTTGAAGATTTTTAATATCGACTTTGGCAGCTTCAAGTTTTTCACTTAATATTTTATTCCTACTTTTGTATTCTCTCAGGTCTCTATCAGATAGTTCACGAATTAATGTCTCGTTAATGAACTTACGTTCCCAGTCTTTACATTCACTCAAAATGACCTGACACTTAGGGTTTAGGCATACCTCGTTGTTGTTGGTGCATGAGGTGACGCCTGGTAGAATGAGTGCCATGAACCTCTTTTGGATGAACGTCTAGTTCAAATTCGGACCGGAAAGTCTTGACCGGATCGAAAAGTGAAAGCCGAAGGGTTGGATAGAAAAGGGTGAAGTTTGGATAGAAAAGTCAAGTTTTGGATCGAAAAGTGGACTTTTTGATCGAAAAATGGACTTTTTGATCGAAAAATGTGGTTGATCGAAAAGCTGGTCGAAAAGCTGGTCGAAAAGCTAGTTGGCTGATCGAAAAGTTGTTTGGCTGATCGAAAAGCTGTCTTGGCTGATCGAAAAGCTGTTTGGCTGATCGAAAAGTTGTCTTGGCCGATCGAAAAGTTGTTTGGCTGATCGAAAAGCTGTCTTGGCTGATCGAAAAGCTGTTTGACTGATCGAAAAGCTGTCTTGGCCGATCGAAAAGCTGTTTGGCTGATCGAAAAGCTGTCTTGGCCGATCGAAAAGCTGTTTGGCTGATCGAAAAGCTGTCTTGGCTGATCGAAAAGCTGTTTGGCTGATCGAAAAGCTGTCTTGGCTGATCGAAAAGCTGTTTGGTTGATCGAAAAGCTGTCTTGGCTGATCGAAAAGCTGTTTGGCTGATCGAAAAGTCACACAGGGGGACTTTCCGATTGAAGGTGACTGATCAAAAAGTCACAGGGGGACTTTCTCGATCAACAATGCACGACAGAGGGTACTTTTCGATCAAAACTGTTGGTCGAAAAGCCTTGAGCTGGGTCGAAAAGTCTCTCAAACACGAACAAAGCACCACGAATACTTCTATCTTGACTTGTAACCTGCAAAAACACCTCCGAACAGTGCTAACACTGAAAATCACCACAAACTCAAACCGTTAGTTGTCAAAAGACTTGAATCGGATATCGCGAGAACCTCGAAACTTGCGTTTCTTGGCTCTGATACCAATTGTAAGTCCCGAAAAACGGTCCAAACGCGATATCTTACCTCGATTGAGAGTGCGGAATCCAAACAATCGAGTGATTCAAGTATAATCGAAAAGTATACAATAACGATTAGAAAAGTAAAGAACACAATCAACCACAAACCGATTTAGAAGACAAACACGTTGATGTCTCAGGTTGCAATACACGAATACGAAATTCTCTCGAATTCGAAATTCTCCTTTAGAGAATTTCGTGAACACCTTTTTAGCTTTACTCCACAATCAACAACCTAATAATGAGAGGAGGGCTTCCCTTATATAGGGAGTCTCCAACTTGCTAAACAAGACACCCTAAAAACCCTAATTACACATTAATTTCCGGATTTGACCATCTAGGCCCACTAAACTCCCTCTAAGCACTTTCTAATTGAGCCCAAACATGTCTAAAATGGCCCAATGACCTAATATACCCATAACCCAACTCATTTTTACCTATTCTAACACATAGGCCTTCAGAATACTCCGCCAAGTGATGATTTAATACACAAGCCACAAATCTTGGTCCTTACAAAACCGGACCGGACCATGTACATATAATATATATTATATAATGTATACATATATATATAATTATATATATACAGATAAATTACATCGACTTCTTTTTTTAATGAGATTTTGAGTTTCAGCGTTTAAAAACTAAAAATCTGGAAATTTAGACATGTTTTCATCCTAGAAATCTAGAACTTTAGTACACTATTGTTTATATAATGAACTTTAGTATTTGCATCACGTTTTGGAGGTTACATGTCTTATTTGGAGGTGGATTTTGTATTAAGAAATTAGATATGACAATTGACAAGTATTGTAGAGTGGCTTATACTCTCATTGTCTCATTTGATAAAGTTGATTTCAAATTTTCTTTTAATTTAAATTTTATTATTGTAAACTTATATTGAAAGCCTAAAGATCCTAAACCGCGAAACCAAACCGAAACCAAACCGGAAATAGTGGTTCGGTTTGGTTTGGTTTTAATTTTTAACGGTTCGGTTTAGTTTTCGATTATTAAAAACCGTAGCTAACGGTTTGGTTTACGGTTTGACCCAAAAACCGTACAAACCGGACCGTGAACACCCCTATCTCCTTGTATGCATCTAACACTCCTACCACAAGTCTTGGTTAAAATGGTGACTATAAACTTATATTTTCTTCTATGATGATAATAACCTACATGTTTGTTCATACTCTTGTTAGATCTAGTAAATATTATGTTTATGCTAGTGATTTCATGTATTTTGAACCCCTCGTATGCTACATTATATATATATCTATGGAAAAACAAGTGTTATAATGCTAGTATGTGTACAATATGCCTTGGTTTTATGAACAAACCACTAGATCCGAAATTTTTAACATGTTAGAAGGTTATGGATAGCACCATACGACTTATTGATATGTTTGGACGGCTAAATCTATAAAAATAACCCACTAAAAAGTCTCGGAAACTATAGTTAAATTAGAGCCATTTTAGGTCAGAAACTTTGACCCATCTTAAAGTGATTTTAAAATATGTTTTTAGTCATAAAAACCCTAATACAAGATCCCTTTTTAATATAACTAAATTTGGGGAAAAACGGGACCAAAAACGGACACTTTACGGGCCCGGAAACCTCGTTTTTGTAAAGATATACAAATGAATGTTATAACTGATCTTGGACACTTTCAAGGACTTAAGATGACTTATAATAAGTTTAAAAAGTGTTTTAGTAGTTTAAAAAACCCTAGAACGAGTCACAGGATCGAAACCGGCTAAATCGGACACATACCGGCAAAACCGACAAGACTAGGAACTTGGACTTTTGAACCTGAATTTTCTGATTTGATATGATCCTATGATGAAAATAAATGGGTATTTATTTATTAGATCATTTCCTTAGTCATAATTACAAATAACGTTGTTGATACCTGATATGTGCGCCGTGTGAAGTATCAAACAAAGTACAAGATCAAGTCAAACTAGGTCTGGCCGAACTAGGTCCGAACCTGAAGTTCGGATTTGCCGAACCTGAGGTTCGGTCGAAGCTCGGACCAGCTAGTATATATAGATGTTTGGTCTTTGTAATTGTGGGGGTTCTGAGCATTAGAGATCTGTTAAGTGTGTGTTTCTGAGTGTGTATTCTCTGAGTCTATTTCTAAGTGTTTTACTGATTGTAATTGTTCATTGTGATCAATAAATCAATCGGTTAATTAAGTTTCGATATCCGATTAGCTAGATCGAATAGACGATCCAATGCTCATGCATTTTCAAGTGGTATCAGAGCTTTCTGGTTCACTCTACTGATCTGTGGTTGCTATTTTCGGGTTTTTGAAGCGTTTTTCGTGTTTCTCGAGTTTGTTTTCTCGTTGTTCATCAATTCTATCGAGTGTTTGGTGTTAAATTTGTTCCTAAATCACTTTCTATTGGTTTTTCTGACTCATAGTAACGAGTTTCGTCAAAATCAGTCATTTTTCGTGCGTTTTTGAAAAATGGATTCGAAGTTCGGAGTCTACTGATCAGGTTCGGAGTAACTGCTCCGAACTTGAAGTTCGGTCCATCTTCGGTGAGGTTTCGGAGCCAATTCGGATAGAGTTCGGACTTTGGATTTAGGTTCGGACAAAGTTCGGAGGTCAGTATTTGGTTCGGAGCAAGGTCGGTGACCAGATTTCACATTTTTCAGCAATGTCAGAATTTCACGTGTTTTCTGCGATGCAAAGTGCTATGCAAACTATGTTGAACTTTGATAATGAAATCGGAACAAGTCAGAAAGTTCCAAAATTGTTGAAGTTGGAGGATTATCATAATTGGAAACAACGATTCTCGGCTTATATAAGTACGAATGATATCGATTTGTGGAATCCAATCAAGACACTTTATCAACATCCAACTGATGCGGGAGATTTCAAGGAAGTTCATACTTTTAATAACACTGAAAGGAAAGCTTATGAACTTGAACAAAAGGCATTTGGTTATCTTACCATGGCATTACCCACTGAGTTGTTACATCAATTCAGCACGTGTAAGAAATCAAAACAATTATGGGATGCTTTATCAGCACGATGTGAGGGTAATGATGACTACAAGAAAAGTCGGAAGAAAGTGCTTAATAAGGAATTCGATAACTTTCAACATTCTGACAATGAGAACATTACTGCTTTGGTTTCTCGATTTTCTCATCTAATTAGTGAATTAAAAGTTGTTGGAATTGACAAGTCGGATGCTAATTTGAAGGAAAAGATTATGGAAGCATTGCCTGAAAAGTGGGAAAATTATGTCTTGCTTCTTACTCATGATAAGGATTATTCTGCATTAACATTCCACGAGCTTACTGGAAAACTTCATGCTCGTGAAATGGAAATGTTAAATTCAAGAAATCAACTGCTACTTTGCAAAATCCTGCATTATATCTGTTGGGTTATGACAGTGGCATTCGGGTCTAGGCAACAGCAATTTTTTTTTTATACTCGGAAATAATTATTTACAATAAATAATTATTTAATCAATTACTGAGTAAATTAAATTAGATTAAATTAACAATTAATTTAATTGGCAGCGGAAACGATTTAATTTACAAACATGAAAACCAGTCATTTAACGTAAGCCAAAACAACAGGATTCGACAATCACCAAACGCGCAAACACCAAAATTGCGTTTAAACAAAAACGCGATATAAACAAATATTTAAACAATTAAATCTAAACAAATAACGAGTTTAGATATGCCTGAGCGGTGATTCAAACAAACGTTCGAGACACCGGAGGTCAACGGGTGACGCTAGGGTTTCGCAGATCGATTTGACGGGCAAATCGAGAATAACCTCGCAGTTACGGATTTCCCTCAATGACACGGCATCAAAATCTCGTACGTCGGATAGGCGCGAAATTAGGGTTTCGCGGACGACGGCGGAACACGCGAGTGACACGGTTCGCGGCTAGGGTTTTGTCGGCGGTGGAACGGCGACAGCGAGGGGAGGGCGGCGGCCGGCAGGGGCGGCGGCGACGTGCGACGTGGCGGCGGCAGCTGGAGTCGCGAGTCGCGGCTGCGGCTCGATGAGAGGCGGCGGCTGCGGCGCGGCTTCGGCGACGGCGGAGGGGCAGGCGGTGGCAGCGGCTATGACAACGGCGGATGGCGGCGGTCGACGGCGGAGCGAGATCAGCGGGCTGCTGCGGCGGCTCGGGTTGGGCTGCTGCGGCGGCTCGGCTTGGGTTGCTGCGGCGGCTCGGCTAATGGTGAAAGGGTTATCGTGGTTAACTGAACAGATCGCCGGAGAACCAGAGGAGGCGGCGGCGGCGGGGTGCCGTCGGCGGCGACGAGAGAGAGGAGAGGGAGGGGGCTGAAAATTCTCTAATGGGGATTAGGGTTTTCGCGCCCTCCATTAGTCAGATATATATCTGACTAATTTTCCGTTAGGTCCCTTGAGTTTATTTTAATCCTCAATCAAACCATTTAATCTACACGACTAACATTTAACTGTTAAACGTTTGTCGTGTGCCGAGAGTTAACGAATATCAGTCATTGACTAATACGTTAATCGTTGTTTAAGACGTAATATTATTTATCGTCTTTTGTCGCTAATTTAATTTTAATAATCTAATCAATTATTTATTTATTAAACTATTTAATAAACAAACAATTAATTGTTCTGCGAATATGCCGGTTATAAAGTAAGCGGTCTTAAATACCCGTTGCCTCCGGTGTAACTCTTACGGGTCTTGACCGGGTCGGGTTCTTGATTCAGTCGGGTCTGGACACCTAAATCCAACAGTCTCCCACTTAGACTGAGCGCGACTATTAATCAAGATACAGTCAGAGGTGCTCTAGCTACACATGGATGTCCCAACCAGTCACGACACTTCAAGTCAAAACAACCAAGGCATATCAATAAACTCGTAATATAGTTTGGACTTATGGTATTTGTAAAGTCATCAGATCCTTTCTGTATGAGACATCAATTGAACTAGAGGCATGGATTTATTCATTCTCTATTGTGTTCGATCATTGTATTTCTTGTTTTACTGTTCGAAGTGGTCCAATCAAACACACAGTAAGTTTGGGTAAGGCCTTACACTTAACACTTGGAACCGACGAGAGGGCCCACGATGTCAAACTGTTGCATTATTAATGCAAGAGTACAGAATCCCATATTGACTACATACAGCTCCCACTAAGCTTCAGATCCATTCCCAAAAGTAACCGTTATGGCTGGCAGTTACGCGACAGCGTTAAGCTACAATCAAATAAAGTTCTTTAGCAGACGGGAGGTCGCTCATGTATCTCAGGTCGAAGGATAACGTTGAGTATACCATCAATCAGGATTTGTCTTATGATTAACTCCATGAAGACAATCTGATATGAGTTACGTCCTGACGTCATTCTCTAATGAGGCCTTGTGAGTCTGGAAGTCAACGCCTTGAGTCCAGAGTCAGAATAGTCTTGCTGCAGGCATTGCTCCCGCAATGTCTGATCGACTACGGACATTTAGAATATCAAGTGAATATTCATGGATGATAAAACGTATAAAATTCGAACGCGTTATGCAGAATTCAGACTTTCGTCTAACAACTTAGAGGAAGTCTAAGATTTGGTGCAAACGATGATGTTCGACATCCAACACTAAAATCGAACACAGATGTGATGCAGAATTCTTACACTACTCAGTAGTATTATTCCGCTGATCAAGCCTGATCATTGAAAGTATGAATTCGCTATCATATTCTAATGTTTTGTTTTAGGAATGCCTAATATAATTTGTTTCTTAAGATTCAGTGCTTGTCTTGAACAGTGAGTCTTCTTAATTGAATCGAACTTGTGATAATGCAGTGCCCTTGGTGAGCACATAAACGACCGTGTTATCACGCGAACATGTTTAACCGACTATTTACAGAGTCGAATTAATCCTTTGAATGTTTTAATGTCATCCTTAGTTCAGATTCAATTAAGGTGGCTATTAATGTTCAATGAGTACAATCTGTACCTTTTAATGAACATATTTGTTTTTATCAGTGTTTAGCAGTGATGTTGTGATTTTCCATCTATGGTTGTGACGTAACACCTTACGGCAACCTTCCATGCAATATCCTAGTATTGGATTTCCTTTCGTATCATATTTAGTATGATTCGAATTGTTTCAAGAGATTGATCGTTTCAATGGTTGCTCAGCCATACAATGATCAATGCTTGGTTTAATCTTGAAACTTAAGACAGTTGAGGTGTCATTAAAACTTAACTCAGTAATTTCAAATGAACTTTAGATCGGCACTTGATTGTTATTCCGGTAGAGATCAGTGGCGATGCTCCCACTTGCTTTAGGCAGATTGACATTCCTATCATCGTTCTTCTTTCAGACCTTTTGGATATAAATTTTGCACGAAGAAAACGTGGTAACTAAAGTTCGTTTTAAAGAACGAAGCCGTTTGTGTTCGTAGCATAAGGTACGAAAATCAAAATTTTAATATCCAGATGTTATGACTCGTTCATAAGTTCAAAGACGACTGTCAAAGTCATTTCAGAGTTTGATAGCACAGATACGCTTTCGTCTATGATTGTTTGAAAGTATCTTGTGATGGTTGAGGCGATGATTTATTCTATCGGACTCTCGGGTCCGACATTAGAGGATGTTTCCCTTATACAGGTAAGATTAACATACAAACTCTAAATGGAATGTCAACATGTTTCGCTAAGCAACAATCCATTGTTGGCGAAACATTGCTCATCTGGCCCGTCTCGTTTAGATGCGAGAGTTGTTTTACATGGTCCAGTGACTTGCCAGAGTCACTTTTCTTTAGATATTTAGAGATCTAGCTTTGGACATGTAATTACTAAATTCCATCATCGCAAAATACTAATCTTGGGATATATTGGAGGTTAGTTATGCAAGTGATGTATGAAGGGGCGTTATGGTCACAAAGTGTCAAGGGCTATAGATGTGGCAAGTCATTTGTCTTGTGTTTATCTGTTTCATGATGAAACCATGATTCGATGTGCTAAACACTTTAGTGCATGTCGAATTCAAACACATGTGAGTACAATAAGTGTAGTCTAAGACTTTCAAGATGTGAGTGGGTATGCACATGTATTTTAATGGTAATATGCACCAGAATTGGTGTGACCATTTTACAGTGTTTTAATCATCAGGTGATTATTCCTGTAGTAGTTTAGCTGGTGAATCGAACTTGTATGAACAAATGTCTGCTTGAAGCAGAGAATTGATATGTTCATATGGTTGTAGATCGAAAGGGTGATCTTCAATCGGTTCGACTTGATTTAATATTCTTGACGTCGGATGGTTCAAAGTCATGGGACTTTATGAACTACTGTTACGTAATGTGTTGTCTCGTAACAATTACGATACACGCTTAAGGCATTATAGCTCTGATGGGATATAATAACTTAAAGGTTATCACGTCGCATTTAAGCTAGCCTTGATCAAATCAAGTGCACCAGGCAATAAGGTATGTTGTTGTGGGATTTTGAACTTAATCAAACAAAAGGTTGAATCAAATTCAAAGTAGATTAAATCCAGTCATGCATGTTTCGAAATCAACCATAGCCAAACATGTCATGATCAAAATCCAAAAGAAAGCTATTTGTTCATCCTGAACACAGTCAGGGAAACCAAACAAAACAAGTTGTTTTAAAACTACCAAGAATTGTTTTAAATCAAAAACTCAAGACACGAACTTTATTTAGGTGCGAAAATCGCAGGGTAGCTCTGTGTCGTCTTGGTATGCTTTCTCTCAGCTTCATGCACCTACAAAATGTAAAGTATGTCAAACATATATTTTGTAGGAATAAGTGAAGCATCATACAACATGAACTTATGTGTATACCTGAGGAATTACCCGGCTGGGCTTTTCCGCTTTTCACCTTGGCAAGATACTCTGGGCAGTTCCTTTTCCAGTGCCCCATCTTGTGGCATTCAAAACACTCGCGCTGTTCAGGCGGCGGTGCCTTGGTTGCCTTAGACTTGCCCTTCTGGGAGCTTCCAGACGCTCTGGTGACACCTGCCTTGCCTTTCTTCTTGTTCCCACGCCTACCCTTCTTTACCTCGGGCTTCTTGACGCCTCCTGATCGGATTGCGAGTACATCGGGTACCTTCCCGTTAACAAAATTAACTTCAGCGGTCTTAAGCATGCCGTGAAGTTCAGTCACTGTCTTTACCATGCTATGCATGTTAAATTTTACCCGAAAAGGGGTAAAGGCACTGGACAGTGAGTGAAGAATCAGGTCAGTCGCCATTTCGGCGGGGATGACGTAATTCAGCTTTGCTAAACGGTCGATGTAACTCTTCATCTTCAGGACATGAGGGCTGACTAGAGCGCCTTCGGCCATGCGACAACTAATGAGTGTCACAACGGTGTCATAGCGCTCCTGTCGGGCCTGAGTTTCAAACATGCCCCTCAGATCACCGATCATCTGAAAAGCAGTCCTGTCAACCATGTTCTTCTGAATCTCAGAATCCATGGTGGCTAACATAAGACACGCGACATTTTTAGCATTTGTGCGCAGTGTGTTATGGGCGTTTCGCGCCGCGGCTGTTTCAGCTTCAGGTTCCTCAGGAACCTCAGCCTCCAGCACGTTTTCCATGTTAGCCATTTTCAGGACGATTTTCAAATTTCTTTCCCAATCAAGGAAGTTGGCGCCATTTAGTTTCTCCTTCTCAAGGAGAGACTTGAGATGGAATATCTCCTTGTTTGCGCGGTTAGCCATCTGAAACAATAGGCAAATGTTTTAGTGTTTCGATGTTTGATTCGTATTCAAGGATGGCAAGCTAATCTTTAATAGGAATTGGGAATTCAGTCAGTCAGACAATTTCTCCAGACAGCGTAAAGTGCTTTCAAAATCTCTAAGTAACTGAATGGACAACGATTGTCGCTTGTGAGTAACATCACAACTCCCGATATGGGGCTTTCGCGAACGGAACAACGAAATACGTTTAGCCCCATCTATGCCCATTCTGTTTACACGTCGACCAGAGATACGGTGTTGAAATACTCCAATACCAAAGGTGCGTGTAAAGAAAATAGTAGTTGTCCCAAGCGGTCAATGCGTGCGTACGGTGTTGAAATACTCCAATACGCACACCTTGGAAGATACCCTAAACACCACGTGTGGTGTTGAAATACTCCAACACGAATGCCTCGGTAAATATGTTCCAATTTAGACTCAACTTAGGATGGCATAGACTACCAGTTTTAGGCTTACCAGATAGGATTATTATGTCATATTTTAATATTTAACGTGACGACAATATTATAAGTCCTATCTCACTCGGGACGATCATTTAAAATAACCTAGGTATTAATGATCTACGTGTCGCGAGACGATAACCAATTATAAGCTGAATTCGATTACTTTATCGAAAAACCAGAATTTAATGTCGAATTAGAATTGGTTAACAAATTTAATAGAGTCGTAATAAAATTAGGACTTTAAATTTATTGATTGAAAAAATAGTTTTATATCGGTAAAACTAAGTTTGGATTTTAATTGGCGCTTTAATCAAGTTAAGACAAGTAACCACAACAAGCAAACACACATGTACATATTCGGCCAGACAGGGGATTCGATATTGTCAGAGCCTATGACAATATCAAGGAGGGTCAAGGGACGTAAAAGTAAATCAACCACGAGAACAGAAAAACTCCCTGATCGACTTAGTTGCTCCCACTGACTTCAACAAACTCCTGCGCGTCATCAGGAAACGTCGGTCTCGTTTTGGGCTCTAGCCATTTACGAAATTCCCTTAAAGGATAATTTCTAATGGGTCCTTGAGTCAGGCTCGTCTCGTTCGTCCAGGCGAAAGGAGCAATTACAAATTTAAAATAAAACTATTCTATTTTAAATGTATACAACTTTGAACCCAATAAAAGTGGGCCAATCCAAAACAAAACAACATGGGCCTAATGGGCCAAACCATAACGAATCCACGACCAAATCAAATGTGGTTGGGTCGAATATGTACGAAAGATAATTCAATCAATTAAATTGAATCGGATTATGTTTGGTGGATCCAACTCGACTACACATAATGAAAAAGGCGATTCATGCAATTTCACGACTTTCGGGTTCAAAACCCCAGTTCGCGAAAACATTTCGGTTTAATATAACCGATATGGGTTTGCGTGTGGTGATCAAGGCTCTGATACCACTGTTGGGTTACGACAGTGGCATTCGGGTCTAGGCAACAACAATTTTTTTTTATACTCGGAAATAATTATTTACAATAAATAATTATTTAATCAATTACTGAGTAAATTAAATTAGATTAAATTAACAATTAATTTAATTGGCAGCGGAAACGATTTAATTTACAAACACGAAAACCAGTCATTTAACGTAAGCCAAAACAACAGGATTCGACAATCACCAAACGCGCAAACACCAAAATGGCGTTTAAACAAAAACGCGATATAAACAAATAATTAAACAATTAAATCTAAACTAATAACGAGTTTAGATATACCTGAGCGGTGATTCAAACAAACGTTCGAGACACCGGAGGTCAACGGGTGACGCTAGGGTTTCGCAGATCGATTTGACGGGCAAATCGAGAATAACCTCGCAGTTACGGATTTCCCTCGATGACACGGCACCGAAATCTCGTACGTCGGATAGGCGCGAAATTAGGGTTTCGCGGACGACGGCGGAACACGCGAGTGACACGGTTCTCGGCTAGGGTTTTGTCGGCGGTGGAACGGTGACGGCGAGGGGAGGGCGGCGGCCGGCAGGGGCGGCGGCAGCGTGCGACGGGGCGGCGGCGGCTGGAGTCGCGGTTCGCGGCTGCGGCTCGATGAGAGGCGGCGGCTGCGGCGCGGCTTCGGCGACGACGGAGGGGCAGGCTGCGGCAGCGGCTATGGCAGCGGCGGACGGCGGCGGTCGACGGCGGAGCGAGATCAGCGGGCTGCTGCGGCGGCTCAGGTTGGGCTGCTGTGGCGGCTCGGCTTGGGTTGCTGCGGCGGCTCGGCTAATGGTGAAAGGGTTCTCGCGGTTAACTGAACAGATCGCCGGAGAAACAGAGGAGGCGGCGGCGGCGGGGTGCCGTCAGCGGCGACGAGAGAGAGGAGAGGGAGGGGGCCGAAAATTCTCTAATGGGTATTAGGGTTTTCGCGCCCTCCATTAGTCAGATATATATCTGACTAATTTTCCGTTAGGTCCCTCGAGTTTATTTTAATCCTCAATCGAACCATTTAATCTACACGACTAACATTTAACTGTTAAACGTTTGTTGTGTGCCGAGAGTTAACGAATATCAGTCATTGACTAATACGTTAATCGTTGTTTAAGACGTAATATTATTTATCATCTTTTGTCGCTAATTTAATTTTAATAATCTAATCAATTATTTATTTATTAAACTATTTAATAAACAAACAATTAATTGTTCTGCGAATATGCCGGTTATAAAGTAAGCGGTCTTAAATACCCGTTGCCTTCAGTGTAACTCTTACGGGTCTTGACCGGGTCGGGTTCTTGATTCAGTCGGGTCTGGACACCTAAATCCAACAATATCATGGTGAGAATAGTGTAAGTATGAGTGTTAAGTCTAAGTCAAATTTGAATTTTGCACCAAGTGTTGCTTTCTTGTCGGGAAGTTCTGGAAATTCTGATAATAATTCTTCACGGGATTGTAGTTTTACAATTCCAAATTCATCAAATCAGAGTGCTTTTTCTGTCGAATCTACATCTGATTGTGCAAACATGATTTCTGCCTTGATTACATCTTCTTTTGGATTGATTATCAAAGATGTTGCTGATGCCAAAATTACAAGAGATGATCTTAATGAACTTGATGATGATCAATTGATTGAATTAGATTTAGCCTGGCAATATGCTATGCTAGGTCAACAATCGAAACGATTTTTCAAAAAGCATAACATGGGTTCAGTTGATTACAATGGCCAATTAGGATTTGATAAGTCAAAATTAAAGTGCTACAAGTGTTCTAAGCTTGGTCATTTTGCCAAGGAATGTCAACAGAAATCTGGTTCTCCGTTATCAAGTAAGCCTGGTATTACTCAACCATCATCTAGTAATGTAGGCAAGGGAACAGCTTTAACAGTTCAAAAAGATGGTGTTTATGATCGGGGTCAACAATTTGGGTATGATTTATCTGCTTTGATAGTTACTCACGATCAACAAGAGGATTTTTGTTCAGATACTAGTTCCGATACTAGTTCAAATTCAAGTTCTTATGAATCTGCTGAAAACTTGGAGAGTTTGGTGAAAGAAAAATCTTCTTTGTTGGATAAACTTCAAAAGCTTTATGAGGAATTCAATTTGATTCAATCGGATTTAATGATTGCACGAGATCATGAACAGGAGTTGGTTTTGAAGAATGAGTGTTTGACTACTAAAATCAAAATGTTGAAGGAAGTTTTAGAGATTTCTAAACAAGACAAAAGAGATGTTGAATGTGCAAAGGCAAAGTTATGTGAAGAAAGAGATGAGTTGGTGATTGAAGTAAAGAAATGGAAGGATGAAGCAGACGATACTGCGAATGATTTTCAAAATTTATTTGACAAATCCAAAATCAAGCTTGATCTGCTTACAAAGAGTGTTGAAGAATCTGCTGTTAAAATAGAAGCATATCAAGTTGATATGGAAAATTTGTTGGATGAGAAACGGGAATTGGTTAGTGTCAACAAGGTTCAAGCTGCAAATCTGGAGATTCAAAAACGAAATGAAGATAAATTGAAGAAAGAGTTATTTGAAGGTTTGGATAATCTGCGCTTGCAAAAGTTTGAAACTCACAAGGTTGCAAAGCAATTGATAGCTAAAGAAAAGGAATTCGCTGAGGCTCAACAGCAAATTTCTGATCTTAAAATTCAAGTTCTTGATGCTCACAGATTGCTCAACAATGTTTCAAATTCTCAAGTGTTCACAAGCTTCTTAGCCAATGATGCACATTTTGAGAAGATGTTTGATAGAACTGTATCACCTCCTGCTCATATCAAAGAAGCTTTCAAATAAGTGAAGGAACAAGTTGACGAATTTGATTATTCAAAGGTTTCATCATCTACTGTTGAAGATGAGAAAGTAGTGACGAAAAAGAAGAACAGGAAGAATAAGAAAAGGAAGGAAAAGAAATCTACAGTTTCTCCTGCACCAAAATTCGTATCTGGTTCATCTTGTGCTGATAATGAGAAGTCGCCTACTTCTAGTGACAAAATTCAGTCTCAACTTGATTTTGATGAAACTATCTTTTATAATCAAAAGAATGTCACTGAAGTAAAAGCTGAATTTTCTCGCTTAGCGAAGAATGGACATTGTTCATCTGAGGAGAAGATTTCTGGTAAGTATGAAGGATTGGGTTTTCATGGGATGAAAGACAAAGCTGAGACGGTTCCAGCATCCTCATCTCAAGATTTGCAGAAATTAAAGATGAAACAAGTGAAGAAGGAAGTTTTTCAAGCTGATAAAATTCAACCCGAGCGGTTTTACAAACTCAAGGGTTCGGATCAATTATTTTCTGACAAAGAATTTCCACTTCATTGTGTTGATGCTCGGAAACTGCTGAGGTCTTTGTGAAAGCTACCATTTCTTCTGAAAGTTCTCAGTCGCGAAGCCCTACATCCAAATGGGTACATGATCACAGGCATCAGGTATATGATTCTCATCCTGATCATGTTCGAGATATTCATGTGTGTTCTTCGCAGGTACATCAAAGATGGGACAAAATGACAAGAATTTGTTATGTTTGTCGTCGCCCAGGGCATATGGCAAAAGATTGTCCATCACCTGCTGATTCACCCTAATGATTTCACAAGAAATCAGTTTTTGGTAAATCTGTCACAACAAAGTTCTTTGATGAACAAGGCAGAGTTTTTGATGAAGTTGAGCCTACATTTTATCATAAACAAAAACATTTTGTTCCAATGTTTCCAAAAGCTCAAAATGTAGGTTTCCCATCACAGTCACCTGTGATTGTTTCATCAAAACGTGACTTACCAAAACAACAACAATGGAAACCTAAGGTGGTTTCTAAGCAAAACAAGGACATTGGTCGACCAGAAGCGCTTCGCTTCGGGTCATTTTTGGACTAATTAGTTTGACCAGTGTGCAGGTACTTATAAAAGACCTATCGACGATTGCAAAGTTGTTGATGGAGGAGTATTTTGCTTAATTTAAATTTCATGATACATCTTTCTAACCTGCAAATTTTCTGAACGTGTTGATTGATCATTTTTCTTTGCTTTCAATTTTTCTCAAAAACCCAAAAATAGAGTCTTGTTTTTGTGTAAAATGAAAATTCAAAGATAGAGTTTTCATTTTAAGGGGGAGAATTGTAAGTAAGGGGGAGTAATTGAGAAAATGCATGTTATGGGGAGAAAGTGAATACATGCCAAATATATAATGAGGGAAGGTGAATACATGCCAAATATATAAAATTGTGAGAAATTGATCATTGGGAAATGATGGTACATTGACTTACGTATCTGACTCATGGATAGAGTAAATGAAAGAGCCATAAGATCGTTGTTTGATATGTCTGGTAGGCTCGGCAAATCAGAAAGTATTCAGATGTGATATACATTAAATACTAATGCTTGGCCATGTGGATAACATCTTGATGCATATTTCATGACACAAAAGATAAATAAGTGTGAAATTCAAAATGAGAAGTCACTGTGTATACATGTGTTCATTTTGCAAAGATTTAAACTTGTTTTATTTTCTTTATTTTGTCAAACGATCGGACTTTCTCTGCGTATCGAAAGATCGACCTGATCGTTGTTCGTTTGATGTTCTGCTTTATTTTATTTGGTGTTTCGTATAACTCATCGGACTTTCTCTGCGTGTACGGGAGTACCGACCTGATTGTTGTTGGGTTATACAATTTTAACTTGTTTTATTTTCTTATTTTGTTAAATCCGAGGCCTTATCTGCGTATCGAAAGATCAACCTTAAGGTAGACGATTTAACGTTCTTGTTTCTTTTTGCATGGAACACAGTTGACGATATCATGAAAATACTATGCATTGTGAAAAATCACAAGGGCTGTCACACAAAAGGAAAAGGAAAGAAAAACTGAAAATGTCTGATTATGTCTGATAGTGTGGGATACACTGGTCAAAGCAAATCTAATCAATACTTTAACATATCCAAATGTTATGAGTATGATTCTGCCCGAGTTTAAGTTGGATAAATTATACCGGCAGTCAGCATGACTTATGTGTTTCGATTAATTGAAATTGAAGTGCGGCTCAGTGCGTTATGTACAATATGATCCCATATAGTGATCTTTCTCATACCAAAAATAGTGTTTGATTCTGTATTGCAATTTCATTTCATTTCAGAAAAGCAAAAAAAGATTTTCGGTGTGTTTTAGCATAAACTTTGAAAAACCAAAAAGATTTTGTTTCTGCTTTATTTTCGATCTGATCAACACGTGATACAAATCATTTTCAAAATCATATCTTGGAGTCTCAAAGAGACGTTTTGCGCCAAGATTATTTAAATGTTTGAGCAGGTTGCTATGTGCAAGATATCACAACTTCAAGTCTTCTGAAGCTGTTGATGAAAGACCAGAGATACACTAAAATGTCATCGAGTATTCAAGATCAAGCTACGATCGAGTTGAGGAGGAGTTTGTTTGAAGATTCATTTCATTGAACGAACGGATTCTATACTTGAGGGGGAGCTTGATTAAAGATACAAAGTTGATGATATTGAAGAGGTACTGCACACGACGAGGGGGGAGTTTGTTGATACCTGATATGTGCGTCGTGTGAAGTATCAAACAAAGTACAAGATCAAGTCAAACTAGGTCTGGCCGAACTAGGTCCGAACCGAACCTGAAGTTCGGACTGGCCAAACCTGAGGTTCGGCCGAAGCTCGGACCAGCTAGTATATATAGATGTTTGGTCTTTGTAATTGTGGGGGTTCTGAGCGTGAGAGATCTGTTAAGTGTGTGTTTCTGAGTGTGTATTCTCTGATTCTGTTTCTAAGTGTTTTACTGATTGTAATTGTTCATTGTGATCAATAAATCAATCGGTTAATTAACTTTCGATGTCCGATTAGCTAGATCGAGTAGACGGTCCAATGCTCATGCATTTTCAAACGTGAAATGTGCTAAAACCGGTAAAAAGCTCGTTTTAATCTTAAACCGTCATTACTTCCTTTAAAAGTCCTTCGAACTCACATGATATTTATTTGGGAAATATAAACTATTTCTAAACTAATTATTATCTTGAAAATAAATAATATTTTATTTATTGCACAATACATATTTATTTTCAATAAATATTCACTAAGGTCAACGATATCGTATCATAACACCGGGTTACCATGACGCCAAGACTTGACCAACCAAATTGGAGTGACTTAGATGTCAACCCAATTTCTATTTTCTAAGTTGTCTTATAACATTGTATAGGACTGCTTACTTGCCTATCTTACAGAATCCTTTGCATTCAGGTGAGTTTTCACGGCCCCTTTCTTTTACAGTTTAAATACTTGGGGGAGAATTCATTACAAACATAAATCATTACCTGACAAATAGATTACTTGTTATCGTATTGATTACATGAGCTTTTCTAGTCCAAATCATGTTGTATCATGCTTGTTCATGTTATGATGAAACCCCACTATTAGTTTAATCCGATTAATTTACAAACAGAAACGATGACTCGTGGATAGATCTATTGGGTTAACGCCCCTGCTCTGATTGGTAGCTCCAATCCTGACTCCGTTTTAATAGTCAAAAGAGTATATACAGTTATAATTGGCCATGCGGTACTGTTGGACATAGTATCATGAGTGGGTAATCAGTTAGTTTCGGTATTCAAGGTTCATGGTAATTTATAAAACAGTACCTAAACAAATTGTCAAACGATGGAATGATTTAATCAAACTTGTTTATCAAACTTTACATGTATGCTATCTAAACCTGTGAACTCACCAACTTTATGTTGACTCGTTTTAGTATATGAATTCTTAGGTGATTGAAACTTGCTGCATTCAGGACATCATATCATTTAGGACCTGCATTTTCTTATTCTGGAGTCATGGTCAAACTGAGCTGCACTTTTGGAGATTTCATTGCATAACACCTAACGGTGTCATGTTTTCAAATCTTTTTGAAATGTAATTGCTTTGTAACAATTAAAACAAATGTACTTTCACTACTATTTCCGCTGCAACTTTGAATGAAACTCCACATTTTGAATTAACTTAATCTTTTAAACGGCTCTAGTTGTTTAATCATCCAGAGGTCGTTCTATGTAATCTTGACTATGATCCATCTCGTTCGCACCTGACACAATAAATACCGGGGTGTGACACTCACCATGATATAATTCAGGATTCTGTAAAGTAGCAGTTGACTTCTTGGAATTTAACATTTTCATCTCTCGAGCATGAAGTTTACCAGTAAGCTCGTAAAATGTCAATGTAGAATAATCTTTATCATGAGTGAGTAACAAAACATAGTTTTCCCACTTTTCAGGTAAAGCTTCCATAATCTTTTCCTTCAAATCAGCATCAGTTTTCTCAATACCAACAACCTTCAACTCACTGATTAGATGTGAAAACCGGGAAACCAAAGAAGTAATGTTCTCATTGTCATAAAATTGAAAATTATCAAACTCTTTATTCAACACTTTCTTTCGACTTTTCTTGTAATCATCATTACCCTCACACCTTGCTGATAGAGCATCCCACAATTGCTTTGATTTCTTGCAAGTACTAAATTGATGTAGCAACTCAGTGGGTAATGCCATTGTTAGATAACCAAAAGCTTTTTGTTCTAGCTCGTATGATTTCCTTTCAGCATTGTCAAAGGTATGAACTTCTTTAAAATCTCTCGCATCAGTCGGATGTTGATAGAGTTTCTTGATCGGAATCAACAAATCGATATCATTCGTACTTATATAAGCCGAAAATCGTTGCTTCCAATTATGATAATATTTCAATTTCAACAATTTTGGAACTTTATGATTTGTTCCGATTTCATTATCAAACTTCAACATAATTTGCATTGCACTTTGCATCACGGAAAACGTATGAAATTCCAACATCGTGAAAAAGTTGAATTCTGATTGGCCGAACTCCCACCGAACTTAATTTTGTGCTCCGAACTTCCACCGAACTTCCACCGAACCTAAAATAACAGGCCGAACTCCCACCGAACTAAAAACACTGATTTATCACCGAACGAGCTCCGAACCTCGACCGAACAAGATCAGACTCCGAACTTCGACCGAAAGTTGACCGAACTCTCACCGAACGCCGTCCGAACTTGAAGTTCGAGGCGGTTACACCGAACCTGAACAGTAAACTCCGAACCTTGACTTCATTTTTCAAAAACACACGAAATTTGACTGTTTTTTATAAAAATCATAACTGTGGACCAGAAAAAACTAATAAGAAACGGTTTAGGAGCCGATAGAACACCAAAAACTCGATAGAATTGATGAAAAGCACACAAACAAGCTCGAGAAACACCAAAAACGCTTCAAAAATCCGAAAATAGCAACCATAGATCAGTAGAGTGAACCAGATAGCTCTGATACCACTTGAAAATGCGTGAGAATCGGATCGTCTACTCGATCTAGCTAATCGGACATCGAAACGTAATTAACCGATTGTTTTATTGATCAACGAAGAACTATTACAATCAGTAAACACTTAGAAACAAACACAGAGAAACACACTCAGAAACACACACTTAACAGAAATCTCACACGCTCATAACTCCCTATTACAAAGATCAAACAACTATTTATACCCGACTGGCCGATCCCTGTCCGAACCTCAGGTTCGGCCAGTCCGAACTCCTAGTTCGGACCAGGCTCGGCCAAGGCACATGTGGCTTGATCTTGTACATAGCTTGATACTTCACACGACGCACATATCAGGTATCAACAGCTGGGAATGTATCAATGCTGGGAAGATGACAACGGAAAGTTTGAAGAATGTAAAGACTTGGATCATGGGTGGTCGTGGTATTTGTCACTTGCTTTGTGGTTCTAAAAGGAAGCTTGAATTATGGCATTACAGTGATTTGAAGAAATTCAGTATAGACAACCTTTGGGAGCTTTGGAAGATCTAGATTCTGTGCGTTGATGAGAACTATGAAAATCTAGCAAGGAAGTATTGGAAATTCCTACTAAAGCTTCTGGGTCAACTGAGATGATGGTGATTCAAGATGTTTGTATTGCCACCAAAGGGGGGATTGTTGGAACTTATATGTATGTGGAAACTCAAACACTTCACCGTTGAGTATTACTGGTAAAGTCTCCCTGAAGAACTAATGCTGAATAGAAGAAATCTGAAGACTTGTATTTTGATAATTTTGTATTTTGTATTTATGAAATTTCTCTAAGTGTAGATCGTATAGTGTTAGGTTTCAAACGATCTAGATTTATCTTGTATATGATCTGGATTTGTTATTTTGTCTAACACTTTTGTTCTATATACGATTTACATGTGTTCTATACGATTTGGACTTAAGTCTATACGACCTAGACATAAGTCTATATGACTTAGACTTAAGTCTATAACATGTAGACTATACCTATACGATCTGGAACACTTGGTCTGTACATCAGACTTTGCATATACGATCTAGAGTAATCCTATATGATCTAGGACCCAGATTACTTGAAGTTACTCTATACGATCTAGGCAGGAGATCTGACGTAATCAATTCAATACCATCTAGACTTGTATTATACGATCTACAGATTGTTCCATACGATCTAGACCCTTAGTACTTGTCCATACAATCTAGGAATTGCTCTATACGGCCTAGGTTTGTTCCATACGATCTAGACTGACACTTAGAATGTTTTTGCAGAATTTCAGAATATTCTCTTGTAATCAGTGCATTGACACTTGTGCTCCCAAGTAGTATAAATACTCACAATGATGAAACCCTTACAACACTTCACTCATTCAAGCCACCTAGGAGTACTGTGTGTGTGTGTGTGTTCTTGGTGTTCTTGAGTTTTAGAATGATTTCTTCACAAATCCGAGGATTGCAATGAGCAATTCACCCATGGATGATCATCATGCTTGATTTTCACACCTGTATGATGAATTGGATGAGGCATTAGGCTGAGAATCGGTCCTGACACCAATATGTTACACCGCTCCTATACGTCACGTATAGTGCGGACCCAAGGCTTGACCTTGGGGTTCGCCCGACACCCATGAATTTTTTTAGCGTTCTAGTAAATATCCGATTTTATCCAAACCGAACCCCAAGAAATTTGTTCTCCGAACCCCATGAAAACTTTATACCGACTCCGAACTTTAAAAAAAATTAACTTCTAGTTTTAAAAAAAATATATATCCACACCAATGAGTCCAACAATATTAATATTTTTTAACCCAATTACCCAAACCCAATAACCATTACCCAGTTAATAAAAAAAAACCTAAACCTTCTAATTAAAATAACTTTAAAAATTTGTAAAAGTAATATAGAAAGTTAGCGAATTTCCATCTCATAAACCATTCTCAATTCTAGTTGATTCTATCTTACGCGATTTTTCATAATTATCGACCGGTAACCGACCTTTCTGTTTTAGTTATTTCCAACCGGTGATTCCATAAGTCCAATGGACCTTTCTGCTTTGGTTATTTTCAACCGGCAACCGATCTCTCTACTTCCGACGAGCGACCTTTCCTTACTCCGACCTCCTACATGCGATGGCGCTTTCTGCTTTCGGTGATTCATCGTCTCTCTCTTCCCTAATTAGTTTAAGTGCATCTTCAAAAGAGCACCCCCCCCCCCCTGCAAGCTCAACACCTCGACATTTCACAAAGAACCCTCACCAAACCCAGTAAAAATCGCAGCCCTCTTCTTCATTGTTTACCACCTTCAAACCTCGGCTGCATTTTCATAAAAACCATACAAGAAACCCACTTCGAGCTCTACACGTGCCGTTCGCTTGTCATTTGTCCCTCCTATCAGCTTCGTCATTGTTTAGGTGAGGATACCCACTTTTCCTTCATGATTTTGTCATATTTTTAAGTATACTATCTATGATTTTTACCAAGGGTTTGGGTAGATTTTACACTATCTATACTTGTGGTTGCTAAAACAAAGTGATTTTGTTATAAAAACATGGTTTTAAACAAAGTTGGTAACCACTCTAACAAATGGTTCGTATGGTTCGGCTTACATAAATAGTTGGTGATTTTTTTAGACTAAATATAAAAGTTAGTTATAAATGTTACTAGTTGAGCTTATGTATTCGAATAGTTAGAAAGAACTAGTCAATATAATCGGTTCGTTGACTTTCGACTTAACTTGGTTGCTTAGATGAAAATTGAAATGTGCTGAGTTTTAAACTTTTAACACATTCATTTTTTTAGTATATATGAAAAAGAATAGAAACTTAAAAACCAAAATATGCTTCCCTACATCAGTGGCGTGAGCCACTTTTAAAAGTCCTTTTTTATTTTTTGTTTTGTTATTATACTCCTAAAATCAAATGGAACACTGGTCATTTTCAAATCCAAGTTTATTACTATTATTTTTTTTATCATTTGTAACTTCTATTCAAAAAGGGGTTTCTTGATAAAACGGTGTAACGTGAGTGATAGTTACAAGTTGTTAGTAACTTAGACAATGCAAGATAGTGATTATTTATAAAAACAAGGTATTGGCCTTTAAAAGAAAAAGAAACCTATTTTTGACTTAAAATTACACTATTGGACCAAACGGATCCAAGTTGGCCTATGAAGAGCCCAAACGGTATTATATAACGTTTTTATAACTTGTCAGGTTAAGTAATGCCAACCGACTCAAAGATAAAATTTGATTTCTAAAACCGACACCAAACAAGAAAATTGTATTTTTAGAGTATAATATTCAAATGTGTTATTTTTGGGTATTTAACTAACTCTTGGAAACTACATAAGTACAAATATATTAAATATATTTATTTCAATACACAACGGTAAACGAGTCAAGCTGAGTCGGGTCAACGTATCATTTGACCCGAAATCTAAAGGTGATTAACATTAGGATTACAAAATGTTCACCAACTTTTGTACATAGGAAATACAGTTTATGTTTCTTGATTTTCTTAAACATATTAATATTTCGGTACACGTATACAAATCACCAACGTGTCGTCACCAAACGTTTTACAATCACATGCAACCTGGGTAGTGTTGGGTGAAAGGTTACATCACCTACCTACCTATATTCACATACTGAGCCCATAGGTGTCTAAATACTGTTTTAGGGCACGCTAGGTCGGCATACATTTTCCTTGCTACATACAGTTCATCAGTCACAGTTCCGGGTGAGTTTCACGGCCCCGTTTTACTGTTTTATCTTGGGGGAGAATTACATGCATTTCAATTACATTTTCATTTGGACACAATTTACTTTTATGATACATACCGATTATCTGAGACCGTTTACATATCACATTAAGTCCCTTCACAACTGGACTGTTAATTATGTTACCAAGCGAGGTAATGATGGATAGTACGATCGGGCTTGACAAACCCTACCCGCGTTAGTCGCGCTAGCTTTGGTTGCAGGCCAAAACAAGTTAATTATTGGCCTAATTTTCATGCTCATGTCAGTGATAACATGTTGCACGGGGGTATTCATTCAGTCGAGCTCGGTTCCAGTGACTCATGGTAGTGGTTATTGTGTAGGCCAACACATGTCATGTAAAGTATTGATTGTGGTCCATTACAAATTGTTTACACTTACATTTACATTACAAACCTGTGAACTCACCAACATTATTGTTGACCGTTTAAGCATGTATTTCTCTGGTAACTAAGCAGCAGCATACATCAACATGCATTCAGGAGTCACCATGCTAGGGTGCATATTTTGGGACATTCATTATCATGTTATGTCATTTTCTGGAAAAACATTTTCATTCCACTTAGCTTCCGCAATTATTAAGACTATTTAATTGTAATCGTTTTGCAGAACCTTTTATTTAAGTATGTCTTTCAAACAGGGCCGGCCCAAGGGTAAGGAAACCAAAGCTAGGGCTTTGGGCCCCCATTTCCCAAGGGCCCCCAATTTCGAGAGGTTATATGGGCTTTGAAGCTGTACATGAAAATTAGGTTAATCCTGAAGAGAAAAAGGAAAGCTAGAAGGAGACATGGAGGCGTCTGTTGGAATAATCGAGAAATAAGCATAGAGTAGCCTACAAGGCTACAACTATTATTATATCTTGAACGGCAAATACTGTAGGACCCAAATCCATTTCTCTTTCTCTTAATTCTCGAAAACATTAATTGTTACAATCAGATCAAAGCTTGATTTTGGTTTCTAATTTCTTTCTTGCTTCGATTTCGATCGGCACAAATCAAAATTTCTTCTTGGAGACGACCACTGATGAAAGACCCAAGCTGATGGTGTTTATTTTGGATTGTTGATTCGATTTTGGGTATAATGCTTTTGCAAATCTTGCTTCTATTTCTTGTAATTCTTGAGTGATGTGATCCAGTTTTATTAACAGGTTTGTTGTTTTCTTCTGGCTTCTTATATTTGAACATATTTAAGAGTTTAGAAGTATGTAAATTTCACTTTTCATCCTTAAACTAAAGAAATAGCAGAAAACGTCCTTTATATTTATAGTTTGTTTCAAATCACGTCCTTTCGTCTAACAGACGTTAATTTTTTCCGTTAGACCAGGTCATGTGCAAGGCACATTAGGGCAACATGGTCATTTTATTATTTTAATATAGAACAAATTACATTTTACGTCCTTTAAGAATTACCCAAATTTCAATTTCCATCCTTAACTTAAAGAAATAACAAAAAAAGTCCTTTAAGTTTATAGTTTGTTACAGCTTATATCATTTCTTTTAAGAAACGTTAATTTTTTCTGTTAAGCTATATCAGGTGCATTGCACACGAGGACATAATTGTCTTTTTATATTGTACGGGCCATTTTGTAAATAAATAAAAATATAAAACTTATATGAATATAATTTTATTTATAAAATAAATAAAAATATAAATAAAAAATCTGATCAGACCAAACTTCAATATCTCTAATGTCCACCACATTCTAATTCCTTCATGGCACCGCTGCTTCTCCACCAAAACCTCTGTCACCGCCCCACCTCCACTTCCGATCATCGCCACACCACACATCCAACTCCATCGTAATACCTCCTATCACCATCCATCGTAATTCCTGCATCGTAAATGCTTTGTGGAATCTGTATTTCTGACTTGTTGCTGAGGGAGTTTGATCTTCATGAACGAATAGGTTTTTATTGGTCGGGTGTAGGATGGATGGTGACATGATGTATAACGATGGAGGTAGATGTGTGGTGCAACGATGGTCAGAGGTGGAGTCGGGGCGGCGACAGAGGGTTTGGTAGAGAAGCAGCGATGCCATGGAGGAATTAAAATGTGATGGAGACTGGAGATATTGAAGTTTGGTCTGATCAGAATTTTCATTTATTTTATAAAAAGAATTATACTCATATAAGTTTTATACTTCTATTTATTTACAAAATGGCCCGTACAATGTAAAAAGACAATTATGTCCTCGTGTGCAATGCATCTGATATAGCTTAACAGAAAAAATTAACGTTTCTTAAAAGAAATGATGTAAGCTGTAACAAATTATAAACTTAAAGGACTTTTTTTGTTATTTCTTTAAGTTAAGGATGTAAATTGAAATTTGGGTAATTCTTAAAGGATGTAATATGTAATTTATTCTATATTAAAATAATAAAATGACCATGTTGCCCTCATGTGCCTTGCACATGACCTGGTCTAACGGAAAAATTTAACGTCTGTTAGACGAAAGGACGTGATTTGAAACAAACCATAAATATAAAGGACGTTTTCTGCTATTTCTTTAGTTTAAGGATGGAAATTGAAATTTACATACTTCTTAAAGGACGTAAATTGTAATTTACTCATAAAGAAATTTTGAGGGATGAAAAAATGAGAACAAGGAAATATTGATTTACTGTGTGTTGAATAGTTTCTGTGTCCTTTGATATTTGATTGGGAATTATTGTTTCCTGATTTTGAGTTATGCCAAATGTTAATTACACTAAAGATCTAATTCACATATTTGTGAATTATAATATAGTTTTTATCTTATCGAATAAATGCTTATTTTTTATACGACTAATGTAATTTTTTACCCAATCTGTCCCTAACCATTTTTTCCTCTCTACCTATAAGGGCCTCAAGTTTTTATTCGCTTTAGGCCTCCAAAACCGTTAAGCCGCCCCTGCTTTCAAAACTCATATAGAGTCATTCAATATAACTTGTGTGTTGATGATCCATGAAGTCATGACCCCGCGGGAAGGCCGCTGTGGATGGGGTGTGACATTTATTTTGTGAGGGAAGGTTTAAGAATTAAGAATCCATTGAACCGGTCTAATTTTTTTTTTTTTCATATTTTATGCGTTCTTATATTTTAAGTTGGGTTTTCTTATCATGTAGCATGACCCGAACCGAACTGAACTGAAGCGGTCTAAAAAAAATTTGTATATAGAGATGGACGGCCGAACCTCAAAAATTTCCGAACTCTATTAAAAAAAATCTAGGTTCACCACTTGTTATGTATAGCTCTATACATGACGCATAGGGCAGATGTGCTCCATAAAAACCAGCAGTGTACGTAAGAAATAGCATGAATAATTAATTAAATAATAATTAGATAAATTACATGCAGGAAGTATTGTAATTAATTAGTCTGCAGCATTCGAAGGCAAATTAAGCTTCAATTTATATCTCTCCTCAACATTCAATATCACATCGTCACCAAGTTCAAATTCCTTAAAGCAAGCAATCCTTCCGAGTTCTTCCACTTGTTCAATTACAAGATCAAGTTTGGCCACCGCCTCCACCAGCAATGCCGCAAATGCCGCAAATGGCAATGCCTCCGAGAATTCTAAGCTCGTGATTGCAATCTTGCTCAATGTGGGTCGCAAAGACCTCCTCTCGTCCTCCATCATCTGTTGCTGCTGCTTCGAAACCCGTTTTGATCTCCACTCGGATAATGCTGATGCTTCGGTTTTTACACTCGATAAATGCTGCTTCTCGGGCTTTGACTGGTAATTAGAGCCAAGAAAGAGGCGTGGCTGGGATTTGAGGGCCGTGTCAAGGTCTTGTAGTGCTTGGTGGAGGTGATCCGATAGTATTTGCGGGGAACATTGGCGACGCTCACGTATGCTATTGGCTACTTCCAATAAGGCGTTTGATACTTGGGTTGCTAGGCGTGAGCAGGGATCTTTGAACAGCAATCGAACCAATTTCGGAGTCTGCAATTATATATATATATATTCGATGAAATAATATATATATATATATTGGAATGTAAGTTACAAATTAATTAATTAGTGATCGACCAATAGATAGTAATTAAAAGTGAGTGATTAATTAATATTACCTGAATTTCAGTTTGTAAACATCCATGAAGAGCAACAACCGTGTACCCAAAGTGGCGAAGAACCACACCTAATTTAACATATTGTTGCCACGGGAATGGATTACAGTGCCACGTGTGTCGTGGCTCCCAGCTCGCGTGTAATGCCTAAAAATAAATATTGAAAAAACCGTAAATTTTAAAAATATATGGATCGATCATGTGCCAATTACTTAGATTAAATTAAATCATGAAGAAATTAATTAACCACAGATCGATGTACGTAAATACGTACCAGGGTTTCGTCTGTTGACTTAGAGTCCAAAACAGCCTTGTAATTCTTATAAATCGGGTCTTCCATTGATTCATCTTTCCCGACCGCTCCACTCTCACTAAAGTATTCCTCCACACAAGCTGCGAGCAAATAATTAATTACTACGTAAGTAAGTAATCTAACTTGCTAGCTATTTATTCAGAACTTAACGTTGTACACATGATTATAATTAATTGATTAACTAAATAAACATGCATGCAGGAGGCATGATATATATATATATATATATATATATATATATATATATATATATATATATATATATATATATATATATATATATATATATATATATATAGGGTTAGGTTCAAATGAGAACTTTTTATTTTGAGAACTTTTGAGAACTAAATCTCAACCACAAATTTCAGGGGGGACCACTACAATTCATGGGAGGGGGATACATATAAATAAACTTGTGGCTCAAATTAGTTCTTTTTAGTTCTCAAATCAAATTGGTTCTCAAATGATCCTCTCCATATATATATATATATATATATATATATATATATCTATTACTATATATAATACATATTGCCCTAAAGGGCATTTTCGTCATCAAAATTCCTTAATCCTTAAGACGCGTACAAACTAATAAGCACCATGTACAACTGCTTAAGCCAACTTTTAAACCATCATTTAATTCACCTCCGCATGTCTTCTCTCCCCCTCGATATCCCTCCTCTGCTATCTTCGATAACCACATATCTTCAGCCCTGTCTCTCCATCGATTGGACCACTCTCCTTCAGCGGTGATTGGGAAATGTATCACGCTTTTAACAACTCAAAAGAGGCGGTGGAATTCAAAATCTGAAAGTTAAAAAGATGCCGTATGACTTCCAAAACTAAACCCTAGATTCAGTTTTCTCTCTCGATTCTGCATGTACTACTACTGTCTAAAGATGCGTATGACTTCAAAATTGGGAAACGTATCCGTCTTCTCTCTGGATTCTTCAAAGATGTCGTTGTGTCTCTAGATTTAGATGTTGAAATGCTATGCAGGTTTCGTTCTTCTGTGGGGTTCTTGATGGAACGTTATTGGTGTTTTCCCCCCTCTCTCGATTCTTCAAAGAAAGCCAACCATCAAAGGTAAGTATTTTCATTCGATGCTTTGATTTTACAGAGTTGATTAGGGCTACAATGTTGGTCCGTTCCACCAGGATTCGAGTCATTTGCATCCTTCTCTCTGAAAAAGGCTCGACGATAGAAAAGTTGAGTATAATTGCTCTGTTTCCACTGTTCGATTTTGTTAGACTTTGTTCTTTCAGGTTTGAACTACTTTAATTTTTTTGTTATACCCTAAATGTTTGCAATGTCCACAAATTAGATATTAATTTGTATTGTGAACTTAAGCTTTCTAATTGATTTTCAAAATTGAAGTGAAATTATTTTTGTTGCCTGATCTTAGAAACTTTTGAAGACAGTAGAAGTTTGGGGAGACTCTTAATGGTTTCTTTGTTGGGTGATGACCAAAGCTATTCCATCAAGTTGCCTGCCCATTTGTTGCAAATCATGAATTATCAAAACACAGGAAGGTTCTCTCTCTCTCTCGATTTAATCCCACTGTTAAATCACTTATGATTATTGTTTTGAAATCAATGTAGATTTGAGTATCCACAGCCATTGTTTCAGAAGTTGATGGAAGAGAACTGCATGAGGCCTTTCTATGTCTCTCAGGTTTAGCATTAAGAAAACGATTTTTACAAAATACTTCTTAAGTTGGTTAGCAGTTATCATTCCCTTTGATCTGCAAGTCTTTTGTGTGGGACTTTGGTATCTAGATGAATATTGCTATTGTAAGTAGTTTAACTGGACCTGTTTGGCTAAACGTGTTCGCAGGCTTGATCAGAAAGACAAACTAATTGTGCTGTTGCTGGTTTTCTATGAGGTTCTTAATTTTTAATATTTTCATACTATTATTGCAGTTCCTCATGGAAGTTTTCTCTTTAGGTCTTCCCCAATAGAATATGTAAGTTATTTTGTTTCTTTTTACGTGAATATGTGGAGGCTCATTGGTGTTGATTACATATTTTGATGGGGTTGGTCATACCTGGTCGAGGCAACGGTCGTCTGTTGTTGCTGCATGTGTAATTCCAAATCAAAACCCTCAAGAACTTCTAAAACGTCAGGTAACGATTTCTTCTATTGTCTATTTTTTCCTCATTTTACAAGCTTGACTAATCTATATAAATTTTTTACAAATTTGGTTTAATATTTAAGTGCATAATGCTTCAATTAGTACTGATCCAAGAGCTATATCTGGTAGCATCATTGAACAAGGACTTGACTCAACACGCAAGAGAATGTCGGTTGTAGTAAGGGACAATGAAGGTAAGCTACTGTTACATTGTAAAGGTGCTGACAAGTTAGTTTCTAAACATGAATCCGAATGCCCTTTAAATACTATTTTTAATTATTAAAGTTTGTCTATAGTTTTCCATTTGTTCAGTTTTATGTTTCAACGACTTCTTAGACAAGGGCGGCAGTTTTTGTGTATGATACATGCTGACCCGTTTGCTGTATATTAGTGTTTTTATTCTATATTTTGAAATTAAATGTGGTGAAAGTCATGTTTTTAATCTTATTTGTTAATGAAAAACTTGGTGTTACATACTTGCAAACCAAAAATTGATAATCCTTAATGAGAACCATACTTCTCATTAAATTGACACCGAGAATAGTTCATATGTCGATGGAAACTGAGTATGTTTTTAAATTTTTTTATTGATTTTTGCAGGTTTCAATCCTCTATGTTCTCAAAAGTGATCCCTAATTTGGTTAGTTTAACTTTATTTTTTTAGGACCCGATTGTTTGCATTTGCTCTCTGCTTGTTTAGTATTATGAATTTCTAGGTTAAACCTTCTAAGTTTAAAATTCTAATTGATTTAGGTTTGTTATTTTGTGGTTAATACATTAATTCGGTTATACTTTGGGGTCGGTTTATCTGTCAATAGGTTATACAATTCATGTGTAAGTCATAGATGAAATCGCAGGTCATTTAACTGACACCTCTGTTTAGGTTTTCAAATGTCTTTTCCTTATTAAGGTAATGCTTTCTTTTTCCTTTTGTTTAAAACTTGTATTTTATTATTGATTAGCCTATTTTTATTATAGAAAACAACAAAATTTGGTAAAACATCAGATTGTTTACATTAGGCTTAACAAATGCTAAGAATTTTTTTGTTGTATTTGGATGAATTAAACTCCTTTCATACTCATGTTTGGTACAGCTTTTAATAGTTTAATGTGTTGCTGTTGCTTCTTTATTTTGTAATGGATTTTTTTATATCTGTCAATGAGAAAGACATCTATAAATTTTCAATCTGTTTCTGTTGTATAAGTCATAAAACGTTGAGAAACTGCTGCTGTAAGTCATTATATATGCTACCTATTACCAATATAATTTCTCAATTACATTTCATATTCATTCTAAACCACTTAAAACGTGATTGTTACACTGGTAAGGGGAAATGCAGAACTGCAAACTTAGTTTTATTTGGTGATGTAGATTTGAACTTAATGCAAAGAAAGTTGAGGCTAGAGGACTGTACAGATAGATGGATCAAGTGATCAGATTGAGGCTGCAAAGAAAGTTGAGGCTCTAGGGCCATTTTCGGATTGGTAAGGTTTTAATTATTGAATCAATATGGGTTTTATGTTCTATATTGCCTTCTTGTCGTTCGAAAGCATTTGTATTGCTTTGAACATGTTTGTTTTTTTTTTGTTTTTTTTTAATCACACAAGACCATGTTTGACCAGCCTTCTAGATATCACATGAGACCTTCGAGATATTCCCTTCAATGCCACCAATATTCTTTACAAGTAAGATTAGATCATATAAAAGATTTGGTAGCAGCAACCCCTGCAAAGCTTTCATTATAACTGTGGTTTCAAGTTTCAACAATTCATACATATGTATAGAATTATGTTCTTTTCAAAACTATATGTTTAATATTGCAAGAATCACATCCAAACACAATATTATACCAAAATGTGTTGATGTGTGCCACTCAAAACTTATGATGTAACTTAATTGCTTACCAAATTTTCTGCTAAGAAAATTCTAAAGCCTGAGGTCTTTTTTATCTTTTTTTGAATCATTTCTATTAAATTGATAGATTGTGATTCTTACTTGAAATCGGTTCTTTTGTTTATGTAGTAGGCGTCAAAGCAAACACTTATGATAATATGTCATAATAATTTATTTTTATTGTCTTTGTTCTTATTCTTTTTAAGCACCTTATTTTGTGGCTTAGATTCAAATAATCTTGATTCAAGTGTCTTATTTGGGTATATAAATCAGCACACATCTTATTATCAGTAATTTGATTATCTTTGAACACAAAAATCAATTTTATCATGAAATACTGGTTACAAGTTATGTTTCACATAAAGTCAAATATACATTGATTTTTGCAGTGACATTTTAAAGATAATGATTTAATGAAGTATTGAATGTTCTTTCAAGTTTCTTTTATTTATTTCTCTTTCAATGTTTTGGGGTGAAATTCTTTTAGTTATTTATCGTTCGATGAATCTATTATGCCCCCTTCAGTTTTGTATTTGGTGTTGTTGAAATTCAGGAGTCAAAATTGATCAGGTTACTCAACTGGATATATTAACTTTTGCAGTTCAGATCTTATATGGAGATAAGTATCATAATAAAAGATGATAGTGCAGTGAGCTCAGATGTGGCTTTGCAACTATAATTAAAGGTTATAGTGCAGTGAGCTCAACTAGATAAGGTATGTTTGCCCTCCTCTGTCATTCTACCATTGAAACTTCAATTACTTTCACATCATTCATTGTCACCAATATACCATGATATATAGAATAATCATGTCCATTAGTAATATATTTAGAAATAGTAAACACATACTATGTCAATTAAAAAATCAATATAAAACATTAATGTACCTTTAGTTTATAATCTGAACCTGCGCATTGAAATCAGGATGCTTCGAAGCCAAAACAGTCGATTGAGAGCTTTAAATCTCCTGAGGTAATACATTTAGCACTTGAATCTTTTATAGTTTGATCAGTTCTTTAATATTCTTAAAAGACTTGAATTAAATAAAACTTCTATGTGATGGTTTGAAAGAAATCAGGATGCTTCAAAGCCAAAACAGGGATAGCTATATGCGTATTATCCATTGGAGTGAGAATTATGATGCAGACACCATCATTGGAGGTAGTTTTTTAAAAATATATGTAATGTTGTCTAATTATAAATGACGCACACCGAAGTAAATTGGTGGAAATTTCTTTTATTGTGTTTGATGATTCAGAGTGATAATATTTTGTTTACATCATGTTAACCATGACAACTTCTTTAGAGTTGTTCACAATCTATGTGCTAAAACATTCAAATTCCTTTAAAACAGGACAACAGGTTGTCAACATCCAAGATACATGAAATTTGTTGCTTATTTGCTCTTTGTTTTTCTTTTTGTCTTGTTTTGTTTTAATGTTATAAAGATTATGACTACATCCAAACATAGTTATCAAAAGCGCTCGCTTTTGGCGCCTAGGCGCCGATTCTGAGCGAGGCGCAAGAAATGCGCTTAGGGTTCCTAGGTAATTGAAGCGCCAGGTTTGGGTAGTGTCCGGCATGATTCCGGCGAGATCCCGGTAAGATTCCGGCGATGTTTAAGAGAAAACGAAAGGAAAAAAAAAGTAGAAATGAAGAAGAGATGGATAGAGTCATAACTACATACCAGTCATATACACAGAGAGAGGAGATGATATATGTGTATCTGATAGTCATATACACATATACACAGAGAGAATAGAGATGATTTGTATGTATCCGATAGAAAGAGAACTAAAAGGCAGTACTATTTTCTTTTTTCTGCAGTTGCAGCAGGCAGCAGTGTGAAGTCTTTTCCAAAGTTCCACACTCACTGTTTTGTCTAAAAGTACATTTTTTAAAAGTATACTGTTCTGTCTTTTGTTTACAGGAAAGTATTTGACATTGTTACTTTTTATTTTACTATTATAATATTTTGATAATTGGTATTAAGAAGAACTGAAACACTTTTAAGTGATTTTTTGTCATTTTGGTAGTTTATATATATTTTTTTATTTTTTTAATTAAGAGCGCTTTTTTTTTTCTCAGGCCCACGTTTTTTTTACGCTTATCGCCTAGGCGCTAGGCGGACCCTATGCGCCTTAAGTGCGCCTTGCGCCTTTGATAACTATGCATCCAAATAATCCTTTTTACCAGTCGGTAAGGAATTGTATACCTAAGATTTGGATGCACACCAAAATAAATATATCTTATTACAGAATTAAGAAGTGGTGCATACTTTGATTTGTCATTTAGTTATTTGGAATGCTAATAAGATTATAGTTCTAATTTTGATACACTATATGTTTATTTCATATATCAGCATAGTATAGTATTTCATCTCAGATTCAATATCAGATATAGCTATGTTGACTCTCAAAAGTCAAAATTAACCTTTTGGGTTATAACTTGAACCGTACTCTCAAAAGTCTTGGGCCAGTGTCTGCCCAATCCTAATAAAATTAGCAGCAGCTCCAATATATATTAAGCCCAAGACATCTAATTCCCAGCTCTATTATTTCTAATTATTTGATCCAGATGTGCATAAAAGAACAAGGTGTTTGAAGCGACTTTGCATTGAACGTGAATATTACCAAAACAATATTTCCTATTATTTCATTATCACATAATATTGTAATTATCTATACTATCAAAACAAGAATGGAACTTTGCTTCGAAGGTTGTTTAACTTATAGAGGGGAAAATGAGGAAAAATCATCAGCTGGGTCGATGTGGGATTAAATCATTAGGCAATTGAAAGTGAAATTGAAGACGAGATGAGAGGATTTTTTATTTAAAAAAAAACTAAATGATTTCATCAATTACTTTTTTAAATCAGCAAATCCTCTCATCTGAAATACCAAATTGATTAAAATACATACTTGTATGTCTATATAAACTTAAAACATCTAAAAATTATATTATTCGGTTTGGTTCGGTACTTTTGGTTTTTTCATCATCCAAAACCAAAACCGAACCACAAGTTTCAGCTTGGATTTTTTGGTTATTAGTTCGGTTTCAGTTTTTTCGGTTTCGGTTACCCAACATATTTCCTCTTTAGCTAATTGTTATGACTTTATTCATAAGGAGAAAAAAATCCAAATTTGCCATGTTATAAGTTAATGGGTTAAAAGAACCATCTCCATATCTTTCATGGTATATGGTGATATTTGTTTGGGTAATTTTATCTCGATCATGAAATAAAGGAAATTTTCTTACTTTTAAAAAGCCCCATTTATCTATTGAATCATTATCACTATAAATTTTTTTGTAAAAAAAAATCTAAATTAGTATGTTTATTATGAGTTATCAAACCTTATTCATGTGATCATTATTATATAATTGAGATCACAACATAGATGGACTATACGTACCGATGCTACAAATGAGAAAAGTAACAAATGTATAATGCAATATGTCACTAGAGGACGGATTGCCATTGCTGACGCATCACGCTAATAGAAACGAATATCGCGTTGTAAATTGTCGTGCCGCTATAACAAACGAACAAAAGACGAATAACACGCTATACACTGTCGCCGCCGCAACGCGCGGGCACACGGCTAGTATATATATATATATATATATATATATATAGAGGAAGGGTAGAATGCAAACTCCATGAGTTGAGAAAACTCTAAAAACTCAATGTCAACCCTTGATGTTGATGATCTAATGGTTCACAATTTTTCCATTTTTTTTATTTAATTTAATTACTCTCTTTCTTTTGTCTTTTTCTTCATAAGGGTATTTTAGACACAAGAATAATTCAACCCCCAATGACTATATCACATCATTCTCTCTCCATCCCATCACTCATCTTTTTATTACTTTTTATTTAAATTTATTACTTTTTATTTAACTGATCATCTTCTTCATTGGATCATTTGGAAGTTCATAACTTCATTATCATACAACACTCAACAGAAAAATAGATCGAGAGTTATAGTGAGCCTTCACCGGTTGGACTTCCGGCGATGACGAACGACGTGGTTACATGTTTTCCAACGTAACTCTACTCTCAACTCTTGATATCGTCATCCATCCTCTCCTTTTCCATGATCCTCTCGTAAGTTATCGAATTTAACTTACTACACTTTATTTTCTCAAGTTAAAAATGGTCTGTTAGTTGGTATTAAAAGGGTTTTTTTCTTCTTGATTTTGTTTCTTGGGTTGATTTTGCAAAACATAGAATTGCACTTTTATGGATATGTGGGTCTTGCTAAATTTTATGTGAGTTTTTTATTTAATTATTTCTCTAAAGTAATATTCTTTTGTCCCTAAGGATTTCTCAAGAAAGTTAGTATCTTAATTTAATTTATTAAATATGTAAAAAAGATTCACCAGTTGCACAATTTCATTATATTTGCCTATTGTAACATATGTAATATGTTAGTGATGTTACATCTGTAACATGTTTACATCTTATTATCTATTTGAATTACCTATATAGTTTTTCATGTATTTGTATATGTAATCCCCTTATACTTTCAACTAGAAACTAATTTATGTAACATTTTCAACCACCAACTAAATTTTTTTACATTATAATTCATTACGAGTCTTTATTTTTGATGTTATATATGTAAACTCTTTATTAAAAAATTAATTCATTACGAGTTCTTTACTTTTTAATTCATTAAGTCCCTCGAAAAGGATGTTACATATTATCTATGTAAATTTACATATGTAAACTCGTTCTGCACATGTAATTTTACGTATGTTTCATAACTAATGAACATTTTTCTTGTAGGTGAATGCATTTTTTTGTGTGTGTTAAAGATGAAGACGGTTCATCAAGAACCAAGCATAATTACCTTTTATATTTTATTGTTACATCTTATGCTACATGCTTCATATTGTAATATTACATATGTAAATTTACTTACGTAACATACGTATGTAATATGTTTTAATACAATCTGTATTTATATGTAACTATTTGTTAATTTAGTTACATAATGATGTTGCATATGTTAATATAACATGTTACATAAGAATTGAACATATGTAGTCTCATAAAATATATTTTAATCGTATGTCTAAACAACGATGTTACCTACGTATGTAAATTTTCACATGTGTTTTTGAAAGATGTTGCATATGCAATTTTACTCATCTAACATGTTATATACCATTATCTATTTGAAGTTACATATGTAATGTCTAATGTGGGGTAATGTTACGTATATAAATTTAATTATGTAACATGTGTAGCTCACAATTAAATGCATATCTAAAAAATGATGGTACATATGTAACTATATATTAATTTACTTAGGTAATGAGGTTACATATGTTAATTTACTTACGTAATATGTTACATCTCATTTATCTATTTAAAGTTACATAATGAGGTTACATATGTTAATTTACTTATATTAATTTACTTACGTAATGAGGTTACATATGTTAATTTACTTACGTAATATGTTACATCTCATTTATCTATTTAAAGTTACATATGTAAACTCAATATTTTGGAGATTTAGAAAAATGCATATCTAAACAATGATGTTACATATGTGACTAAACAATGATGTTACATATTTAACTATACGTTAATTTACTTACGTATGTGAATCTACTTATGTAATATGTTACATCTCATTTATCTATGTGAATTTACATATGTAAACTCGTCCTTCATATGTACATTTACCTATGTTTCATATTTGAACTAATGAACGTTTTTTGTAGGAGAATGTATTTTTTTTTTGTCAAAGATGAAGATATTTATAAATAAGTGAAGCAGAACTAGCTTATATATTCTTTTTGTTAGCGTGTTGTATCTATTGTTAGCTTGTCATATATAGCTTTTACATTTTTTTGTTAGCTTGTTGTATTTAATATTAGTTTGTCATATTTTTTTTATTATTTAAAATATTATAATTCTAATGAAACAATTTTTGTTACTTTCATTTTCTTACACATGTCTAGATGTTTTACGTGTGTAACATGCTGTGAAATTTAATATGAGGTATTTGGTCAAGTGAAATTTAATATGAGGTATTTTATTTATGATTGATTTCGATATAAGTTAATAAGATTTAAAAATATTTTATTTTTGAGTTTAATATACTCTGTTTATAGCCTTTTTTATAGCTTCTTTACAAATGACAAAATAATATAGATAATAATTACTATTTAACTAAAGGTGAAATATAAAACAAAATATATGGATGAGATAAGAGACATTTAAAAAAAGAAGAGAGGAGAGAGGAGAGAGGAGAGAGAAAAGAAATAAGAGATGAGAGAGGAGAGAGGAGAGAAGAAAAAGAAAAGATGTGACAACATGGAAAAGTCTTGTGATTACCAATGGTGAAAAGTCCATAAAGCCCTTATGGGTATAAATCAAGTTGATGATGTGGTTGATTCTCAACCCTTAGATGGGTTTGCAAAGTTTTCTCAAGTGGATGGAGTTTTCTCCAAAACCATGCCCTATATATATATATATATATATATATATATATATATATATATATATATATATATATATATATATATATATATAGGGTGAGGTTCATTGTAGACACTTTCACATGTGAAATAGCTCTTTTTCACATGTGAAATGCTCTGAACAATTAGAAAAAGGAAAAAAAGGAAAAAATAAAATTATCACAACCACTAGATCAAGAGATCTAATGGTGAAATAGGGTGTCTACATGTCTACACTTATGAGAGTGTCTACAATGAACTTTTCACTATATATATATATATATATATATTGAAAAGTTCATTGTTGACACCCTCATAAGTGTAGACATGTAGACACATTTTTTCACCATTAGATCTCTTGATCTAATGGTTGTGATTAATTTGTTTTTTCTTTTTTTCTTTTTCTCATTATTCAGAAAATTTCACATGTGAAAAGGAGCCATTTCACATGCGAAAAGGAGCCATTTCACATGCGAAGAGTTATAGATAACGTAATTCTAAGACATTTGGCGTAAATTTCATGAATAAACATTAACGTATAAAGAAGTTATGTAGGTTTTAAAGTGGTTTTCACGTTTTCACAAAATAAAGGGTTTTCATAGGATCCTTCCCCTATATATATATATATATATAGGGTTAGGTTCAAATGAGAACTTTTTGTTTTGAGAACTCTTGAGAATTAAATCTCAACCACAAATTTCAGGGGGGTCACTACAATTCATGGGAGGTGGGATACATGTAAATAAACTTGTGGCTCAAATTAGTTCTTTTTAGTTCTCAAATCAAATTGGTTCTCAAATGATCATCTCCTTATATATATATACCTTGGATTGAAGTGGCCAAGCCTTCGATTTTGGAAACGGAGAAGTTATGAAGATCTTCTCCGGACCATATCGGGAAAACAAAGAGGCTCATGAGAATGCAAACGCCCGAACCAATAGCCATAGTGTAGAGACGCTCACGAGCTATCTTCAGCACGTCTTCCACTCGATAACTTGATATGGTTATCAGATTGAATGTCAGCAGGAATATAACAACGCCATAATCATAATTTTTCTTCACCTTAGGGAGAAACCGAAGGTATGTACTCATCGCACCTGCATGCATGCAATTGCCCACAAATTTTTATTTTATTTTATTTTAAATTCTCATAAGAATTATCTCTATTGATTAATTACTACGAGACAAAATGTTATAAGTGTGTACGGATTACTAAAATCTAATAGTCTGGAATATTATTAGTATTTAATTTGTCATTTGTATATGGGCATTTTCCCCCAATGAACACCACTCTTATATGTGTACCAAAGGTCATAGGTTCGAGTGTTGAGAGCGGCCCGGGGCTCCCCTTGTTAACACGAGAGGGGTCTATAGGGGTTTTCTCCCCATCGACTAGGCCCAGTGTATCAGTCCCGATAGTTGACGTGGGGTTTCCTCCTAAACTAGCGTTGACCTTAGATATGATTGGGTGGGTGGTTTAAAAGGCCCCCGTCAATGATCCTAAATACATTGCCATTAAAAAAAATTAATTTGTCATTTTTGATAGTAGCTAGGACTAGTTGATTATTGATTAGCTCATATAGTTGACTATATATTAGATATTAAACTAAACATGAGTTATGTCAAGTTATATAAGGATCATTGGGTCATCATTGTATATTATGTTTATGCGTTAAAATGTCATTATCATAAATACTTAAGGGTGTTGTCAAAATTATTTAGGGTAATTAACTGTTTGTTTCCTAATTTTGTATATACGGATCGATGTATGAAGAACAAGCTCATCAGATTTATATATATATATAACAAACTAGTTTTTGATACCCGTACGACGCACCGGCGGTTTTAAAAAACGAATACAAAAATTAACATGTTATAAAAATGTAATTCGATAATTAGAATTAAAGAAAAAAATTAACATTCGACAATATAAAAAGTTATAAATTTTAAAAAAAAGTATTCATATCCTCATTTATTATGAATCAATTTCAGTTAATTTCAGTTTTTAAATTAGGATATATGAGATATGCATTTATTGTCAATTACTTTGTTAAAAAATTAGTTAATGACTTTGTCAATTATTAAAACCAATTAGAAAAATATAAATAAGGCAAACCATTTGAGCGGGAAAATGAAAAAAAGGATTGTTGTGGTGATGCCATGTGGCATTCAATCTTTTCATATATATATTATAATATAGATATAGATTGAATTTCTAGGTTGTGAGAGTATTTACTATACAACATTTGGGCCAGTAAATTTTTGACAACTAAAATTTTCAGCCAAATAGCCCATATACATGTCATGAGGATGACGTACATACTGCTTAGTTATATGGGTGAGAGATTAATTTCTCTCCCACCGCCTCTCCCTTTCTTAAAATAATTTCCAGCGCCTCTCTTCTCTTCTTTATCTCTCTAAGAATCCCAGAGACTAGACTGACTTCCATGGCTGTTGCTGAATTAGGGTTGGTTACTAGAACACCTATTTTTATGCGATGTGTAGATCGGTGTTTGGGTGTTTTTGTGATGAACTCTTGGCCGACGGCGAGGTTTGCATATTTAATGCCGACTAATTTCAGGCCACCGTTGTAGGTTCTTATCTCTTCCCTTCTTCTTTGCTTGCTTTGAACAGGCTGTATTTAACCTAATGTCATTACATTGCAGTCATCTGTTGTGGATTAGGTATGCATCTTTTTCCTTGTTGGAAGGTATAGTTTCATATTGCGGCTTTAATTTTTCTTCTATTTCGGTATTTCTTGCCGATTGTCTTGATTTGGTGTTAATATAGTTGTTTCGGAGCTTCTTATGTGATTGTGTATGTCATTTGTGGCTTATTTGTGAATGTATATTTAAATCTATGTGTTTTAGATACCGTTAGACTACTTTTAATTCAACTTTATTGGTTAATGTGATTGTGTTTCAGATGCTTCTTCACTTTGTGCTGATAGTTTGCTTCTGTGTCGTCTTTGCATTTGTTAATAGACTTACATTTGTTAATAGATTTGAAATCCATATACAAATTGTTCTTGGTAGATGACCATACTCCATTTACAAAGTTAGGTCATTTGGTTTTTAAGAAATATAAAACAGAAGAGTAAATTTACTTCTGTTTTGACCCAGTTTTAAGTTTACCTACTTTTATTTCATTTTCATCCATGAAAGACTGACCACACTTAGAGTTTGAAGAGTTTCTAACTTCTTCTTGACAAGAGAGTTCAAGGTACATCAAATTTACACCAAGTTGATTTTTGTTTAAATTTTTATCTGTGGTCATTTACATTACTAAATTCCATGCTTTTATTTGGTTATTTTATCCATCTATCAACGGCTTTATCATTTTAAAAGTTTTGGCAAGGAAAATATATATAGAAGTGATTGTGAAGCAGGCTACAGGTGGTCAACACTTGGATATCTGGAATTGCCAGTGGAGATTATATGCTATTTAATGTATATTTGCACTAGCACAGGGTGATGCAATAGAAGCAAAGGTGGACATGAAAGGCAAACCATTTGAGTCGCTCATAGCGGTTAACGGTGTTACACTATCAAAGTTGTTCTCCATGCTGCCTCATTAGTAATTGGAAGAAGAGTAATGTTTGTCCCACTCCTTCAAACGAAAATTAAAGTACTACTCCAATTTTATTGCCTATGATGTACTTCACACCAGACTCGAAAAGCACTAGCTTCTGACAGGTAATATACACAAACATGTAAAATTTAGAAATTGAAACTTATTATCCTCCTGATGGTTCAGTAAAAATGTAGACTCTATTTAAAAAAAAACATATTGATATGTAACTAACTCATTTATATTGATCTATATAAAAAAAACGTATTGATAATCTCAACTATCACTGGTAGCAATCAAATTGTTAGTATGGATTATTATCAGACAAGACAATTTGTCGTTTTATAGTTAAGAGTAGTGACTATATTAGGTTTTCTTAGTTATTATTTTACCCTATCAATATCAATATGTATATATATATATATATATATATATATATATATATATATATATATATATAGTTGGGTTATAATACAAAATACTTTTTACGTGAAAAGTGTGAGAAGTGATTGATGTGTTAATTTTTAATGCATGATATTATCTTTTTATTATATTTTTTGTAAATATATGACAATCCTAAAATAAATACACTATCCATTGGATTCCAAACACTACCAAACACCATTTATTAAGAATTATTAAAAGGGCATTGTGTTTGGATATTATTACACTGTGCTTATATTGTGTTATCCTTTAACTCTAATTTTGATAAACATATGACATTCTAATATGGAAAAAACAATGCATAGTGTTATATATTTACCAAAAACATAACTAAAAGATAACACAATACATTAAAATCTAACACATCATCCACTTCTCACGCAAAAAGTACTTTGTATTATAACTCTATCCTATATATATATATATATATATATATAGGGAGAGGATCATTTGAGAACTAATTTGTTGAGAGAACTTTTAAGAACCATTTTAAGCCACTAGTTATATTTACATATACCTCCTCCCATGAATTGTAGTGGTCCCCAACTGAAATTAGTAGAGGAGATTTAGTTATTCTACATCCACCATCTTTTTCACAAAAAAACACCAAAAAATACTTTTTAACAATTTTTTTTAAAACACTAGACCTCTAATTGCTATGTTAGCTTTCTAAGACACTTTTTTTTGTGGTGTTTTTTTTTTGGTGTTTTTTTTTCGGTTTATTTTTTTTTCAAAAAAAACACCAAAAAAACACTTTTTTATAATTAATTTTTTTTCTAAAAACACCATTCTTCTAGACGCATCAAAACAAAAATATTTTATTTTATTTTAATTTTTTTTGTATTTATTGGCGTTTTTTTTGAAAAAAATAATAAAAACGCCATAAAAATTTTTAAAAAAAGGTGTTCCAGAAAGAATATATAGCGATTTGACATATGATGTTTTTAATTTTTTTTTTAAAGAAAGTGTTTCTTTAGTGTGTTTTTTTTTTAAAACGGAGTGGATGTAGAGAATGTAGGGAATTTGGTGGATGTATTCTACACCAATTCTATATATATATATATATATAAATATATATATATATATATATTTAATATATATATATATATTATATATATAGGAAAATGTTAAAATGGAAACCCTTTTGAGTGAAGGAAACCGTAGAACCTCTTAAAAAACAGGATAAAAGTTTGTTTTTTTTCTCTCAAATTTTTATGGTGGTTCTTTAGGTTATAGACTAGTCTTAAATAAAAAAAAAATCAAAAAAACGCCTATGTGATTTTTTTTTTAAATATCAAAAAAGTAAATGTTACATATGTTACTTTCGTGTGTACCTGTAAAAAACAGAAAAGTAACATGTTACTTTTTTTTTTGAAAAAATTCTACAAGGTTTTTTTTATTTTTTCCATTTAACGGTAGCCTATAACTTAAAGAAACACCATAAAAATTGAAAAAAAAATACATTTTTTACCCCGTTTTTGAAGAGTTTCCACTGTTTACTCAACTCAAGGGGGTTTCCATTTTACCCTTTCACTATATATATATAGGGTTAGGTTCAAATGAGAACTAATTAGTTTTGAGAACTTTTAAAAACCATTCTAGGCCACTAATTTTCAGGGGGGGGGGGGTGTAACACCTATGTCCGACCCAATTACAGAACCCGACCCGAATTTGGACTTGTCATGCAAATCAAAGTTTGATTTAACAATTACCGGAAGAATTTGTCCAAAATATACAATTAAATTATGTTCGGGATACTCGATAATCATTTTTGAAAACAAAATAATACATATACAAGATTTTAGGTTAAATGATTCGATTAAAACGAAAATAAACCGATTTTTGGTTTTTACGCGATTTCGGTATTCAATTTATCGTTTACCGGGAATCTCGGGGTTTTAATTTTAAAATATATAATTATTAAAGTCCTACAATCATTTTATAACATTAAAAACCAATTGGTTATATTTTAGATCAATTTTGTTAATTATTTCACAAATAAATGAATTTACCGTTTTTCGTGCAAAAACCGTTAGTAACCGGGAACCACGTAAATTTCAAAAAATCATATTTTAATGTTCATTGGTGTTTTATAAGATCAATATAAGTCACTCGTAAATTTTTAGAGGTTAACGAGTTAATATGAGCACGAACGGTTAAAAAGAATAAATATATATACTAAATACGTAGTTTTATACCTCGTTATACGTATCCCGAGACTTAGAAAAACCATGGGAAAATATTTTAAACTAATTTTGGGCATAAAGTATTAAGTTTCACAAAGTTTGGGGGTTAAAATCGCACAAAAACCAAAGTTCAGGGGCTAAATTGTAAATAAAAACTGCAGGGACCAAAACTGTCATTATGGCATAGTTTCCAGGCGATACGCGCCGGACCCTAGCCCATTCCTCGCGATACGCGAGCTGTGCCCAGTCGCAGATTTTTTTGATTCCGAACTTGCAGCCGAAGTTTGCGAATCCACGCGTCGTTTTTGGTCGAATAGTCACTCCCTTACGTGTCTACATCCAGCTGCGACCCTCATCACTATAAAACCGAGCTCAGAACTGAAATTGCTTGAGCGTGTGGATCTTCTACTTAGTCGATATGAAATCAATGTATAACTAGTAAGAACACAGAGAGTAAATACAAACAGGCTTTGTATTAACCACAGAGACCACAGAGTACACTTAGAGAATGTATGACACGAAAAGCTTCCAAAACTATACAAGACAAACATATTTATAGGCTGGAAATACGACTGGCCGAACCTCAGGTTCGGCCAAGCCTCGGCGGCTCCGAACCTGGAGTTCGGCCATGGTTCGGCCAGACCTAAACTTGAACGTTCCGTCTTGTATTCGATACTTCACATGACGATCAGGAACCATGTATCAACAAACTCCCCCTCGTCATGTGCAGTATCATTCCTCTTCTCAAAACTTGTATCTTGTATCTTCAATCAAACTCTTCCTCGATCTAGACGATGAGTTCGATCTTGAATACTTGATATTGCAACGTGTGTAGCCTCTTTATCAACAAACTTCAGAAGACTTGAAGTTGTGATGTTCTCTTTCCACTTAGAAACCTGCCAACATAAATAATCTTGGTGCAAAACGTCTCTTCGAGACTCCAAGATATATTGATTTTAAAAAGGATTTCGTATTACGTGTTGATCAATCGAAAACAAATCAGAAACAAAATTTTTTTGACTTTTAGAAACTTTATATCAAAACACACCTAAAATCTTTTTGGTATTTTCTGATAAGAAAAGTAAATGCCATACAGAATCAGACACTACTATTTTTTTTTTTATCTTTTGTGAGAAAAATCACAACTTGGGATCATATTGGTCATAACATGCTGCACTACACTTCAATTTTGATTATTGTAGCACATAAGCCATGCCGATTGCAGATATACTTTGTCCAAATTTAAACTCTGGCACAATCATACTCATAACATCTGGATATGTTAAGGTATTTATTAGATATGCATTGACCAGTGTACCCCACACTTTCAGACATACTCAGATATGCTTTGCTTATCACATTTTGTGATTTCATTTGTGACTTTAATCACACAATGATTGTAACCATGATATAGTCAACTGTGTTCCATGCAAAAAGAAATAAGAACGTTAAATCGTCTACCTTAAGGTCGATCTTTCGATACGCAGATAAGGCCTCGGATTTAACAAAATAAGAAAATAAAACAAGTTGAAATTGTATAACTCAACAACAATCAGGTCGGTACTCCCGTACACGCAGAGAAAGTCCGATGAGTTATACGAAACACCAAAGAAAATAAAGCAGAACGTCAAACGAACAACGATCAGGTCGGTCTTTCGACACGCAGAGAAAGTCCGATCGTTTGACAAAATAAAGAAAATCAAACAAGTTTAAATCTTTGCAAAATGAACACATGTATACACAGTGACTTCTCATTTTATTTTTCACATATCTTTTCTTGATATATCATGAGATATGCATCAAGATGTTGTCCACTAGGTCAAGCATTAGTATTTAATATGTTTATCACATCTGTATACTTTCTGATTTAATGCCGAGCCTACCTTACACATCGATCAAATGGTCTTATGGCTTTTTCACTTACTTTATCCATGAGTCAGACATTGTCAACCAATGTACCATCATTTCCCAATCATGTCGGATACAATTTCTCATTTTTCAATGTTTTTGTCTTTTTGCAATTTTAATGTTTTTGTCTTTTACAAATTTCTCCCCCTAAAAATGACAACTCTATTTATAGATTTTCATTTTTACGATTTGAAAAACAAACACTATTCAAAAACGTGAAATTAAACTCGATAACTCGAAAAACACTGATTTCTGACTAGTAGAGCAAACCAAAAGCTCTGATACCACTTGAAATTGCTTGAGCGTGTGGATCTTCTACTTAGTCGATATGAAATCAATGTATAACTAGTAAGAACACAGAGAGTAAATACAAACAGGCTTTGTATTAACCACAGAGACCACAGAGTACACTTAGAGAATGTATGACACGAAAAGCTTCCAAAACTATACAAGACAAACATATTTATAGGCTGGAAATACGACTGGCCGAACCTCAGGTTCGGCCAAGCCTCGGCGGCTCCGAACCTGGAGTTCGGCCATGGTTCGGCCAGACCTAAACTTGAACGTTCCGTCTTGTATTCGATACTTCACATGACGATCAGGAACCATGTATCAACAAGAACGTCCGATTATACTCACAAATTCACGATTTCATCACCTTAAAAACCCTAATTCGTTCTAGCCTCTTCTCTCGTCAAATTCGAGCAAACGCGAAGGTATTAGAAGCTCATCTCCTGCAGTTACACGTTATTAGGTATGCTCTACAAAAGCCCTCTATCAATTTCTGTTAATATCGTTGTTTTGATCGTGATCTAAAAATCCATAAAAATTAGGGTTCTTAATTCATTTCTTTAATTCTGGGTAATTGGGAAGGAGTTAGGGTCTGAGTTTTTGCAGGATATGATGTTATAACATATTTTAAAGAACCCCTAAGTCAATTTCATGATATCTAAACGTTTGATATTTTATATAAAAATGAGCCAAAATTAGGGTTTTCGGGTCGTTGTTCTGCCCAAATTGAATAAACGGTTTTGAATTAGGGTTTACTATTTTAAGGGATATTATAATATATCATAATGAATAAAACCCTAAGTTTTTACAATTTTATAAATTGTTTTGATATTTATTTAATAAATACAATGAAATTAGGGTTTCCTCGACGTTATTTTGTCAAAATAAAGCAAACAAGTTAATTTTAGGGCAAATCTCTTAAAATATATTATAAAATAATATTTTAAGTAAAAGCCCTAATTTTATTTGATTTTATAAATTATTTTGCTATTTATTTAATAATTATTTCAAGATTAGGGTTTTAAATATGATAATTAAATATCAAATAAACCAGAAAGTATTGAAACTTGACTTTTGGTATTAGAACATATTTATACATATAATAAGTGTATATGAGCTCAAAAATGATAAATGAATTAATTATTAAATAAATTACCAATAAAAAAATGGTCTTTTTATCACACAAAAACCTAAACTCCTTTAATTCCTCGTGTCCTTAGAACTATAATCATTATCATTCCCTATGTTCATTTAGCATGTTCGTTCCATTAGGATAATCTCCGGATTGTTATCTCTCGCGATTGGTTCTATCTCTCGTTTCCGATCTACCTATCAGGTGAGTAATTCTAAACCCCCTTTTTAAATACTGGTATGTGATGCAATATTCAATTCTTATTATCATTAGTAGGGTGATTCCTCTAACTGGTAATCTGAATTGTGAGTAATCTCTGCCTCTTTTCTTAGTTTTCACTTCGGGGTGTAACATGTATCTTATATCGAAAAGCTTTCCAATGATTCTCAATTGCAAATGCGTATGTGCTCTGTGAATGAATTATGTGTTATATAATGTGTGGTAGGAATTGTCAATAGATGGATTTCAAGGGATTTCAACAGGTTTTCAATAGGTTTTCTATTTGCCAATTATACTGATATGTTATGTTTCCCATTATTCTGACATATGACACTTCGCATGTTTTTCAGTAAAAATATATATATATACTTAAACCAGGATTGCTCACCAACTACTTTTGTAGTTGACACTTGATTTTATACATGTTGCAGGAACCGATACATGAGCTATGTTGTGATCACGCTAGGATTGCTGGACCTAGATTAAAGACTTTAAATCAGTTAATATGTATTTTGTATGTTTAACTTTATTGTACAATATCTTTAGTTGATTAATGAAAAAGGGCATGTTTAAGTATTACAACTTGATTTAGTTGTCATGTGCATCTGGACAATCATCGCGCCCCGACAAATTCCGCCGTCGGTTGGGGTGTGACAGATTGGTATCAGAGCCTTGGCTATAGGGATTTAGGTTATTAGAACCGGATGACCTAGACTATATGCCTTAGGTGTCCTACATGATTACCTCATGTCTGCATGCCTATTATTATATTATGTCTATAGATGCTGCTTAAATTTGCCTCTCTTAATTCTCACCATTGCCTTAACACTTGACACACACATATACATTAATCCCTTCTGGCTTCCTAGCCTCTATCCTTAGTAATGGTGCCTTACGTGCCATTTTAGGATTTTGAAAATTCTGATTTTGAAAAATCCGTCAGAGTTAGGTTCCTAGCAGTAGACATGTAGTAACTGGAAGGGGGAAGGCACCGGTAGCTGGAGGTCTATCTAGGCAGGCATTGCGTATATAACCTGATCAACCGTGTGGACCGGGATGCCTACCTAGAAGTCTTTGGTGAGAGTGTTGGAACCTATTAGGCCAAAGCATGTCAATTACTGCTATGAATCCCAAATAACTCTGATTAGTCACGGGTTGTAGTTTCTCAATCGAGGAACGAAAGCCATTCCATTATGTTATACTAAAACAACATGATTTCTTCTCTATCCCTTGTTTAAAACCTCATGATTTCTGAAATTCATATGTTTTATGAAATATTTCCTTTATAATCCAAAATCAATTATCAACCATGCCTTATCTATTATCTCACGAACATTCCTTCTCTTTAGAATGTCGATTCACTTCAACGGGCAACGCAATAACAACTCAAACCGCAAGATGGCCTCGCTGATTACCAAACAAATGGCAAAGGTCATCCCAAACATGGTGCTGCAACTTCAACAAAACCTAACCGCTAATCCTACCCATCATGGTGTTGCCACCACTTGCTCCTTTAAACATTTCAACTCTTGTAACCCTCCCAAATTTACTGGATCTGAAGGCCCTACCGGTCTACTCCAGTGGTTCGAGGGTATGGAGAATACCTTCACTAACAGCGATTGTCCTGAGAATTTAAAAGTCCGCCATGCTACCAGTTCTCTAACCAAGAAAGCACTTACGTGGTGGAATGGCGAGAAACGACTTCGCGGTTCTGAAAACGCTCTAGCTTTGCCTTGGAATCAACTCAAGGATATAATGAAAGAAGAGTACTGCCCGCGTAGTGAGATGAAGAATTTAGAAGATGAATTTCACGATCTGGAACAAGAAAGTGGAGAAAGCCAAGCCTATATCGATCGTTTCCAAGAACTGAAGCTCCTGTTACCTGATTCGGTCCTCTCAACACAACGGTGCATTGAAAAATACATCAGTGGTCTGCCTATGCTCATCCAAGACGCTGTATGGGGAAGCAATTCCGCAACACTCGACGATGCTATGCGTCTCGGAAAAAGGTTGACTGATAATCATGTTAAAAAAGGCAATTTGACCCGGAAGGGACACACGAAGGAAGTTAAAACCAAAAAGACGGGAGTTGACAAAGAAGTTCATGTTGAATCTTTGTCTGCCAACACGAACAACAAAAAGAGGAAGGCTATGAACTTTGTCGTATCCACCACTGCCATTCCCGCTATTCCCATATCTCAGTTTGCTCCCATTGCTCCACCAGTTAAGAAACCATATAATGGTCCTTACCCCTTGTGTAATACCTGCCAACATCATCATCCCGTAAACTCACCTTGCCGTATATGCTATAATTGTAGTCGATATGGTCATTTTCAAAAAGCATGTCGTCTACCTCCAAGAGCTCAACCTCAAATAATTCAACCTGTGGCTCCAGCACCTGCTCAGACCGCTGTTGTTCTTTTTCGTGCCTGTTATAATTGTGGTCAACCTGGACACTTCAGAAATACTTGTCCTCTGCTCACTTTTGCAAATATTCCCAACCCTCCAGTCAACAATGCAAACCATGGAGTCCATACCTGAATTTCAACCTGAACGATGTTTGACGTACTCAATTCAAGCTTAGCAAGGACTAGAAACCGTTATCGATTTTGTTGTAGCGATGTATGTTTATCATGATGAAATAAAACTTTTATCTTTCTCGATCTTATCATTTCTCAGAATCCAATTACTTATGCAAAGAATACATGTTGCATTATCACTTTATCAAGATTCATTCGATCTAGTTCCCCACTTTGAGGAACAACCATTCATTAAAGATGATACATCTCGGATGTACATCACCAGTCCAATGGACTCATCATCGGAAAAACGAAACCCTTATATTATGAATTTCTTCAAAGAATAACTTGTTCCTCCAAGATCAATTCTCGTTATTAAGTTATCCCTATACGAAATGATTATCCGTTAGTGATTCCTGAACTTTCTCAAAGCATGGTTTAATCTGATTCCCTTACTTGATCCTAATCTAGAAAAGATTGTGATATCTAATTTGCATTATCATACGAATGGTGATTCATTCAAATAAATGATTTGCAAATTCAATGTCAAGTGGTCAATTCGTATTATCATTTGAATGGTGATTCATTTAAATAATAATTTTGTATTGTATCACCATCTTTTCTTCAAATGGATTAATCAAGTATTCCTCTTAAAAATTCCTTTTACATCGTTATCATCTTTAGTGACAATGAAATTACGGTAAGTAATGAAACGCCTCTAATTCCAAATTCATGTTATATTCACACTGGCCAGTCCAAAACTTATGCGTACTACACCTGAACAATTGTATGTGATGCCGGCTTAGCGTACATTTGGTTTTTGGTCATAGGCGTTAATTTTGGGTTTTAGCCAATTTCTAATCCAGACTATTAACTAGACCTCACATCTCGTGGGTGATTTGGATGTGGCTCGCTACCCATCTAGCTCACCAATACCCGAAGTGATCTCTTGTTAAGAAATCTGTGATCCCATTTTATTGTGTGGAATGATATTCTTGACTTATTGTCAAAATATTAGTTTCAACAATTTAAAAGTCAATCATGTTACCCCCACCACTCTCTTCATATTCCACCGGTCTTTTCCCTGAAGTAGGGGAGACGGTGATAAATCAAATCCATAATCTGTTTATTCAGTTGCTCGTATAATCATAATCTTAGCTTTAGAATCTAATCATCTTACGATCCATTATATCTGATGTTATTCAATCTCTATCACGATCTTAAAATCATTCGTTATTATATGGAAATGGTAGTTCTTCGTAAGATGACTAGCGCATCTTAAAGTATTACAGATGTGGTGGGTTAGCTGCGGTACACCCTATATATAAGCATCAAAGGTACTTTAAAAATGAATTAGGAATCGAACTTAGAACTGACCATTGGTTGTTTGTTTGTATCAAATTCCCTATCACCATCAATATATTCTTCCTCTTAGCTCAGATATCTCTTCTAATTTCGGGACGAAATTTCCTGAAGTAGGGGAGACTGTAACACCTGTGTCCGACCCAATTACAGAACCCGACCCGAATTTGGACTTGTCATGCAAATCAAAGTTTGATTTAACAATTACCGGAAGAATTTGTCCAAAATATACAATTAAATTATGTTCGGGATACTCGATAATCATTTTTGAAAACAAAATAATACATATACAAGATTTTAGGTTAAATGATTCGATTAAAACGAAAATAAACCGATTTTTGGTTTTTACGCGATTTCGGTATTCAATTTATCGTTTACCGGGAATCTCGGGGTTTTAATTTTAAAATATATAATTATTAAAGTCCTACAATCATTTTATATCATTAAAAACCAATTGGTTATATTTTAGATCAATTTTGTTAATTATTTCACAAATAAATGAATTTACCGTTTTTCGTGCAAAAACCGTTAGTAACCGGGAACCACGTAAATTTCAAAAAATCATATTTTAATGTTCCTTGGTGTTTTATAAGATCAATATAAGTCACTCGTAAATTTTTAGAGGTTAACGAGTTAATATGAGCACGAACGGTTAAAAAGAATAAATATATATACTAAATACGTAGTTTTATACCTCGTTATACGTATCCCGAGACTTAGAAAAACCATGGGAAAATATTTTAAACTAATTTTGGGCATAAAGTATTAAGTTTCACAAAGTTTGGGGGTTAAAATCGCACAAAAACCAAAGTTCAGGGGCTAAATTGTAAATAAAAACTGCAGGGACCAAAACTGTCATTATGGCATAGTTTCCAGGCGATAAGCGCCGGACCCTAGCCCATTCCTCGCGATACGCGAGCTGTACCCAGTCGCAGATTTTTTTGATTCCGAACTTGCAGCCGAAGTTTGCGAATCCACGCGTCGTTTTTGGTCGAATAGTCACTCCCTTACGTGTCTACATCCAGCTGCGACCCTCATCACTATAAAACCGAGCTCAGAACGTCCGATTATACTCACAAATTCACGATTTCATCACCTTAAAAACCCTAATTCGTTCTAGCCTCTTCTCTCGTCAAATTCGAGCAAACGCGAAGGTATTAGAAGCTCATCTCCTGCAGTTACACGTTATTAGGTATGCTCTACAAAAGCCCTCTATCAATTTCTGTTAATATCGTTGTTTTGATCGTGATCTAAAAATCCATAAAAATTAGGGTTCTTAATTCATTTCTTTAATTCTGGGTAATTGGGAAGGAGTTAGGGTCTGAGTTTTTGCAGGATATGATGTTATAACATATTTTAAAGAACCCCTAAGTCAATTTCATGATATCTAAACGTTTGATATTTTATATAAAAATGAGCCAAAATTAGGGTTTTCGGGTCGTTGTTCTGCCCAAATTGAATAAACGGTTTTGAATTAGGGTTTACTATTTTAAGGGATATTATAATATATCATAATGAATAAAACCCTAAGTTTTTACAATTTTATAAATTGTTTTGATATTTATTTAATAAATACAATGAAATTAGGGTTTCCTCGACGTTATTTTGTCAAAATAAAGCAAACAAGTTAATTTTAGGGCAAATCTCTTAAAATATATTATAAAATAATATTTTAAGTAAAAGCCCTAATTTTATTTGATTTTATAAATTATTTTGCTATTTATTTAATAATTATTTCAAGATTAGGGTTTTAAATATGATAATTAAATATCAAATAAACCAGAAAGTATTGAAACTTGACTTTTGGTATTAGAACATATTTATACATATAATAAGTGTATATGAGCTCAAAAATGATAAATGAATTAATTATTAAATAAATTACCAATAAAAAAATGGTCTTTTTATCACACAAAAACCTAAACTCCTTTAATTCCTCGTGTCCTTAGAACTATAATCATTATCATTCCCTATGTTCATTTAGCATGTTCGTTCCATTAGGATAATCTCCGGATTGTTATCTCTCGCGATTGGTTCTATCTCTCGTTTCCGATCTACCTATCAGGTGAGTAATTCTAAACCCCCTTTTTAAATACTGGTATGTGATGCAATATTCAATTCTTATTATCATTAGTAGGGTGATTCCTCTAACTGGTAATCTGAATTGTGAGTAATCTCTGCCTCTTTTCTTAGTTTTCACTTCGGGGTGTAACATGTATCTTATATCGAAAAGCTTTCCAATGATTCTCAATTGCAAATGCGTATGTGCTCTGTGAATGAATTATGTGTTATATAATGTGTGGTAAGAATTGTCAATAGATGGATTTCAAGGGATTTCAACAGGTTTTCAATAGGCTTTCTATTTGCCAATTATACTGATATGTTATGTTTCCCATTATTCTGACATATGACACTTCGCATGTTTTTCAGTAAAAATATATATATATACTTAAACCAGGATTGCTCACCAACTACTTTTGTAGTTGACACTTGATTTTATACATGTTGCAGGAACCGATACATGAGCTATGTTGTGATCACGCTAGGATTGCTGGACCTAGATTAAAGACTTTAAATCAGTTAATATGTATTTTGTATGTTTAACTTTATTGTACAATATCTTTAGTTGATTAATGAAAAAGGGCATGTTTAAGTATTACAACTTGATTTAGTTGTCATGTGCATCTGGACAATCATCGCGCCCCGACAAATTCCGCCGTCGGTTGGGGTGTGACAGGGGGGGGGACCACTCAAATTCATGGGGGGATTTCCATATATATAAACTAGTGGCTGAGATTAGTTCTTTTTAGTTCTCAAAACCATTTGGTTCTCAAATGATCATCTTCCTATATATATATATAGGAAAAGGATCATTGGAAAACCTCCTAAGTATTGGAAAACCCGGAAAACCTGAGTATTTTAGTAGATACCTATATAATATTTTTTGATTGTCCAACTTTGATTTAAATTTCATTATTTATCTCTCCATTACATCTCACTTTTACGTATAACACCAAAAAACTTACTTATTATTGTTACACATATGTAACTATAGCGATGATGGTTACACCTATGTAACAAAAAATGACTATGTTACACCTGGTGTAACATGTTTAAGTAAGGTGTAATTTCTTGTTTAGAACTAATGTGTAAAAAAAATGACTATGTTACACCTAGTGTAACATGTTTAAATGATGTGCAATTTCATGTTTAGAACTAATGTTACACTGGTGTAACTGGTTTTCCAGGTTTTCCAAAAAGGTGAGGTTTTCCATTGAACCTCACCCTATATATATATATATATATATATATATATATATATATATATATATGGTTAGGTTCAAATGAGAACTTTTTTTTTGAGAACTTTTGAGAACCATTATGAGCCACTAATTTTCAGGGGGGGAAGTATTCAAATTCATGGGGGGGGGGGGGGGGGATTTCCTTATATATAACTTGTGGCTCAGAATGTTTCTCAAAAGTTTTCAAACCCAATTAGTTCTCAAATGATCATCTCCCTATATATATATATATATGTATATATATATATATATATATATATATATAGGGTTAGGTTCAAATGAGAACTTTTTCTTTTGAGAACTTTTGAGAACCATTCTGAGCCACTAACTTTCAAGGGGGGGAGCATTCAAATTCATGGGAGGATTTCTATATATATAAACTAGTGGCTTAGAATGGTTCTCAAAAGTTATCAAACCAAATTGGTTCTCAAATGATCCTCTCCCTATATATATATATATATATATATACAGGGTTAGGTTCAAATGAGAACTTTTTTCTTTGAGAACTTTTGAGAACCATTCTGAGCCACTAATTTTCAGGGGGGAAGCATTCAAATTCATGGGGGGTATTTCCTTATATATAACTTGTGGCTCAGAATGGTTCTCAAAAGTTCTCAAACCCAATTGGTTCTCAAATGATCCTCTCCCTATATATATATATATATATATATATATATATATATATATATATATATATATATATATATAGAGAGAGAGAGAGAGAGAGAGAGAGAGAGAGAGAGTTAGGTTCAAATGAGAACTTTTCATTTTAAGACTTTTGAGAACTAAATCTCAACCATAAATTTCAGGGGGACCACTACAATTCACGGGAGGGGATATACATGTAAATACACTTGTGGCTCAAATTAGTTTCTTTTTGGTTCTCAAATCAAATTAGTTCATTTGAACCTAACCCATATATAGGGAGAGAATCATTTGAGAACTAATTGAGTTTGATAACTAAAAAGAACTAATCTCAGCCACTAATTTATATATATGACCCCCCCCCCCCATGAATTATAGTGGTCCCTACCTGAAATTTGTGGTGGAGATTTAGTTCTCAAAAGTTCTCAAAACAAAAAGTTCTCATTTGAACCTAACCCTATATATATATATATAGGGAGAGGATCATTTGAGAACCAATTTGATTTAAGAACTAAAAAGAAATAATTTAAGCCACAAGTTTATTTACATGTATCCCCCTCACATGAATTGTAGTGGTCCCCCTGAAATTTGTGGTTGAGATTTAGTTCTCAAAAGTTCTCAAAAGAAAAAGTGTCATATCTTTACTTACCAATGAAAAAAACTGAAGATCCAATGAAAACCGCATAAAACACCTTCCCGCTTTCTCTAGCTATGAACTCGAACAAGAATGCCAATGATCCCGCCAACAACGTCCCCAAACCTCGATTCAATCCTTTACATAACGTTGCGCCTATCATACATACATACATACAAAATGATAAGTTTTTAATTAATTAATACCGACAAAATTTAAGCTAGCCGGCCAGTTTTACCCGCAGTGAACTCGAGCACCACGACCACGGTCATGACAGCCCATATGGCGTTGCCCCCGACACCTTTAAACAGTGGCTCTAAGAGGTATAACAAAGACACCAACGTCAGTGATAAACCAACTTTGATTGAATGGATTGCCTTTCGTGGATCATCTCGACCCGCTTTCCAGATATCCCGACATAACAATCCAGGGAATCTCTTAGTTTTCTCCATGTATACACAAGCCCGCTTCTTCCAAACCTCCAACGTCCCCACAACCCAGATTGAACACATCAAAAATGCTTAACACCAACTAGTGTATAACTTAAGAAAAGAAAAAATGTGTAAATCTGATCAAAAAGGGGATTAAAAAATGATCACTTTGTTCACCCAAAATGTCAAAAAGTTGGTAGGTGTCTCTATTGCCACCCCTGGCAAAGTGGCAATATGAGGCCTGGTTTCTTTCATAGGTGTATGCTGGTGTTTGATTGCTTTTGCATTCACGAGATTTTTGGGTGATAAATTATGAAGTTGTTAATTTTAACACTTTTACAGGTTATTTGAAATTGTCTAAAATTGAATCAAAATAGACAAAAGGATAGAACTTAGTTTATATATATGTTAACCCATGTATTTATATCGGTGTAAATAGTAAATATGAAAGTTACAACGTCATATAAGTTGCGGATGAATTGTTGGAATTCATATCTATGTAACAGCTAAATATACATCATATACATGTAATACAATTTCAGTGAAATAAAATGAACAGGTATCACTACAAGAAAAATAACCTAATGTGGGAAAAGCTATTGCGCGGACTAGTGGCGGATCCAGAACTTTTGTTCAACGAAAGCAAAAAGTAGACATGTGAAAATTGATAAATGTCTTATCGATAAACGAGTTATCAAAACGTGTTTTCTTCTTGCTTGAAAATACCTCTCAATGATTTTTGCATAAAATTTATAAAGAAGGACAAATTTTATTGTTTTAGTTGGACTCACAATGAGATAGATACCTTTAATGCATTTCTTTTATAAAAATTACACCATTAAAACAGTCGTATTTTTTTTATCTTTAATACGCTTATAGTTTCGACGTTTTTTTTTACATTTTACCAGACGATGTTTAGCATCGATGATACAAAGTTTACTATCAGTGTTATAGATAACAACATTAATGTTATAGATAACAACATTACAGTCATAACTAGTAATAGTGGTGTAATTACAGTCATAACTAGTAATAGTGGTGTAATGATACGTAACTTTAGTGCTACTAACTACTAACAAAACACCAAATGTACAATTTCAAAAAAGGTATATATTACAACCAACATAGTGGTAGAGCACCAAGATCACCAATTTATATAATCATATAAATTTTAAGATGAACGCCAAAATCACCATTTCTTTGAATAAATCATATAAAGCGCTACAATATAGATACTAATTTGAATGACTTTGGTTCTATAAAACATATAAATGAATTAAATCAACGTTGAAAAAAAACTAATATATAAAACACCAAAATTCTTGATAGATATAGGCTTGTTAGAAAAAAAAAAGTCAAAATTGGAAACTTGAGACCTTCAAATAATGGTGGCAGAGAAGGTGATGAGAGCAACATCGTCGAAAAAGTTCATGAGCTTTCTTCACAACATCTTCGTCACACAGAATGCCGACTTCATGAGCAAAACAATTAGATTTAATTTGTTGATCGAATCCTGAATCGTTAGAAGAATAAACAGATAATATTATAAAGATTATCTGGTTTAGATTAGCAGCAGTTAGATTATCCATCATGTTTCTTGACTGGCTTCCCATTTAGGGTGTATGAGGAGGATGGAAGATGTAGGAGACCTACGAATTAGAGAGAGAGCAGAGGGAGAGAGACGAAAATATTAGGTGGGGATAAGCCTTTAACCTCTGATATAATCTTTATATATATACACCCAAGGAGAAACCCTAATTCTATCATTAAGGGTAATTATGTCCATCAAATAAATGCCTGATAGGGTTAATTAGGTAATTGATTAATTAAGATAAATGATTAAGGCCATATTAAATATATTATATATATATATATATCCGTAAATGTATATATATGTATATAATATATATTCCAACATTCTCCCATTTTGCCGAGTAATCATTTATGATGAGTTATAGCTAAGCCGGATCAAGGTTTAATATTCATTTTAATTATAAACCAAAAATTGCAATAGAGAAATACAGTCATAGAATTGATTATCCAACTCAAGATCCCCATTAATCATACTACAATCCCTAATTTAAAATTCAACTTAAATTTAGAATAAAGCACATAAAATAAGCCCTTAACATTGATTTATATGTAAAGTTGTCTATATGTTCTTTAGGCATACATAACATATTCAGAAACAAAATAAATCAAAACGGAGAGAAAATTAAACTAAAGATAAAAAGTACGATATGCTAGATAAGGTCTTTAGTAAAGCCCATCCTCGAAACAAGTTCTTCGAATACTTTAGGTGGGAGACCTTTAGTTATCGGATCCGCAAGCATATCCTTAGTACTTATATACTCAATACAAATAACCTTTTCCTCAACTCGTTCACGAACAAACAAACACTTTGTATCGAGATATAGTCCAGCGTCAGTCGAGCTGTTAGTGTTCGAGAAAGTAACGGTAGCTGAATTATCACAATAAAGCTTCAATGGTCTAGAGATTAAATTAACAACTTTGAGTCCAGTGATCAAGTTTCTAAGCAACATTCCATGAAAGGTTGCGTTATAAACAGCAATGTATTCTGCCATCATATTGGATATTGTGGTTAGCTGTTGTTTATGACTCTTCAATGAAATAGGCCCGCCTGCTAACATAAAGATGTATCCAGAAGTGGATTCTTATCATCTTTACATTTGGCAAAATCGGATTCAGAATATCCAACTATTTCTAAATTATCACTTCTTCTGTAAGTCAGTTTATAGTCTTTTGTCCCATTCAGATATCTAAGAACTTTCTTAGCTACTGTCCAATGGTCATGGCCAGGATTAGTGTAACACCTATATGCAATTTGATACCAAACATAACCATTTACTTCATTAAAATCGGTCCTCGAAAATTTTTGTACAAAACATGCTGTTTGGTAATCGTATAATACCATCATAGTGGTTTACATTTACAAAATATACCCATAATGAGTTTGACATCCAAAAGTGATCATCAACTTATACATAAGTTCATTTAACCAAAATACAAAACGGGTTGTTCGTCCTTTATGTGATCGGTTCTTCATAGTCTTGAGGAGCATCCCCGCTAGGCTTTTCCTTTACCTGCAATTCACTCACTTTCAATAGTGAGTTCCTATTGCAGAACAATTTATAAACAACCTTAAACAATTAAGAAAAATGAGTAAAATCAAAATGGGGCTTCCAAGCGTATCGCCTAGAATGACTAAACTTCCAAGCGATACGCATGGATCTGTAGGCGTTCGCTTATTACAACTTTTGGTCCAAGCGATACGCTTGAAGCTGATTGTAAGGTATATCGCCTTTGATATTCCGATTGAAGATAATTTTTGAAGAAGTTCCGGCTGGACGAGGTTCAAGCGAAAGTCTCAGTCCAAGCTGAAGAAACCATTCAACCGGAAGAAGATTTTTTGTACCAGACGCGAATATTCCGGGTGAACTCCTTTGTCCACCAGATAAAGAGTTCAACCGAACTTCTCCTGCAACATCTTTTCAGTTGTCTAATCGTTGTTAAAGCATTCTGGTTGATTCCTTTTGTATCACAGCCGCTCTCCTCTTTTGGTATGTTGCTAATTACACGTCATCAAGCCCATCAATCGAAGATTATTCTTTTGGTAGTTAGTTTGACTTTTGTAATCAACGGTCTAGATGATCGTATGGAAATCAATGGTTATCATTGATTTTCCTTAGCACTATATATAGCACAGTTAGCTCTCAACATTTATACGCATGAATGTATGCAATAACACTGTGTAATATTGTTGAGTTAATGCAAATAGTGCCGAGTAAAGTTTACTTCTTGTGTTACTATCTTTATGCAAACAACTATTATTTACAAGTGTTAACATGTTAAATAAAGTGGAGATTAACTTAATTCCACAAGGTTAATCTTACAAGTAATTCTTGTAATTAAACTAAGTGTTTAAATCTCGATCCTACAAGTGGTATCAGAGCCTTGGTTCTCACTTTGAAGACTTTAAGTGCTTTAAAGTTGATATTTACTTGTCAAATCTACTGCTTTTAAGCTTTTCTTTCTCTGAAAACTTTCAAACTGAATGATCTCAGTCTTGTTTATTCAAAAGGTAACACAAACAAACCACTCATGTTCACACCTGATGATTTTGACACATGGAGGCTCCGTATGGAGGGGTTTATTCGAAGTTTAGATCACCGTATTTGGAAGTCACTAACTGTTGGTCCTATTATTTTGACGGTACCATATGCTGATGATGAAAATGTAAACATTCCAAAACCACTTGACAAATACACTGACATTGATCACAAGTCACTTGAGCCAGACTTCAAGGCTTACTGGACCTTGCAAGCAGCGCTACCCAACTCCATTCTTGTTGGATTTAAAGGGTACAAAACTGCATTTGACTTGTGGAATGCTCTAAATGAAATATATGAAGGTACACGTGAGGTTAAGGAAAACAAGAAGGACATCTTAAAACAAAAATATGAGAACTTTAGTTACAAAACTGGTGAATCTATGACAAACATGTATTTTCGCTTTGTTTCTCTACTTGATGAGCTTCAAGAGCTAATGTAACTCTTGAATAAGCTGATTTTAAAGAAAATTCTTAAGGTCAATACCTTCAATGTGGAGTGTTTATACAGTAAGCATAAGGGAATGCAAAAATCTTAATAAAATGAAACTAAATGAACTTCATGGCATCCTTTGTTCCTATGAAATGATGATAAATCTTAAACAAAACTCAATTTCTGAACCTACTCAACCACAGTCAACTGCTCTTGTCACAATTGATTTTCAAAACCAAAGAAATGTGACCCCTACCTTTTCAAACCAGTCACCTTTGGTTAACTTTTCTGAAAATGTTTCACACAACTTTGAAAACACTCACCATGCCTTTGTAGTCACTGGCTCACACTCTAACTTCACTCGTGAAGATTTAGAATGCATTGTGTATATGGCTTGTGTATTAATAATTCATTGGCGGAATATTTTGAAGGCCTATGTATTAGAATAGGTGAAAAATAGTTAGGTTATTGTTATATTGGGTCATTGGGCCATTTTAGATGTGTTTGGGCTCAATTAAAAGTGTTTAGGTGATGTTTAGTGGACCTTCAGAGTCAAAAAACGGGAATTTTGATTGTTTAGGGTTTAGGAGTATAGCTTGTTTATCAAGTTGGTGTTCTCCTATAAATAGGACTCTTGTTCACCTTAGCAAAGGTTGTTGATAGTGGGTGCTCTAAACCGTGTACTAGGGTTTACGGATTGAAGGTTTGTTGCAACCAGTTGACCGTGATTAATCAAGTGTTATTCTCCATCAATCGGTTTGTGTTATTTATTTGTTTCAATCGTTATTTAGTTCATTTCTTATAATTATTTCTTGAATCACCTCTAATCACCGGATTCCGCACGGTGATTATAGGATTTGATATCGCATGAGGGACTAGATTAATCCTTACAATTGGTATCAGAGCCAAGAAACTTCGTTTCGAGGCTCTCACTATATCGATTCAAGAAACTTTGTGACTATCGGTTTGGATTTTCCTATGTTTTTTTTAGTTTTTTAGTTCGAAAAGAAGAAATTTTGAGGATATTGTAGATTTCGATCTTGTCAGTAGCAAGAAACTCGAGGTTTAAAAGCTTTTCGATTGAAAACAGTGGCTTAGTCCTTTTTTCAATCGAATCCTGTAGCTTTTCGATCCCAATCAACACTTCTCGATCAGCCTACCATGCTTTTCGATCCGTTACACAGCATTTCGACTAGGCTTTTCGATCCTGTCCAGCTTTTCGATCGACGAAGTCCTGCCCTTTTCGATCATAATTCGATCAGATACTGTGGCTAGTCCATGTTCATTCTGATCGAAAAGTATACTTTTCGACCAGTCATAGGCTTTTCGATTAAGTAGTCACTCTGCCCAACCGAAAAGTGGACTTTTCGATCAAGCCACCCATTTTTCGATCAAGTCCTCTTGAATAAGCCCCTTTTGATCCAACTTTTTGATCGGATACCCAGCTTTTTGATCGAAAACCCTCTTTTCAATCGAAATCCTCTTTTCCGAACCAAACTTTCTGATTAAATCTTTCATGGCCAACATCCTACCAGGTTCTCAAGCAAGATCTAGCAACAATGAGATATGTTTAAACCCTAAGTGTCATGCAACTATTAAAGAATGGGAACATAAGTTCACAAATGAAACATTAAATCATGAATCCACTGCTAGAGATGTTAGGGATACAAAGATAAGGCTAGAATAGTTAGAGAGAAACTTGAGGCTATTCAATTAGACGTTAGGAGCCTAGAAAGTCGACTAAGCAATAAGAGCACCTATCTTAAGCTGGCTAACTCTAAAGTTGAAGAACTAACTAAGGAGGTGGAAGAACTGAATATGTTGACTGGGAGGAAGTTATTGTGGAGTTTGAGCCAATCAACCATGCCCTTATGGAAAAGGAGGAGTCATCATCTGCTCAGGTAAACTCTATCCCATAGAAAGTGCTAGAATACTTATGCTCTCCTGCATGCGTTGAACAATTTGAAAGATACAGAAATCATAACTCTAAGCTAATTGAAGAGGTTTCAAATCTAAAAGAGTTAAAGGAATGTTTTAGAAAAACTGAAAGCTCATATATTTCAAAAGTCAATGTTTTAAATGAAGAAGTTTAGCAACTAAAGCAAACCAACTCAAATTTAGAAACTTAATTTGATGATTTAATTGTTAAGTTGAATGCCTCAAGAAAGAAACCCAACATGCTAAGGCAGATGTGGGTGCACTTGAAGTAAAGCTAACTGAAGCTCAATTCACTTGTGAAAAGTTTCAAAAGGCAAATGAAAAATCTGAGAAATTGTGGAAAGGTGCTATGAATGGGAAAACTAGAATTGGTTACACATCCGTCAAACCATATAGACTATATAGTGATTACTTACCAGTGATTGAACCAATTTCATCATTACAAACTGACAGCACTGGTAGCTTAGTTGTTGATGATACTGCTCCAGTAACTGTTGTTGAAAAGAAATGTGAATCTGACGAAATTGAAATCATTGATGCAAGCACCTCTGCATCAGCTGATAAATAAAAGGTATTGAAAACAACCATTGAAGTTCCTCCACCCACTTTATATGAACCCAAAGACTCAAAATTTGGTGGAAACAGGTTGAAAGTGTCAAAACTAGCCAAAACCATAAATTTGGTAAAATTATTTTCAGTCAAGAAACAAGTGAGAAATCCCCGAGATACACTCAATCTTATGACTCTTCCAGGGTTCCTGAGTGTATAGTTTGTGGTAAAATGGGTCATTTGGCAGCTTTTTGCTATTATAATCCTTTGAACAAAAATCAATCTTCAAAATAAAAAACCGTGAAAGGTCAAAACTTGTCAAACAAACTAACAGGAAAAGTTTCATCTGTTCAAAGTCACACAGTTAAATATTTTGAATCTGATCCAAACAAGGTTCTCATTGGAAATGAAAGAAATGGAAGTTGTTCTGTGTTTGAGCAAAACAATTTTCTGGCTGAACTTCAAGCGGAACATTTTTCCGCTCGAACTCAGGTTCAACCGGAAAACAAGAAAAATTTCAGATCGGTTACTAATTTAAAAACAAAGACCATCTGTCAAATTCAGTAAAAATTATGAACTTTTTGAAAGCCAAGGAAGAAGAAATCCTTCAAGAGGAAAGGTTAATTTCCGTAATACTTTTCAAACGGAGAAAAACTTTGGTCAAAATGAGTTCTTGTCTAGCTCAAGCGGAAGTTCATCTTTTCCGCTTCAAGGTGAAAATTTTTCAAAAAATAGCTTTGCACCTTGAAAGTATGTTGCTTTACCGGAAAGAACTAGAGTTTCTAGTCAAAAACAATTTCAAACCAATGAATTTGTGAAAACTGAGTCAAACAAACAAAGAAAATTCAGGAAATTTAGAGAGAGAAAGGCACTTGAAAGAAAGTCAAGAATAGGAAGTGAGAAATTTCATCAGTCAAGTCAACCTCAAGATTTGGATTTTAAAATATAATTTGCTTACAGAACAACATATTTTAAATACTTTAGTACTTAAAGAGTACAAGTACAATGATGCTTTGGGAAGACCCAAGACCACAAAGTCCCATACAAAAATTAATCAATTTCTGATATGTGCAGGTGCAAAATAAAAGTCAAGATCGATTGTGGATAGTTGACAGTGGATGCACCAGCCATATGACAAGGAATAAGGATATTTTAGAAAATACAAAAATACAGAATGGAGGATCTGTTGCATTTGGAAGTAACAGGGGGTACATCTCAGCTCAAGGAGATGTTACAAATGGTTTGGTAAGCTTTGATAGAGTTAATCTTGTTGGTACATTGAATTTTAACCTGCTTAGTGTCTCACAAATGTGTGAGAAGAGGTTAAATGTCTTATTTAATGAGAGAGAGGCAATCATACTGAAATCTGAAATCAAAATTCCTGAGGAAATGATTTTTCTTAGAGCACCTGCGGCCAGGAAAGAAGGTTTGTATGTCTTGGATATGTCAGTTGCTGCACCCACCAGTGGCACTGCTTGCTTTATATCCAAAGCCTTAATTGTCTGATCCTTGGCATAGAAGGCTAGGGCATGTAAATTACAAGAACATGAACATAATTGTCAATCTTGGTTTGATCAAGGGTCTTTCTATCAAACAATTTATTTGTTCTGAGCATTGTGTGCCTTGCCTCAAAGGTAAGCAACACAAGTCATCCTTCAAGCCAAAAGATGAAAGTTCTATCTCACAACCCTTAGAATTGCAACACATGGACCTTTTTGAGCCAACAAGAGTAATGAGTTTGGGAAAAAGGTCATACTGTTTTGTAATAATTGATGATTTTACCAGATATACTTGGGTTTTCTTCCTAAAAACAAAAGATAAAACAACTGAATTGTTAAAAACTCTTGTGATCAAATTGGAAAATCAATCAAAGTTTAAGGTCAAAACAATTAGGTGTGACAATGGCACAGAATTTAAGAACCATGTTTCAATTCTTTCTGTGAGGAAAAAGGGATAACAAGGCAGTTTAGTGCTCCCAGAACTCCACAATAGAATGGAGTTGCTGAAAGGAGAAATAAAACATTGATTGAAGCTGCCAGGGCAATGTTGGCTGATTGCAACCTCCTTGTTATATTTTGCGCAAAGGCAGTAAACACTGCTTGCTATGTCCAAAACATGATTTTGATTGTTAAAGGCAAAAACAAAATACATTATGAACTTTGGAGAGATAGGAAACCAAACATTTATTTCTTTAAATCCTTTGGGTGTCTTGTTACAATCTTAATAACCATTGAGCTATTGGCAAAGTTTGTTGAAAAGGCAGATGATGGATATTTTGTTGGGTATTCTGGTGTGTCAAAAGCATACAGGGTATACAACAAGAGAAATAAGGTTGTTGAAGAAACTCTGAATGTTTTCTTTAATGAAAAATCAAAGAACAACTTTACTTCTCAGCCCACTTGGTTATATGATATTGACGCACTAACTATCGCTTTTAACATAACTGTTTAGAAGTCTGTCAGTGATTTTGTGCAGGAACAGGAAATCAAAACCTCAGTTGATGAACATAAAGAATTTCTCAATCAACCCTCCATTCTTCTCTTCACTCAGGACCATGCCAATGAAGCCAATTGTTGTGAATAACTCCAATGAAGTGATCTCAATTGAAGCAAATGCTCTTCCGGTTCAAAATCAAGCGGAAGCATCTCCTCTCAAGTTTAAACGGAACCTGCTTCAACTGAATCTCCGGCTCAAGTTCAACCGGAAAATGGCATTTCAGATTCCTTGGAGAATTCTGACTCTGGATTTACTGAGCCCTCAAATTCAAATGATTTTATATCAAATGAACTCAGTTTTGAACATGGATCCTATGAGTCAATGCCTAGTTCTCAAGAGTTAAACACAACACCCGATCCCATCTCACCCATTGATAATGTTGAGCTTGATGTGATACTCCCTCAACTCAAGTTTCCCTCCAATGGAAGAAGCCAAGAGTTCCCAATCTTTTAAGATAGAAGAATCAGCAAGTATCATCCTTTGGAGATTGTTATTGGAGATGTGTCAGTCTCTGTGTTGATAAGAAGCAAATCTGTTGATGCAAACATCTGCTTGCATGCTGCATTTCTGTCACAAGAAGTTCCTACTAAAGTAACTGAAGCTCTAAAAGATAACAGTTGGGTAGAAGCTATGCAGAAAGTACAGTGATGTGTTGCAAACACATCCTATTATTTCGGTGTATTTTTTATATAAATTGAGTCGAGTTTGATTCATTTTTGTCTTGTTTTATCTAAGTTATAGTATTTGAGTCTTAATGTGATATTGGGTCATTTTTTGTACAATTTAGTGTGAGTTTGAGTCTTTTATTTTAATTATGTTTATTTGGTCGAATGTGCTCAAGAATTGTTTAATTATATTTGGTTGTAGGTTGACCTACGAGTTCAAGAGGGATGGTATGACATTTCATAAAAGTTCAAGGCTTAAAGAATTAATAATATAAGTCAAAGGACTCGCATGGTCAAAATTATGAAAGATTGAGGGCTTAAATGCAAAATGTGAAGAAAAAAAATACACATGCATGAGATACGCACGAATTGGTTCGGGAATTTCAAGTCGATGAAAACCGACTATTTTGTCTCTTGCATCTTTATCACTTTAGCGACACTTCTAAGCCGCCACAAAAAGTAAACACTACTTTCCCCATATCAATAAACAAACGCACGGGTTTGTTTGAGAGTTCCGCACATCAAATTTTTTTCAGTCAGCTAAGGAAACAATGAGGAGAAATTTGGACGAGAGAAAAGGCCAAGATCGAGAGGAAGTTATGAGATTAAATCCTTCGACTCCAATTATCCA
>JBCNJP010000003.1:45017867-45049925 GCA_039602395.1 Deinandra increscens subsp. villosa | reverse complement strand
AATCATGTGATATCATTTGGTTTAGACTTTAACCTACACTAGTCATATTAAAAATGTTTATTCCGGATTTCATCTGAAATCCCAAAAAGAGTTTAAGTGTCATAATGGTTGGTTCCGGATTTCATTTGAAACCCCAAGGATGGACAGTTGCAAGTGTTGTAGGGATATGATCATGTAATAGTAAACGTATGTCTGGAAAGTATTTAAGCCTACGGGGTCACACGTCTCGACACTAATGTATTTGTATTAATTAATTAGTTAATTAATATTTATCACGAACATTTAACGAGGTTTCGTTAAAAACTAACAGTTAATTGTTAACAGAGGGGTGTTAGTTGTAATTAGAAAGAGTTGTAATTGGATTACAATTGGGAGAGGCTTTGTGATAAGCCCTTTAGGCCGAATTCGGCTAGGGGATTATCACAATCCCTAACTTGGTTATCAAGTCTTTTAAACCTATAAATAGATCCTCAGGGGTTTAAGGTTGAGCTGCTGGATTTATCTGATAAAAGTCCAAACCCTAAAACTCTCTCTCTTTCTCTTCTCGTTCACGGCCAAAGAAACCGAACCATAGGGTTTCGGTTCTTGTGTGGTTCGACCAAGGCCAACTCGTGTGAAGGTGTTCGTGATCGAGTACTAGCATACCTACATCGGTGTGTCGTGTGTGCAAACGTAGAGGGATTTGCTTTAAATCCTCTAAGAAGATCAAGTCTTGCCGAGCTAAAAAGGTACACGTATTCATCCGGTTAGTTAGTATAATTCATAGGATTAATCCGCTGCGTACTCGTGTTTAATTGATAAATCGTTATATAACCCAACAAGTGTTCCCCATAAAACACTCCAACTTCCATATCAGGTACCCCATTAGGCAATACCTCAAATTGTCAGCGTTGTTTTCCGTTTAGTATGTTCGTTGCGACCCCAAACGGGCTCACAAGTAAAGGGTTTGTGAAACTCACCTTAGGTTGCTCAGCTACACTTGTTAATCCAATTTATGTTTGCTAACGAAGACCTAGTAATCACATTAAGGTCTTAGGTGTTAGGTTGTGTCTAAACTTTAACTTAACGTCACTATGGCCCATAACATAGCACGTTGCAACTAAGACTCGACATACCGACACACGATACCGATGGTTGATCATAAACAAGGGTTCACATATTACAGAAATCAAACATGTATCATCATAGCATAATCATGTAAGTCATGGCATAATATTCAAGCAAATTGCACAAGTTTGGTTTTCAGGTCAGGTCTTAGTTTCGCTAGCACAGTTTCGCTAGGCAGTTTCGCTGGGTGCACGGGCAGCACTTTCGCTAGGCAATGCCCGGTGACACAGTTTCGCTAGGCTAGTTTCGCCCGAAACTGCTGACGCAGTTTCGCTAGCCTAGTTTCGCAGGGAAACTGGTTTGAACTTTCGTTCAGGTATTTCGCTCGGTAGTTTCGTTCGAGCTGGTCGGGTCAGTTTCGCTGGCGACACTATAGTTTCGCTCGACAGTGTCGCTGAATGAACAAGTAAATTCGCTGGATAATTTCGCCCAGAGAACGCACAGTTTCGCTGGTCGCGAAAAACATACGGATTTGCCTAAAAATCAACCTAACAGCTTCTGATCTTACATGCAATCCATTATTTAGCATACATAGGCATTTACCAACATAAATCAGCAAGCTTTAACACCTTAAACATGCATTTTGTCATCAAATCACCCAAAATACATATAAAACCCTAAAATGGCTAAAATAGCATAAATCTCTATCATGGCTGGATTTCATACGCAAAGTTGCTAACTTTATGATAGATCTAGCATTCCTAAGTATTATCTCAGAAGCATACAAGTTTTCATGAAGGTTTGATCATGCTTTAAGAAGAAAACACATAGAAAGGCATAAAACATAGTTTTGGGACTCACGTTTGATATCAAGAATCGATAGATGAGATGAGATGATGGCCTAGAGGCTGAGATCTTGGTCCTCGGGTGACTTTCTCGGCTGACCAGGTTCCAGAGAGGAGTGTGTGTGTGTTTGTTGTGTGGTTTGAGCAAATGAGGCTATTAGGGTTTATTAAGATTATTTATATCAGAGGCTAGTTTCGCTGGCAGTTTCGCTGGCAGTTTCGCTGGCCAGGCGAAACTAGCTCTGGTCACATGTTGATCGAGTAGTTCAGCTGGCTACCGGGCGACACTACAGTTTCGCCCGGTAGTTTCGCTGGCGACCAAAAAGACAAGTTTTCCACACAATCAAGTATTTACAATTTGTCATGCGATTCACAATACTAAGTCATGTATTTAAATCACATTGCACATAAGGACAATAAATAAGCACATAACACATATGGGCGGGTTCGGTGATCAACCAAAGGTCGTGGACGTATTCGGCCTAGTTATGCATTAGTTACTTAAGTTAACACTTATGACGTAACTAACGGAGATTGTCTAACGGAAGTTAACCTTGGAATTCTCGGGTGTCACAATGAGTCTTATAATCACAAAGCACATTATGAGTCATCACACACTTGATCGGATCGCAAAACGTTGGTGATTTGTATTTTGTATGATATTTTATCAACAGTTAATCGTTATGAGACACATTTTATATCAATTTGAGTGGATTAAATGTGGTTAATATGATAGAGGGCTTAAAATGAGGAATACAGGAAAAAACGGGTGTCATATCGGAGCTAGAACGAAGAAATTAGAGCGAAAACAGTACTCGCGACACTCGTGAACCGTCAAAAACGGGAAACAGCGTTTTCAGCCCTAATTTTCGAGTATATCACCTCTTATTCTCTTTCTAGCCTCCATATTTCACCTCCTAATCACCCTAAAAACCCTAAAAAGGCTAGAGAGAGAGGGAGGATCAAGATCTTGGAGGTTTGGAGCTCAAGTTTGGTGGAAACAACTAAAGAAAAGTGTCGGTTTTTGGTTTTTGGTACGTTTTTCTTCATTCTCGCTTCTACCCTCTTCTTTTATTGCCATGATCTAACCAAGATCAGTTCTTTATCATATTTTAAACCTAGATCTAGGTCCTAGATCATAGATCTAGTGATTTTACGCAAAAAGATTAGATTTTTATAAGATTTTCTTAAGCTTTTATGATCTTTTTGTTAATTAATTGTTAGATCTTGTTAGATCTTGATGATCCATAGTTAAGGCTGATTAAAGTTAGCTTTTTTTATGAATGTTTTATCATGGAGAAATCATTATACTTGAAAGATCTAAGATCCATGACCTAAAAATATGATTTATATAATAAAAAGTCTCATTTTTCTTGATTTTCCTCATGGATTTTCATAAATCTCTAATCTTCTTGATCATCTTTGATTAGATCTTGTTTAAAAGTAAGAAAAGCATAAACTTGGATATAGATCTGGGGCTAAATCTAGAATAGTCATCATCTTATCTTTAGATCTAGGATTCGTTAAATAAAAATAGAATTTTTGTGCTTAAATCTATATTTTCTTCCATGTTTTGCCCATGAGGCTTTATTAGATCATGTTATATCTTAGATATGTTAACCTAGGCCATTAGATCTACCATTAAACACCATTTTTCACCTAGATCTAAAAGTCCATTTGGCTATATGTTGAAATCTAATGCCTAGATATAGTTTTCTATGAAAAAGATGACTTTTACGAAATATTATGCTAGATTTGTGTTTTGATCCTAAATTGCATGTTAGATCTAGATATTTTATTATGTAAATGTCACCATAATGTTTAGGATTAGGGATAATCATGTTTGGGCCTTTAGATAACATTTTAGACCTGATAAAGATGTTTTAATCAACATGAAAAAATATATATTATTTTGATCGTCATGAATAATAAATATTTGTTGAAAATAAATAATTAATTATTCTGTTTTAGTTTAAGTTTTCAACCCTTAGGATAGATCAGCCTTCTCGTACGTTATCACTCGATTAAATCACCAACGAGTCGTGAATCAGATCGTGTCCATTGTGTCGTTTCGATTTGCATGTTTTATCTATTAATTTACTTATTTATTTGTTTATTTATTTGTCGGTGTTCCACTATCACATTCGATCGTCAAGGTGGTCTCCGGGTTTGATCTCGCGCCGCTATCTTCAGCTTTCTCTCGACTTATTCACCTATCAGGTGAGTATTCATAGCCCCATTTTTATTTATTTATTTTTGGGGTGCAACATGTACCAATGTACAAACTCTAGAAAGATTTTCTCTAAACTACGTGTGTACTCTATGAACGATTATGTGTTAATCTTGCATGATAACTCTATGTACTCGATGTGTTATGATGACATTAACTGGAAAAATTCAGGTTAACTGTAATAGATCTATTGACTTGACAAGCCCACTTGGCATGCCTCACGTGTGGCGCCTCGTGATTGAAAAGTTTATGGTCAGGTTTGGATCATACACCCATATATGCTCAATTTCATGTTGTTACTTATACTTGATTTACACTTAACCTCGTAGAACGCATGTTTTAAACTATGATAATGTTAAACCTATGATTACTCACCAACTCTTGTAGTTGGCATTTATTTTCCACATGTTGCAGGTGCTGATGCTTGGTTATGATGTCGTCACTTAGGATCGCATGAGACTTTAGTAGACATACTTAAATAAAACTAGAACTCTTATGCTATGTTTGAACTTTGTTTGATTTGGGTGTTTGTATGGATTTATGTTTGATCGATGATATGAAATGTGGCATGATTAAATACATCAACCTATAATTAGTGTTGTGAGCATCTGGACAATCTTTACGCCCCGACGTAATTTTGTCGTCGGTCGGGGTGTTATAGTTTTTTAGTATACTTTTATAGTGTTATATTTTTACCACGAGACTCTTAGACTTTTACGTCTAATAGCCCTTAACATTTTTACTTTCGTTTTTTTATTAGACTTTTAGAGTTTTCGACTCTGACCATTACTTTTTTATAATTTTATACTTTGACCACATTAAAACTTTTCTTACTTAAACTAACGGGTAAATGGGTGGCTCGCCGCGAAACGCAGGCGGGTCACCATCCTCTAACCTTTAAACTTTATTTATTTATTTTGTTGGTTTTTTCATTTTTTAGTATACTTTTATAGTTTTATACTTTCACTACTAAACTTTTAAACTTTTACGATTTATACTCCTTAACTTTTCTACTTTCTTTTATTATTATACTTTTAGAGTTTTCGACTTCTTTATAGTTTTATACTTTAACCACACTAAAACCTTTTTGACTTAAACTGACAGGTAAATGGGTGGCCCACCGTGAAGTAAGGGCGGGTCACCAACTTGTTTTATGTAAAAGTAAACTAATTTTTTTTATATTTGATTGGTACCGTTCATTCACATATCAATTATTTTGTATTTATTATGATTGAATGTGAGTGGTAGCAAGAGGAAAAAAAAACGAAGTATTATTTAACTGAATAGTGATAAATATATAGAATGATATGTAAAACGTTTTAAAAATATTTTTATATTTTAGGAATATTTTAGTTAAATTATATGAATAAGGACGAGGAAGATTTCATTCCCTATAACTATCCATATTCCATTTTTAATATTAAGAAAAAATCACTAAAACCAATTCCATCTATATTAATTTGATGTAAAAATAAAAAAGTTGTTTATATTTGATGATTACTATTTATTTTTTTATCTGTTATTTTATATATGTTGTAAGTGGTAGAAGAGAATTAAAAAATATACATATAAGTACTTTTTTTTATTTGAATATGGATGTATATAGATAATGAGATCTAAGAGATGTTTAGAAGAAAATAGAAGATAAATTTAAAAAATAATGTTTTTAGTTAAGTTATAGATATGAAAATGGAGAATGAGATTTGAATGCTCTTAATCAACCCAAATTAATTCGTTGTTTGATTTTATTAAAAAAATTTAACCAACTTCAAAATTATTTTTACTCAAATCAATTTTTTAGCAATGTTTTTTTGAGTCTCTCTGTGACGGAATTTTAACTGTCCCTAGTTATTTGACGCTTCATGTTCAACTCAAAAATTCCTCCTAGGCAAAAACCCAACAACCATATAAACCGCCCCCGAGATAGGCGTGGATGTACGAACCGCTGACCTTGTTGGATATAGTATGTTAGGACCCGACTAATTATCGTGACCGACCCAGTTTTGACCCATAAGAATTACATTGGGGTTAGTATGCTAATACCACTTAAACAGTTGAGTGGCAGTATACGGAACAAATAATTATTACTAGTTTTATTTAGTAATAATTGGTGGATTTAATTACTATTAATTTAATTAATATTCATAATAAAAAGTGGTGGATAATTAATTAGATTAAACAATTAATTTCGTGGGATCAAATTTTAAATTAAGTCTAATACGATTAGGCTTATCTGGTTAGAGATAGGGAACTTTAGGAGCTTATAAAAAAACTTAACTATTAAGGTTTAGGGATTTGTCACAAATCACAAAGCCCTAGCCTCTTCTCTCCCCCCCCCCCCCCTTGTCGTCGGCCCCTGTCCTCTGTCAGGTTGTATGCCGTCGTCGGCCACTGCATTCTGCCACCGTCGTGATGCCATCGTCCTCTGATCGAGATCCCATGTCCACCTTCGTCACACCTCAAGTTCCACGAACCGATAAGTCATCTCGGGTAGTCCAGCCGCAAGTGTTGCCACATCCACCACCATTTCCTCTGTCTTTGTCGCTACAAGACTTATCGTTGCCATCAAAAGCTACGTTTATTCCCGAGTTTCACGACATTCGTCGCCTCACGACATGAGACGGCTCTACGCAAGGCTTCGCGACACACGACGATGTCTGGATGACATTTGAGTCGATGTCACCCGTCCTGGCACATTATGCCTCTCTGGCACCTGTCGTGACACGCGATTGCTCTCTGGGAAACAAAGTTTTTAACTCCTCCCCAACACCTACTATCTCCTTCAGGGTCTATCACTACTGATGGAGTGGTGTGTTCCATTCACTAGCAACAGTGTATTGAATCCTAGTGGCTTGAACGGGTGTTCGAAGACTGCTCATGTATATTTAAAACGTACTTTTAGATAGTTTAATTTTTCTGTATTCGCATGATTTTTGTAATCTAATCCTGTTAGTGTTTTACATTATCCACAAGTTAATTAATTTCCACTGTGTAACTGATTTTGAATTTGTTTAAACCGTTTTAGTAAAAGCGGATTTTAAAACGGATAATCCAGATATCACTATAAAATCCAGAAGACCTCTCTTAAAAGAAGTCATCAGGGACCACTAACCCAGAAATACGTGGTTTTACTCAAATAAATAATTAATTTTTTTGAAACCATGTTACTCTTGTTAAGTCGGTCCTCGGAGCGATTCCTAAATATTTTCTCTCCTTCTTTTGCGCTCCCGACGGGGTTATCAAATCGATAGAAGCTATGCGAAGATCTTTTTGTTGGGGTAGCTTGGGAGGCAATAAAAAAAATTAAATGGATTTCTTGGGATAAAATGTTGGTGGAAAAAAAATAAGGGAGGTATGGGAATATTCCGATTCAAGAATGAACCATTAAAGCCATCCATCACAAAAGGAATGGGCCTTTTACTTTCCCTTATAAAAACAACCATCAAGGGACCTTGGGCTGGAATTTTAAAAGGGTGCAAGTATGTACAAAATTTGGGCGCCAAACTTGAAAATGCAGTGCGTTGTTCGATTGGAAATGATAAAAGATGTTTATTTTGGGATGACAACTGGACTGGTTCAGTGCCTCTACGACATCTTTTTCTTGACCTGGTTTCTATTGCTAAGAACCCCTATCGTAGACAGATTCTAAAAATGCTGGGACAAATGGATTGTTGTTAGGGATTAGAAAGAAGAGGCTAACCTCAACAGACTGGAGGAATGGGCTAAAAAATATGGGGGATGGCTGATGTTGTTCGTTTTAATGAGTCGGAGGATCGTTGGAAATGGGCATCTACGAGTAGTGGGGAGTTCGAAATCAAAACGGTTAGGAAGGATATACAAAATAATCTTCTTCCTTTCTCATGTGTCGAATTTTAAATGGGTTAAATGGGTGCCCTTCAAAATCAATTCTTTCTGTTGGAGAGCCTCCCAAGATAGAATCCCTACAAAATCTAATTTGGTCCGTAGAGGAATTCATGTGGATAACATTTGTGTAAATTGTAGGAGGGTAGAAGAAACTACAAATCACCTTTTGATTAAGTGTGAGACTGCCGCACTGGTTTGGTCAAAGGTTGGGACATGGTGCAAAGCCTCTACGGAGATGATCGAAACGGTGGATGATGCGATTGAGGAAGGGAACAGGTAGGACACGATACACAATCTTAAGGACATATATATAGGAATTTCTCTGATCACGATGTGGAGTATTTGGAAGAACCGAAACGAGAAAATTTTCAACGGTGGAACGAGCGGGACGGACTACATTGTATAGGAGGTCAAAGCACTTTCTTTCTTTTGACTTAAAAATAGAGGTAAGAAATTCTCGCTTGATTGGGATCGATGGTGTAATTTCAATTATTTTGATCAAATAATGTAACTCTTATATGCTTGCTTCTTGCCGGTTTGGTTTTATAAAATGTCTAACCGTTCTAAAAAAACTACATAAGTGAGGCTAAAGAATGTTTACACATGTAGTATATAATTTAATGATGTCCCTATAGAAATATTTTAATGATAAAATGGTATATTTCTAATAACTAAAAAGTTGGTTCAAATTCTCTAAAGTGTAGTTATGTGAATTTTGGTTTATAAAAATTGTAGATGTTGGTGTTGAAAGAAAATTTTATTTGATGGATATTTTGTATAAAACATGGATATTTTGTATAAAACAAATATTGATTTCATACCTATCTTCGGCTTTGAGTGGTTGATATTAGCCATCACCATCTTCCTGTTCCGGTGATGTATATATTCTTTTTTAGTATGTGCGTGACACTCGTTCTCACGATCTCACTTCATCCATTATTTAATTATTTATTTAATGGTTATCTATTTGTGCTTCACTTTTTATTTTCTTTTTAAACATCAACTTGTACCACTTTAATCAATCAAAAACGTTTACGTGACTAGGTCATTTTTATTTGGACCACCCTTTTATGATACCGACAGGATCACCCTCGTTCTCATCCGTGATTAAAATGAAACTTCCTCTTGAATCTCATTTTGGGCGATCCAGCAAGTTTTCAGGATGAGCAAACCTGTGATGTATACAAACATCATGATGTATACAAACATCTGAAAGAACGAACTATGTATGTTTTAAGATATTTGCAAAAAAATACATCCAGTAAAATCTATTTGAGTAGTATGGTATGAAATATTAAATGTGACATGTGGCTAAGAAAATATACATGAAGCGATAAGTACCAAATGTCAACATCTGATAAAAAAAAATTATAAAATAAAGTAAGACATAAAAGTCACTAACATAAACCAATTGGAAGAACTGTAGGGCTATAGTAGGTAACATACAAGAAAACATAAAATAAAAAGTATGTATCCTACACAAATAAGAAAGCGCGGCATGAAGTCCCTAGTGTCCTAACATTTTAAATATTTAATCCTTAATATCTACAATTTGAAACACCATTTTAGGATCATGCTCCTCACATATGATTAAAGCAGAACTTGTCCTTCGTGAACATTCTAGTTATAAAGTAGCGCACTCACAACTAAAATATTGTAAATTCAAATCATATAAGGTGTAGTTTGTGATAATTTTCTTCTAAAAGATGAAGTGTCTAGCGGGTCTTGTGACTATAAAGTAACGATTTACAACTAAAATGTTCTAAATTCAAATCCTACAAAGTGTAGACTGTGTAGTTTATGATAATTTTCTTCAAAAAGAAAATTAAAATAAATTTTATTTTGAACAATCCAGAATGGGTCTTCTGGATGAACAAGTTTGATCCATGTATGCATTTCGTGTCACATAAGTGGTGTCTTCGTATCAAATAAGTTATATGTTCAACCCGAACACCACCGGTCCACCACTGGTGTCTTGTGTGTGTGTGTTATATATTAACCAAAACAAAGTCGATAATCAATAATCATGAATACAGCTTACAATGTACATGAGTTTGCAGCAGCACTAGCAGGCCGGCCTCGGGGCCCTGAAACATAGAAAGTAAAACTGAAATTAATTGCTTCAAAGGACTCGTTCATTTCATTCATCTTCGTCGTCATCAGAATCTCCATAAACGACACTAATATAGTGCCCTAACGTCTCGAGATTGAGCCCGGGGAAACGATGAGAGGTGGTAACAGGCAAGGGATCTATCTGCACAAACGGCCATTGCATGTTTTCAGCCGCTTCACATTCTTCCCATCCGTCACCAATTGCACAAAACTGCACGTTTGGCCCGCTGAATCGTTCTTTAATCAAGGAAAAACATTGATACTTGCCTACTTCCCATGAGCTGTAAACTGCGCAAAGCTATCATCATCATCATCAAACGTATTCGAAAGCGTAGTTAATGAAAGATGTATGTAGCTGTAGCTAGCAAGGTGAATTGATCGACTGACCATTATCATAGGAGATCAAATCGTCAAGTCGAAACAGTAAGCATTTAACTAGGCTGGGGATTAATGAGCCTGAAGTCACAATAACATTGATGTTTTCACCTCCTGAACTACTATTATTATTATCCGAATCTTTGTTTCGACTTGCACATTGCGCCACACACGCCCGTGCTGCAACACAAGAGAAAATGTTGTTGCAGATTACAACTACTACCTACTGAAGCATGAATTTTCAGTTTGTTTGACTGTTGACTTACCTGAAGACAACCATTTGTCTGTAAACTCATCCGTCTCGTCATAAAGATTGTCCCAGGATTTGATCATCTTTTCACCAAACAAGCTACGCAAACCCTGCATTTTTACAATCACAATTAATATCAGGAGAGTCCATTGACTCAGTCAGGGTCATAATAAAATCTTTAAAATTTTTATATATAAAAGAAGCTTCGTTTTTATAGAAAAAAAAAACATGACTTTTAGAGAAGTTTATGATGACCCTCTGACTAACAAGTTTTGATTCTGCCCTTGAGTCTATATCATTGAGTAGTACATAGTAAGTAACACATGTGTTGTTGTTCTACTTGAAAAGAAATGTAAACAAGATAGAAAATTTACACAAGAGAATGAATTATTTCAGGCAATTAACCAAGTAATATCCTATCTATCTATCTATCTATCTGGATAACGAGTGACTGACTGACTGCCTGGTATGTATGTATGTATGTATGTAGTAGATCTAGAGCAGCACACACAGTAAGTTTTTGGGAAGTTTTATGCAAACCTGCAGTAGTATAGTAGTATTTAGATAGAGGAGGACTCCTCAAAATGCATATATGGTATGTAAAACTCGTGGTACCTTTTTATACTTGTGGGCAATGATACGGTGTCTATAGGCCAGTTTCTTCTTGTTAGCATCGTCATCAAAGGCAGCCCCAACAAAGCCATCATTTGCAAAATCATAATCACTGAGATCTAACCCATCATCATACTCCCTCGTCGCATCAACGAAAGGCTTGTTGCAACCTTCAATCTGCCCAAATCAAAATCAATTATAAATTATTATTATTATTGGGGCTTTTCTTTGCTTCGATAAATCCAAAACTTACTTGTTCGTAGAAGAAGTAATCGTCGCAAACTCGAAGGATTTGATTTTCCCAAATCTTGCCGATCTCAATGCCCTTTTGAACGTCTTTTGAGCCATTGAAAGCTTTGGTGTATGTGGCTGTGATGAGGGATTTCAGTAAGATAAGAGTCTCGTCCATATCCCACACAAAAACATTGATTTTCTGATCCATCAACACCCCAAAAATCAAATCAGTAGGAAGGAAGGAAGGAAGAAGAAAGTGAATCGTGGGGTTTCTATTATATATCATACAATTATACAAATTACAAAATAATAATCCATCTTCAATTCAACTATGTTATGTATTCCCCACAACGAGATAAACAGAAAACTCCCTTCAAGTTTAAGGTGTTGTCATAATGGCCCCTTCGATGCTTTAGCATACGGCTAGGTCAAAATAGTAGTTCATTTTTGTATTTTCTTATTATTATATTTATTTAAAACAAGTTGTATAAGATTCTTATTTAGCGATCAAATGATTGGTCAATTTTATAAAACTTTTCCCATCTAAACTATTGGGTTAGGTTCCAAGCAAAACCAAACAATATGCGAAAACCAAAAAATCAAACAAAAAAAAAGTTTTTATTTTATTTTTTTATATGTTCTTTTAATGATTTTAAGTATACTGGAAAAAGGAAAAACTTTAAAAACATTTTTGAGTTTTTTTAATAATAAAATAAAATTCAAATTTTAGCTTTAAAATTAATAATGCATTATGCAACACTGTTAATACTAATGCATCATGCAGCAATACTATTAGTACTAATGCATGATGCAACAATAAAAAAAATCACTAAACTTTTTTTTTCTTTTTAATTTTTTTCCCAGAAATAAAGCTAATAAAATTATAGACTTTTTGGTGAAATTTTTTTTAAAAATTATCAATATATGAAGAAGTTATAGAGAAAAAAATGTTTGGTTTTTTGGTTTTTGCACTTTTCTTTGGTTTTCCCTTGATCCCTCCCCCTAAACTATTTTACCTTCAAATCATTTAATAGTGATTGTTTCGGACATGAAACATAAAGAAATAGGTGAGTTCAATCAAATTGTGGTCGCTGAAGTAATAATAATCATTTAGGACGTGTAACATAAAAAACAAGTAAGTTTATTGGTCCTGTAAGACTTTTTGATAAACAACATTTAAGGTTTATACCTCATCTCATCTAAAATCTTTGGCCATATGCTCTAAAATCTTTGTATTTTCCCGTGATATCCCTCTTAACAATGCCACGTATAGTTGTCAGTATGAAAAAACTGAATCCGGTAGATAAAACTAACGTGCGGAATTGTTTGACCTTGAGCTTTATTGATTGTCATGGTAAAGCTAAGTCGAACGAGAAACTGTTTTTTTTTTCTTCATTTTGAACGGGAACATGTCTTCTTCAGAAAGAGACAGAGGGATTCTTAGCAAAAACACGTGTTTTCCAATATGTTGGTCAACGGCTATTTCGACATCAATAACATTGCGCTGGAAAACTTTGCATATCAATCTTGTGTCATTACATAGACCGTGTGATGGATCTATATTCCGCAGCGATATTATGGGGCATCCAACTTTTAGACGAAGTTTATGATGCGGCAAACCACTCACATTTAGCGTGTTTAAGAACTCAACCGAATATAAGCTATTGCAATCATCTTCAGCCTTGTCAAAACTATAGTAAACTTTTTCCTCCCCTACAAAATTATCAATCATCTGATCATTAATCTCATCAACACTCTCACTCTCATTTTTAGTGGATAAAATTGCTCTTGAGATTATATAATTCGAGGAATGCATATTATCTTGAAGTGATGGAAAGATGGCATCGATCAATTCTTTTATAGAGCTTTCTCGGATAGTGGATAGGATTGTCATGGAATCAGGAATGCAGATAAAGCTTATTTCGATCGATTCTTCGGTTCCATTACCAACTCTTAAAAGAAAATCAGAATACCATGGATCATTAAGCACTCTCATGTTTATGGTCAACCGCATTACTCTCGTCAAAGACCAAATAGGCGACATGCGTAAGCTGGCGTCTACAATCTGTGCTCGAGCGCCACGTTTAACAACCGGCAACACCTGTCTGAAATCTCCTCCCATAACCATTATATTTCCACCAAATGGGAGCCTAACGCCTATAATGTCTTGCAAAGTTTGATTGAACGCCTCTATCGCCTGTCGCTTTGCCATCGTGCTTCATCCCAAATGATTATGTTGCATGACCTAATTACTTCAGCGACTCCACTTTGTTTGTTGATGTTGCACATCGAGTTATTTTCAATTTTAATAGGAACCTTGAATCTGGAGTGCGTTGTTTTCCCTCGTGGCAAGTTATTAGTAGCGACACCTGATGATGTTGTTGCCAGAGCAATTAAACCACATGAACGGACTTCAGCAAGCAAGGCTTTGTACACAAACGTTTTTCCCGTTCCACCAGGACCATCTATAAAGAACACGCCCGGTAAATCACTATTGACGTGATTCATGATTTCACCATAAATGATTTTTTTATCAGCGTTAAGTAAATCTTGTTGGATTTAGGTGTCCAGACCCGACTAAATCAAGTACCCGACCCGGTCAAGACCCGTAAGAGTTACACCGGAGGCAACGGGTATTCAAGACCGCTTACTTTTATAACCGGCAGATTCACAGAAAGATTAATTATGTGTTTATTAAATAGTTTAATGGATACATAATTAATTACTTAAATTATTATTAATCATAAGATTAATTAAGCGACAAAACGTTAAATAGTATTAACGTAATGGACGAAGACTGACGGATTATTAGTTTGACTAATATTTGGCTAGCGACAAACATTTAAAGAGTTAAATGTTAACTTTGAAATTAAATGGTTCGATTAAGAATTAAATTAAATCGAAGGGGTTAAACGGAAATTAAATCAGTTATAAATATAACTGATTAGGGAGGCGAAACCCGAATCCACCTTGTGAGATTTTCGGCCCTCTCTCTCCCCTCCCTCTCGCGATCCGACGTCGACGGCACCCCGCCGCCGCCGCCCTTTTTTTTTGGTTTCCAACGACTTGGTCGCGAAACCCTAATCCGATAACCGCCTTGCCCCATCGCCCTGCCGCCGCCGCTGCCCACCGCTCCGCTATCCGCTGCCGCCGTCCGCTTAATTCACCGCGTTGTAAATCCGCATCCGCGAGGAAAGTCAGATTCGTCAGACGAATCACGTTCTGTGAAACCCTAGCGTCACTCGTTGACTTTCGGTGTCTCAAGCGTTTGTTTGAAGCACCGCTCAGGTATATCTAAACTTGTTATTAGTTTAGATTTAATTGTTTAATTATATTTATATGTCGCGTTTTGTTTAATGCGTTTTTGGTGTTTGCGTGTCTGGTGGTTGTCAAATCCTGTTGTTTTAGGTTTACGCTAATTATCTGGTTTTCGCGTTTGTAAATGAATACGTTTCCGCTGCATATTAAATTAAATGTTAATTTAATTATTTATTTTAATTTACTAGCAATTGATTAAATAATTATTTATTGTAAATAATTATTTCCTTAAAAAAATTGCTATTACCGAGACCCGAATGCCACTGTCGTAACCCAACAAATCTTTGGTACATAAATTTTCAGGTTCCACGACTATCCCGTACCCATCCTGCATCTCATGACAACCTCGAGATTGTAAGTTCACATCTTCTGTGATGATAGGAAGATCGAAATCATTGAGATTACCCATAGATTGTAAAAATACTTTAATTTCAGTATGAACCATATCTCGAACTCGTTCGTCACTTTGAATATGTAATCTATGATCTTCAGCTAATGGATCAAAGTGGTCATTCCATAACTTACAAACATCTCCAGGTTCATAAAAAATCGAAATTGTCGCGAATAACCTTCTAAGAGCAACAGGAAACTGATGTATGGAGGCTTATGCGAGACATTGTGAAAAACATTCATTATTCTCTATTAACCTATCTCGAGAGCTGCTTTTCGGAATGTTGTGTGCCTTACACCATTAACTGTTTAAAGATCTTCAAATGAAGTAGGACCTTTTACATTTGACAACAACAAACGTAAGAAGTACCTTTCTCCTTCAGTTGGATTGGCGGCAACAATACGACCTCTTTGTGACTTATGACAACGTGGATTCCAACGAAGCGAGCTGACATTCCACGTGAAGTGTCTTGGAAAATCTTTGTATTATTGTCTTGCCATTTCGTTCACTCTATTTGTATAAAAAAAGGTTGTCAGCATCGTTCCCTTATCTGTTTCCCTATCAACAATTTTAGATATTATATCATCATCCCTAAATCTACTCATCTGATTATTAGGGAGATGAAGTTGTAATGCGAACACAGCAGGATGGATTTGAGAAAAGGGGGAAGGAAAAAATGCGCCACATGGACTCCGAGGAGAGACGTAACGTGCATCTTGAAATCTCTTTATCTCATTGATGACATTGTCTTGCTCATCTTGACCGATTTCAATAACCTGCTTGTCATGTCCTTTGTAAACATACTCGAACAAATACTTCACAACTTTTATACTTGAGCAAACCTAAATGTTCATGTGGCAGTTGAACATCATCAATAGCCTTGGGTTATACGGGATAACCCATATGTTATTAAGAGTTTTTCCTCGTTTCTCAACTTCTATCCCAATGTCTCTCCTTCTGTAGAAGGGATATGTGTCAGCTCCTTGTGTTGTCTCTTCATTAAATTGTCTAGGATAGCGAAAACGACAAACCGGAGGATCACCCTGCATACAAGGACTACTTGATCGTAAATATCCGCAACGAACATGAAGCATGTGTTTGAAATCAAGCTCATGCATTTTGGGATGTCTTTGTACGTCGGGAATTTCAGCGCACACGACCTTATCATAATGGTCCGGATTACCAAGTTTGTCTTCCGAGCACATGATAATAAGAAAATGCGCATGCGACAAACCACGCTTTTGAAACTCGATTACATAAAAGTATGCCTTGACTCTCCCAAGGATATGTTTCTTGAAGAGTTGTTCCTTAAGATCCTCTAATTTGGCACCAAACACTTTTAAAACATGCTCTGGACGATCTTGTGCGGTTTAGTCAGCTTTTAAGTTATCACATATCTCAGGCCAGTTCGAATTACAGGTCATTATAAGGAAAAAAATCAGGTTTGCCATCCTCTTGAACTAAATTCATCGCATCTAGAAACCGACGACGCATATCGTGAGGCCCTCCGATGAAAGATGCGAGCAACACAATTCTCCTTCCAACTCTGCTTGGATTAACCTTACCAACATTGACGCAATCGACAATACCTTGGTACAAATCTGCTCTTATCTGAGCATGATTTCGTTCACAATATTGTAAACGTGACGTCATAAGCTTTATGTAAACATCTACTGCAAACTGCTGTAGTAATCTACAACCAAATAGAAGCATGTTCTCGGTAGATCGGATTTGGAAATTGTAACAATAGTACTCTCGCATAGCCACGATTGTTCTAGCACGTCCTGTGTTAGCTTCTGAATAAGGAAAATGGTTTGAAAAAAGTAGTTAAAATAAAGGATATTATCGTTGTCGTCTTGATTGTTATGAACTTCACTGAACGATGCTCCTTAACGCGGTATGTTTTAAAGCTAACCCGTCTCGCCATTGCGAAAAATTAATTGTAATAACAAAAATACGGCCGAATAGTTGACAGGTATTCAGACCTACCGTACACAACAATACTTTGTTTGTACGAAGTGATATTGTTAGTACCTTCAACCCAAATACCAGCAACCTCAGATGTTGTCGGCCGGTTATACACCCTTTGATCAAGTTCTACCGAAGCATTCAAAGTGACTTGAAAGTTGTCTAGTGGTCCTATTTGAGCAAGACTTCGAAATGTGTGGACGTATGGGTTTGTAGAAAAGAACTCATGTTAAAATCTCTGTAATACTTCGATCAAGATTTGGCCATTGGAGTTTACAGTCTAACGCATTTTCAGGATCATAAAAAAGACTATTGTAAATATCTCGGAGTTCCATCCCTCAAAACTAATTGGTCAATTTGTGATATATTCCTTTAAGAGCACGAAAAGTATATATACCCTCTCTCATATTGTTCACTAAATCATCCAATGTCACACCCATTAAGGCAAAAGAGAAATTGGTGTTATAAGCACGTATGCGTTTCCTGAATAATTTTCCACATTCATCTTGGGACGTGAAATGCCCGTACAACTCATTCGAATTTTCTGAATTTGTTAACTTTGTTAACTTTGTATTCCTACTCATACAACAAATGTAGCAAATTCAAATGTAAATAGCTTTGCCCCACAATGAGTATAAGGCCTTCGATCCCTTAAAACACGATGGTCTCTATGTATACCTTCATAAACAAAATCATATGGATCTTGTTCTACGTTCTGCTCTCGAATACCTAAGATATTTGTTATATTTTTGTCAATAAGTTACAAAATATGTCAATTATTATTAAAAACATATTTTTAAATAGAAAAAAACCTTGTGATACTCGAGGAATGACTTCATTTGAGAGACGTGGGTTTTCTACGTTCACATCTTGGATGGATGGTTGTAGAGGCTAGATTATAAGGCTTGTAATATTAAACATGTTGGGCTGGGCTTAGAGGGTTTCATTAGAATCATAGGCTAGTTTGCTATTGTATTTAGGCTAGTTTATGATTGGGTTTGGGTTTACTATTGGGTTTATGATCCACAAGGGGCCCAATAGTAAACCCATTGGGGTGCCTATATAAACCCCACTTGACCTCCTCATTAGGGCACTTGAGTTTACGATTTTCAGAGGAGCATTGCTGATTACGATCGTAAACAGAGAGAGAGAGAGTTTACGATTTTCTGATTTGTACCCGACAAGTTTTCTTGTGTGCAAAGATCAAGCTTTTATCGTTTATTCATCGTATTCTTGTGTTCTCTTCATCTCTATTCTTGAATCAATCACCTACGAGGATTCCGCACTCGTTTGTTTGATTAGATATCGTGTGTTTGGGACATTTCCGGACCTACAATTGGTATCAGAGCCAAGAATCTTAGATTCGAGGCTCTCACGATATTGATTCAAGAGTTTTCTGAGTTTTTAGTTCGTGTTTGTTGAAGATTCGAGGGTTTTTGGAGATTACGATTCCTGCTGCTGCTGTTCTTCGTGATTACGATCGGTTTTTCTGGGTTTCAGTGTGTTTACGACTTCTGCAGTTGAAGATCTTCATCAGTTGTGTGTTTACGACATCAAGATTGGATTTTTAGGTGTTTACGATTTTGCTTTATCGGAAACGCGGGATCGTAATCGAGTTTACGACTTATTGGATCGGATTCGAGGTTTACGATTTTAGTCAATCGGAATCGAGTTTACGATCTGTGTTTACGACCCGAAAGTGATTACGATCGTAAACAGGGTTTACGATCGGAAACCCTTTTTTCGGCAAAAAGTCTCATTTTCACACTTTCACGGAAACGGGCGTAACTTTTGACTCGTTTGGAGTTAGAGGCTCAAATTTGAACACGACGTTCGAGACACTGAGCCCCAGAATTACCCCCGACTAACGTCCAAGGGAGCTCGTTTGGACCCTCAAATTCCACTCCGAAGGCCTCCGTTTTTCAGTTTTAAGTTTCTAACACTATTCTTTGAATAGTGATTTTGCCAATTTTGCCGTTTTTGCTGATTTTTCAAAATTTTCAGAAGCTGCATAATGAGTTCAGTAGTTGAAGAAAAGAATATGGTTGAGGACAAGGATGCTTTCTTAGATGAAGTTGACAAAACTAAGATATGCCCGAATCCTACATGTGCTCGATTAATTCCTGGACTTAGGCAAATCTGTAAAAATTTTCAGTCGGAACTGTTTGAGGTAAAATGCGAAAGGAGCTCATTCAAGGGTAGATGGCAAAAGCATGAAGAGAAGGTTAAAGCTCAGAAATTAGACATAGTGAAATATAAGAAACTTGCAACTGAGAACGCTTATCTGTATGACAACGCTAAGTTAGAAATAGCTGAGCTTAGTAAGCAGATAGATGACCTTAAGCATAAAAACAATGAGTTGCAGGTTAAACTTGATATGAATCAAATGAGAAGCAAAAGAATGCTTGATGCTGGAAAGGAATTGTCACATGCTGTTGTGACTGGTCAAGTTGGGAAACACACACCTGGATTTGGGTCAGAAAAGACTGATAAGGCCTTGGCTGCAAACAACATTATTCCTCCACCAGTTCCCAGAGACATTATAGGAATACTTCTTAGTTAGGATCAAGTTGAACGAACCAAATCTGATTATAAAGAAGCTGCTCCTCCTATTGATAGTGTCTTGGTTGGAACTACACCAATGACTCAAGAAGAAATTGACAATGAGACAAAAATGACTTATGGTGAAGGGAGAATAGAGGACGTATCAAGAGATGATGCTGAGTGCCAGGAGTATAACAGATGTCACAACTCTAAGTCTGATGAGGCTGGGATAGAGTTGAAACCATACCCTGAAATTGAAACCCCATACTTCAAGGTAATTGACAAAGTTGAAAGGGAAAAGGTGATCTTGACGACACGGCCTGAGGGGAAGATCTTTATGACATCTGGATCAATGTTTGACCAAGAACCAGATGTAGGATATGAATTACCGTCCTTCTCCTCCAAGTTTAAGGGAATAACTGATGGAGTGATCGGTGAAGCTAAAGTTGAGAAGCCAAAGATCACCATCAAGCATCCCAGAATGAAACCAACAGCTGGAGTGAAGAATGAAAAACTCAAGGGAGTAGCTGTGTCTCCCATTTCTTCAGTTGGATCATGCAGTTGCTGTTGTAATTGCAAGAATGGTGCTTCAACGTCAAAGAATCAAGGAAGCATAAAGACGGTAAAGACAGGTTCGACACAGGCTTCGACAAACCAGCAGGAAGTCAAATCTGGAGTTGCAGACAAAGCAAAGAAGCAGGCACAAGGCAAACCAACTCCATATATGCCACCAAAGACAAATGGGTACACGTCTGACTTCTATCTAAAGAAACAGACTTGCTTTAATTGTGGCATTTCTGGTCATATTGCTAGAAACTATCTTTATCGCCACTATGAACCCTACTATCCGCAAAGTCAAAGGGTTTCATCTCAGGAGTCAGTTGAGTCTAAGCCGATGATGGTGTAGAAACCTAAGGCAATGAAGACTATTACTCCTAAGGTTAAACCTTCTGATCAACATTGGGGAGTTGCCAAAGCTGAAAGAAAATCTTTAAATCAAAATAACAGCTTTCCAAGTTACCAAAATTTCCAAAAACAGGTGAAGAAACCATTTTCAAAACAAACAAAGTCTGAAAAACCCAAGGTTACCCCTCCAAAGGTGACTAAAACAAAAATTGTTTTGAAAAATGAATCTAAAACAAAGAAGGTTGAAATACCTAAAGTCACAACTCCAAAAGTGACTAAAACAAATGTTAAATCACCTGGAATTTGGAAACCAAAAATCAAGGCAACTCCATCCCAACTTCCTGATTTTTCAAAGGGAATGTTCTTACAAGAAGTATCCTTTATTGATTCCTCAGGTGTACCCAGAAAAACAATGGCCTGGGTACCATTAGCTAACTAATCTCTCACTCTGTGCAGGAACGATCAAGGAGGATTATCACTAACGTTTTTATTACTAATTTGTTTGTTGATAAGTGACTGTTCCAGGCACAATTTAGGAGGCGTATCTTCATGTCATGTCAAGTAATCTATAAATGGAAGGTATGTCTCATTGAGAGGTAAAAGGTCGAAATCAGCATGAAAGGTACTGTTCTTAACTTGGTTGTTTGAATGATGAGGCAACAAAGGGTCTTTTGAGTCAAACCTATTTCATTAAAGTTTCATTTGAGCAGTTGATTGATTATGTGTTTGACCTCAAATGAAATGAAGCGCGCATGGCATGAAACCCAATTTTCTCAAAATTTTCAAATCAAAACTTTGAAAGTTAGCTTGGCCAGATGTTTGCAAAATTTTGTGTTTTGTTCTTTTAAGTGTGTTTGTGTGTTTTATTTAAAAAAAATGATGTTCACAAGATTGTGACATTAAAAATCAAAAAGCAAGGGGAAGAAATGTAAAGATGAAGAAAAAGTTGACCCCTAAAAAATAGTGTGCTTTTCAATTTTTAATTGTTTGTGTCTTGTTTTTGAGAAGTTTAGGGGAAGTAAAATGAATGTCCGGGTTGGAGATGACTGACACGCGTAAGGCGGAAGTGAAAAGCAAGCTCCACGGTGATATGCTCGGTAGGCTCGACCTAAACTTATGACCTCCAATGAAAAGTGCAGTGAACTTAAAAGATATATATGTTTAGTTTCCCATCCCAGGTTGCATGGTTTAAAAGACTGAGTCCCAGCAAAAACGGGTTGAGAGTGGTAATTATACCTAGTATTCACTCTCTCACACGCCATGTCTCTGCTCTCGTGACTACACCACATAATAAAAAGAAAAAGAAAAAAAAAAGAAATGAAAAAGAAAAGAGAATAAATAATCACCCAGTTGGTCTTCTTTGCGTGCTTAGCGGCTGACCTGATCACCAACTGATGGTTAATAAAAATAAGTGGTAGTCATAGCCGTGGTGCATGGTTCCTCAAGTTGGGGGTTTGTGAATCCTCAATAAACTCTGAGGTTGGGTAGGTTTTGTTGTGTACGCTTGGGTGTGGGGACAATTAAACATGACGGTAATATTGTACTATATTAAGCATGACGCATTCGGTTGGGATTAAACGGGTTTGAGTTTAAAGCGGACAAACATACCGGCAATCACCTGGACTAGTCGAGTAACTGAAGCTGAAAATGGTTCCTCAGTCAGATTCATACGGTTTGATCCCTTGTAAACTTTCTCATGTTTGGTTTGGTAAGTATTTTGTTTAGTTTATATCTTTCGTTTGTGAGTCGTTAAGTTCTTTTTGGTGTGTTTTCGTCTTGGCCAGGTCGATTTGAGAAGTCAAAATGTGTTATTCATGGGTTTCAATGCATGACAATATGCCCCCGACAGATCTTGCCAAATTTTTAGGGGAAGGAGTATGGGATAATAAGTATTATCCGAAGGGAACTCGAGGATGATACTTATTATCTAATGGAAAAGACTTCCTCCGTCAGATCTTGACAAATTTTTAGGGGAAGGAGTATGGGATAATAAGTATTATCCGAAAAGACTTCCATAATACATAGTATCCGAAGGGAACTCGAGGATAATATGTATTATCTCAGGGGAAGTCCTTAGCTGAGGGGAAGTAATCAGCTAAGGGGAAGTCTTTAGAGGTCTTGGGTTCAGGGGAAGTTTTATAGAAAACCCGTAATCTATATTAGGGTTTTTGGTTAAAATTATGTTAATTTGAATCAACTGAACAGATGATAATTCCTCCTAACCCAAAGACCAGTCATCAAATGTCTGGTGGAGTATATTTTTTTCAAATGTGTGTCAGACAGGTTGATGATAGAAAGATGCTGCTTATGCTCAAGTTAAAGAACCAGCCGGACAAGACTTCCATCTGAAAAGCAAATGTTCAGGGGAAGTTGTTGGTGTCTTTACAAATTTTCAAAAGCTTCAAGAGTTTTTCAAAGAAAATGCTCACAAGTTTAGGGGAAGCTGAAGATTTCAAGTCAAATCTTTGAAAAAGAAAATGATACAGAGAGCAGTCAGAGATCATGAAGTTTGAAGATCAACAATCAAGTTCTTCACAGTTAGAGGTTTTTCAAAATTTAACCTCTAATTGTTTTGGAGATTCAAGACAGTTACCGAAGATTCAGCAAGAACCAGTTCTTTCAAAATAAGCAAGTCAATGAGAGTCCTCCATTTCATTGCTTGTTCATTTCAAGAAGTTCAAGCTGATGCTGATCAAGAGGAAGTCCCAAGTGCCCGTCATGAAACCCAATGAAGATTTCTGCGGAAAGAATCTTCATCAACATCCATGCCAGCCAGTCAAGAAGAAGAATTTCAAAGATCGAAGACATTTAATATCACAAACCTAGGGGAAGATTGTAGAGGCTAATTATAAGGCTTGTAATATTAAACATGTTGGGCTGGGCTTAGAGGGTTTCATTAGAATCATAGGCTAGTTTGCTATTGTATTTAGGCTAGTTTATGATTGGGTTTGGGTTTACTATTGGGTTTATGATCCACAAGGGGCCCAATAGTAAACCCATTGGGGTGCCTATATAAACCCCACTTGACCTCCTCATTAGGGCACTTGAGTTTACGATTTTCAGAGGAGCATTGCTGATTACGATCGTAAACAGAGAGAGAGAGAGTTTACGATTTTCTGATTTGTACCCGACAAGTTTTCTTGTGTGCAAAGATCAAGCTTTTATCGTTTATTCATCGTATTCTTGTGTTCTCTTCATCTCTATTCTTGAATCAATCACCTACGAGGATTCCGCACTCATTTGTTTGATTAGATATCGTGTGTTTGGGAGATTTCCGGACCTACAATGGTTGGACAATAACTTTGTGAAATTAAGGTAATAATGTACGCGGTTGAATTTGAATACCTAACAATATACTTGTGTTAAGGGACAAAAGTTGCTAAAAAGTTCAAGCTTAATAGAGAAAGGATTGAAAAATTATTAGAAACCTCGTGATATTAAAGGCATGACTTCGTCAATTAGATAGGGGAGTGTGGTTGCCGGCATACTATTGCCGATTAGGATTAGTGTACGTGGCACATTATTTGGTGTCATGTGACTACTAGTACTTTGTGAGACATCATTGCTACCAACCTTGGATACTTTGTTATTCTCTCTGTGTGAAGCATAATATTGTGCCTGATTTTCTTTCTTTTTTCAGCTGACGTAGATGCACTTGAGGTAGAAGCAACATTGCGATCTTGTGATTTTTCGTTTTCTTTAGGTAAAGCATAATATTATGCATTATATTCTTTCTTTTTTCAGATAATGTAGATGAATTTGAGGTAGAAGCATCATTATAATCTTTGAGTTGTCCATTAGTCATTGTAAATTGAAAATGTGACAACCCGTAAGTTTCCCAAGTCTAAAACTGCATTTAATTTCATGTTTAACTGCTAATTGTGCATATAATCTATGTTTGTTAACTTAGATAATATATTACGCCAAGCTTTATCTTAGTCTTGACGTGACCCACAATGAAACGATAACCAAACCACCTTAAACTGTGAAATAATATAGTTATTGTCGGTGGAATTTTAATAACAATAAATAAAATAAAAATATTTTTATTAAATATTTCCGTCACCTTTGTAGTATATTATATATATGTACAAACTTGTAAACCCGGACGTCTAATATTTACGTGAAAACCCAACGCGTAGAAATTATTAATTATTTCGTATGATAATCAAACCGTTTTCATTAAATATTTATTTAATGTAATATCCCAAAATTCATAGATACATAATATATATAGTAAATACATGTTTATATTATAAATACGTAAGCTTGATTGATGAACATGATAAGACTATGCATTAGCTGCATGTGTTAGAAATATGTGTTTGATGGCCAATATGGTAAAACGTGCATAAAAGAATGTGTTAAACGTTAAAGAAAGTAGAATATGAGATGAATATGTGTTTATATGAATAACGTGTTGATAAATGAATCATTGATAGATATATACGTGTAAGTTTGTGTGTTAATAGCTAACAAAAAAGTAAAAAGGGCTAAAAGCGTAATTATTGTAAAGATATAAACATATACAAGTATTATACGTGTTTATATTCATTATAAGTATTTGAAGCTTAGAAATTTGTAAATATATATCCTAATATGATTCATGACATGAAATAATAAGTATTGTAAAGTTTGAGGGACTAAAAGATAAATTAGCAAATAATACATAAAATATATATAAATGTATATATATGCTATCGTACGAATCCCGACTCTTAGAAACCTTAGAAAATGTTAGAAATGTGCCTTATAATGTTTTGGTACATAAAATGATAAAAGGGTAGAAGTTTAGGGCTTAAAAGTGTAATAAACCAAAGCTGAGGGACCAAAAGAGTAAAATACAAAAATCTGTAAGGAGATGTGTGGCTCGCGTATCGCGAGCCACGACCCTACGAGCTGCGCGATACGCGAGGGTGACTAGTTACAGTATAAACACATCAGGCTCGTTTTGAGCCACGATATCACCCTTGGAGAGCACGATTTGATCCCTTACGTGTCGATTTTTGAAGATTAGTGTTGATAAATGAATCATTGATAGATATATACGTGTAAGTTTGTGTGTTAATAGCTAACGAAAAAGTAAAAAGGGCTAAAAGCGTAATTATTGTAGAGATATAAATATATACAAGTATTATACGTGTTTATATTCATTATAAGTATTTTGAAGCTTAGAATTTGTAAATATATATCCTAATATGATTCATAACATGAAATAATAAGTATTGTAAAGTTTGAGTGCTAAAACATAAATTAGCAAATAATACATAAAATATATATAAATGTATATATATGTTATCGTACGAATCTTGAGCCGTAGAAACCTTAGAAAATGTTAGAAATATGCCTTATAATGTTTTGGTACATAAAATGATAAGTGGATAGAAGTTTAGGGGTTAAAAGTGTAATAAACCAAAACTGAGGAACCAAAAGAGTAAAATACAAAAATCTGGCCGGATAAGTGTGGCTCGCATACCGCGAGCCACGACCCTACAAGCTGCGCGATATGTGAGGATGACCAGTTACAGCAGAAACACATCAAGCTCGTTTTGAGCCACGATATCACCCTTGGAGAGCACGATTTGATCCCTTACGCGTCGATTTTTGAACATTAGTCACCATAACACTTGTAAGGACCTTCAGACGCATCAAATGGTATAAATAGGGGCCTCAATTCGTCCAAACAATCTGCAAATTCACTCAAAAACAACCCAAAAACCCTAAAAACGCACCAGAAATCCGTCGGAGCAATACGAGCAATCGGGGAAGAGTTAGAAGCTGAACTTCTGCAGTCAAGAATATTTAGGTAAGGTCTAAAATAACCTCTTTCAGTTTTTGCTAAATCGATCTCTAAGTATGTTTTCTAGAAATGATGTAAAATTAGGGTTTTTGAGCTTGTTTTGCTAAAATCGGGTGATCAGGTGGGAATTAGGGTCTGAATTTTGTAGGTAATCATAAAATGATGTATTTTAAGAAATAGCTAAGTTTATTTCACAATTGAAAAAGTTTTGGTAAAAGTTTTGTTAATGTGTCAAAATTAGGGTTTTTATAACGTTGTTCTGCCCAAATCGAGTAAACGGTGTTGAATTAAGCTTTGATATTTTAAAGGATATTATAATATGTTATAATAGATAATAACCTAAGTTGGTTTGAAATAAAAATGGGTTTTGATAATAAAACGAGAAATACATGAAATTAGGGTTTCTGAAAATGGATAATTAATATAAAATAATCCGGGGAGGGGGTATGGGGACTTGATTTTTACTCTTATAGCATGTTTATATATATATATATATATATTGTATAAATTTGTTTAAATTTTATAAATAGTTAAGTATTAAAGATACCAAGTTAATCGGATATTTAGAAGTTCGTGCGGACCGAAAGGGTAGGCGTCTGTACACTAGGGTTTCTGGCAAAACGAGGGTGTCGCATAAATTTCAATTGGGAACTGGCATACCTCACTGGGCTAACCCGGGGTGAGCGTCTACTTACAGGAATGCGCGTCTTCATATTATCAATAAAAATGTTATTCTGCCTATGAGGGCATTTTGGTCATTTTGACCCTAAAAGAGATAAACCCAAATAAAGTATTATTAGGATAATAAGATATAAATAAACATAGGTATTATTTATAATAACCCTGCATTAATGCAATCCGATACGTGATTAGGTTAATTATGGACCATAACAGAGATTATGTCTGAATAACTGATTAAAGATATCAGGTGAGTTTCTACAAGCCCACTTTTAAATGTTTTAACTGTTTTCGGGCTAGTATACATACAATATTTGTGAAAATATATTCAAGATAATTGTGACTTGATATATACGTGTTATATGATGAAATTGTTGTTAAAATTGCTTATGCGTGTTATGCAATTATGTTGATTATAATTTGATGTGTATATACTTGCTTTGAAATTAGGTAGCCAAGTGACAAGGAAATTGTTTACAAACATTTAGTGAATATGTATGATTATATGAGAACAGGTGGTGCATTTTCTTGTATTAATATGTGGTGGATACGCCGCAAGTACATCCTATATATATATATATATATATATATATATATATATATATAGTAATATAAGTTACCCGGCATATCGAAAGTGTGGAGGATTCGCCGCTGGTACATCCTGTATACATACACCTAGGTAAATTGGGGGATGTCCAATTGTTGCAATATATGAATGCCTTATCACTTTTTAATAACAAACCTAAAGCATCTTGTTATTTAACTAGGGGTAGGTAGTATATACGATTGGAGATTGAGTCATTAAGATGAGAAAATGGCCTAATAGAGTTAAAGCATGGGTTGCCATTATGACTTATTAGAGTTAAAGCATGAGTTGCTACTGAAGAAGAAGGGTTGCTGTTAGAGCATATTCCTATGCTAACGTTGTGTCTCGTGTATTGTATCTAGACAAGAGCGTCTGTGTGAGTTAGTTAGTCATCTGGCCGGATCACATGATCCGCCGGATCAGTTGATACGGCGGACCAGATGGTCTGCTGGTGATCCGCTGGCTTATGACTAAGTGACTATAAATAGTTCGTGTTAGAGAGAGTTAGTCAGTTCTGTCATTTCATATCTCTTAACTGTGTGTTCTTAAGGTGTTTTCTCTCTCTACATTGTATTCTCTAAGTGAATCAATAAAGCAAAGCTTTATTTACTTTCTCGTTGTTATCCGATTACCGAATCATGCTGTAGTAAGATCGTATCGTGCTTTATCAGTTGCTGCTTCCCCATAGTGGTGGCTTAGGGAACCGTGTACGGATGGAGCTGCAGTTGGTCAATGTAACAACTATCTTGCGCCAAGGTGGGATGACAATTTGCATTGGCGGGCAAACCTTTCCTAGAAGATGAAGAATGAAGAGACACTACTTCCCCATAGTGGTGGCTTAGGGAACCGTGTATGAACGAAGCAGCATTGGGCCATTGTAATAACTATCCTTCGAGATGGGACGAGAAGTGCAGATGTGCACAACAGCTGCACCGGATCGTTGTAATAACTATCCTTCGAGATGGGACGATAAGTGCAAATTTGCACAACAGTTGCACCAGATCTATGTAATAACTATCCTTTGTGATGGGACGGAGTATGCAGTGGTGGGCGGACTCTTCATGGAGAACCAAATTAGTTGGTTAAATATAGTGACCTAAAGTTTAGCCTAGGGTCATGGTTAAGATAATAGGATATATTATCATAGTGAATACCTGTTAGGATTTATATGTGATTTATAAATGTGTTGTAAAAACAAGGTAAATACTTTAACGGTTTTGAACTAAACGGTAGAAATCACCAGCGTAAGCTAACTTTTTTAAAAGTATGTATGCTAGGTTCTGCAGAGACGTTTAGAAGTAAAGGCATTGATCGTGTGAGGGCGGGATAATTGGGAAAGTTATCAAGGAAGAGTTTCTGGCAAGCGGACTTAGATATAGATTTCCTTATTATAATTAGTTGTAGTTATGTACAATATCTCACTTACTGTAGTACTTGGCTTATATAAATAAAAGTTTTACATTTTCACCTGCTTAATATCTCTGTTGATACCTTGTGTTCATGAGTAAATTCGATACGTGACCCTCCTGGTGCCAAGTCTGGGAGTGGGCGTCACATTTACCGTGTCGTATAACGTTTTTAATAAAAATAAAATACTTTTATCTAGAACCTACCATAAATCATCACCCGTTTAAAAATTTTTGAAACCAAAGCTCACGATCATTTTTCACTCGTCAATCACATTTGATCGCGATTAAAATCCGAGCCAAACCGTTTCGTTTTCTATTAAACCCAACCCACCACCTTGGTATGTTTTGCATACGACTCGACCGACCAACCACCGAACACCACCACTCAACACCGCCGACCACCACCACCTATGGCTACCTCACCACCGTCGCCACCCTCCATGTCGGCCCCACTATCCCCATGCACACCACTCCTCTCTTACACCACCTTACCCCATCATTCTTACACCACCATCATTACCTTCATTCACCTAAGACAACACTCCACCATCACCTCACCCTCACCGCACCATTCCTCCCCCCTCACCCCCTTTGACCGACCCCCCCCCCCTCTCCCTCTCCCTTTCGGTTCACGCAAACAAGCACACACACACACACACACACACACACACACACACACACACTTGTTTTCTTACCACCTAAACACAAACACTCTTGCTCTTTTTTTCTCTTGGCCCCAAACCCGTAACCCCCCCCTCTTCCGGTTTTTAGAGCACAACAACCCCCCCCCCCTTGTTTCCCTTGCACCATATATAAACAACATTACATACATACACTTCACTTTACACAAACCCTAAACAAGTAAGGAGGAAGAGATCCAAGCCATCATCAAGCATCATCATCATCATCTTTCCTTTCCATTTTCTTGAAAATCTTTCAAGAACAAGTAAGTTCATGGACTTTTCTTTGATGATCATCTTATTAGATCACTCCTCCAAGTTCATTTTCACGATCCACACACTCCCTTGACAAGTCTTGAAGTCCATGATGATTATTGGTTGATAAAAGTCTAGAATAACTCTTAATCTTTGTTAATCTTAGTTAATCATGCTTAGTTTACTAACTAACTTTGCCTAATGAACTTGCCTTCACGATTTGATGATTTTTTATGCCTTAGATTATGTTTGTATATGTTATAATTTCTAAACATTGGAACCTATGGCCTTAGGAATGCTAAACACCACTTAATCCATGTTTAAAGTGCTTAACTTTGCTAGATTTTTTACCAAAAGCCCAAGATCCATTTTGGACAGATCCGTGACCTTAGGGACCATTTTTGACACTTTTGGAACAACTTTTGTAAATGCGCTTTTGTTAAAAATGAGTCTAAGGGCCTTAAAATCACTAAAAGAGTCGTTAAAAACCCTAAACTGACCCCTCGGGTCAACTCCGAATTTTTGCAGAATATTGGGATTTCAAAACAGTAAAATTTGACCTAAAAATAAGTGGTAAAAGTTGGCTAAAAAGATCCCTTTTCGTTAGAGCTAAAACTAGGTCAAAACCGGCTTAAAACGGACTTTTAACGGACCTGGAAACCTCGTTTTCATAAAGTTATGCAAAAAACTGTTAGATCTGATTTGGAACACTTATTAGTACCTATAATAGCTTAGGTTATAATTACAAAGTGTTTGGATAATTTATCGGGCCTTAAAACTAGTCGCAGGGACAAAACTGTCAAAAACCGGGCGCGTACCGGCAAAACTGACATCTTAAGGTTTAAAATCATAAACTTGTATTTTCTGGAATCCATTAATAAAAATAAGTGTATATTTATTATTATAACTTTATTTTCTAATAATATTGGAAAATAACGCATATTGGTAAATATCGGTGAAAACCGTGTATTTCGGGCTTTTTACCACAAACAGCTTTTAGTAAACAAAATTGATACACTTTTGGAACAAATTTTGTAAATTCTTATAAAAATTGATTATAACATAGGACAATTCTTATATATTTTGAGAATATATATATATATCTTTATTTTCCGGAACGTTATCGTAATTAAATTATTTATTGAGAATAAATAATTCCTAAAACCTGTCTGTTATCAACAACCACCCGGGTCATCATGACGTCAAGACTTGACCATTATTTGGGAGTGACTTAATTATCAATCCAAACCCTAGACCTTAAGATGTCTTATATTGATTTAGGACTGCTAGGTTGCCTGTTATCAGCCGTTGTACTATTCAGACACTGCCCGATTCATGTGAGTCTCACGGTCCCTCTTTTAAACTGTTTTAAATGCTTTTGGGAAAGAATTCATACAACATATACCATGCCTGATAAGTAGACAATCTGTTACCGTTATTGATTACATGAACTATTCATCCACCGTGTTGTATTCATGTTGATTCATGTTATGATCAAAGTCCCACTATTAATTTAATCCGATCAATTTCAAAAGAAACAGTGACTCGTGAATAGATCTATTGGGTTAACGCCCCTGTCCTGATTGGTAGCTCCTATCCCGACTTTCGTCATTCAGTCAATAGGGTACATACAGTTATAAACACTGTTTGGTAATCCTAGACAGAATACCATGAGTGGGTAATCAGTTCGTTTTGGAACTCAAGGTTCATGGTAATAATAATTTACTGTATCTTAACAAATTATCAAATGGGTGACACAACTGATATCAAATTTTATTGTCAATCACAGTTCTGTTTTTATTTAAACCTGTGAACTCACCAACTTTATGTTGACCTTTTTAGTATATGAATTCTCAGGTACTTGATCGGCGGCTTGCTTGTATGGAACACTTCTTTTGTGCATTATCATTAGGTTCCACCATATCTATCTGGAGTCATGGTCACACTAGCCTTT
>JBCNJP010000003.1:44653310-45017367 GCA_039602395.1 Deinandra increscens subsp. villosa | reverse complement strand
GTTCTCTTCCTCCTGTGTCTGATCGCTTCCTCCAAAGAGGCGTATGAGGATCCCTGGTAGGACATTCGAGGTGGGTGAGTCATCTACTGCTGCAGCCTCTGTTAAGCCCCCTGCACCCGCTCCGACATTTCCTAACACTGGTATCCCTCCTCCTATTTCGTATGAGATCCCCCTGGAGACTATCTTATCCTCACTCCTTGTTGTTGTGGCCCGTCGTGATGACGACATCCAGCGCATGCAATCAATTCTTCAGACTCTTGCGTCCTCCTCTTTGATCACACCTCTTGAGACCATTGTGTCTGCTCTTGAGGAGCACCTTACCTCTTCCAGCCGCTCTCTTGACTCTCTTAATGCACACATGTCTAGTGTGTGTGGCATTGCTGCTGACACTCGTATTGCTGTTGAGGAGTTTGCTGCCCGTGTTCCTTCTGCTGAGGAGTTTGCCCAGACACTTCAGTTGCTGTTGATGATCATCACACAGATTGCAGACGTTCTGGCTCTGCTTGATCATGCTCCACCATAGTTTGAGATGTTTGTAACTTAGGGGTATCTGTTAACCCCCACTTATTAATGTATTAATGACTTGTATTTTGATGTGGAACTACGTTTCCACAAGACAATATTTGTATCCGTTATGAATTTTATAAAACAAGTAATCTATGTTGATGATGGTTATGTTTCTATACTTATTGTGTTATGATGCATTGATTATTGTGTATGTTGTGGTTGGATTTATATATGTCATATGTATGTATTGACTTACTGTTATCATGTCTTATTCTTTCTTTTTCCATTGTGAAATTAAGAAACATGCCGCCTAGAAGACAACCACGAGCTCGCGTCAACCGGGAAACCACTCCCCCTGTCATGGATGCTGCTACTATTGAAGTCCTTGTCACCCAGCGCGTTGCGGATGCCCTAGCTGCCGCGAAAGCAGACCGTTCGTCCACCTCTAACGGCCGAAACCTTTCCCCTAATGGTAAGCTAGAGATTTCTTTGGTGTTAACAGACCGCTGATTACAATTGTGAATAATTATCCTCAAATGTTGGACTAACGTTTCAGGTGGCCGCGACTGCACTTACAAAGATTTCATGAGTTGCAAGCCCACAAAATTCAAGGGCACTGAAGGTGCTGTGGGACTGATTCGATGGTTTGAAAAGACCGAGTCTGTGTTCCGTATGTGCAACTGTCCTGATGGGTACAAGTTGAAGTACGCCACCTGCACTTTCAGTGAAGGAGTTCTTTCTTGGTGGAACTCGTATGCCGAGTCTCTCGGCCCTGATCTTGCCTATGCCATGTCATGGATGACATGAAGGTACTCATGGGAGGCAAGTACTTCCCGAGAGAGGAACTTCAGAGATTGGAAGTAGAGTTTTGGAATTTGACTATGATTGGTGCTGACATTGCCGGTTATACTAAGCGCTTTCACGAGCTTGCTCACCTATGCCCCACTATGGTTACACCGCTTTACAAGAAGATTGAGAGGTATGTTTGGGGACTTTCCCCTATCATTCAAGGGAATGTTATGTCAGTAACCCTGAAATGCTTCAAGGTGCTGTGCGTCTAACACACAGCTTGACCTACCATGCGTCCTGCCAAGGCATCCATTTCTCGAAGAAGACTGTTGAAGCTAAGGCAGTTGCCATTCCCCTAACCTTAAGTGAAAGCAAGAAGCCCGACCACAAGTGTAAACGTGGTCATGACTAGAAGAAGAAGCAAATAGACTCTCTTGTGGAGAAAGCCCCTGAAGCCATCAAGGCCTACGTAGCCGTTACACTAGCTCAAGACCCTAAGAAGGCTAGCTACACCGGAAGCCACCCTCTCTGCAGCAAATGTAGCCTGCACCACTCTCTTAACTGTAGTAACATCTACTGCAGGAACTGCAAGGATAAAGGCCATATAGTCAGGGACTGCCCGAACCGGTCCAACAAGCCCCAAACTCCCGGCAACTTTTATGATCGTGGAATTGTTGGCCATTTCAAGAGTGAATGTCTTAAGTTGAAGAAGCTGACACCTGAAGTTGCTCGAGGACGAGCATTTGTACTGAACGCCTCTGAGGCCCGACAAGACCCTCATTCCGTGATGGGTACGTTTCTCTTGAATAACCGCTATGCGTCTGTTTTATTAGATACCGGTGCAGATAAAAGCTTCGTGTCTGATGATTTTAGTCCAAAACTTTAAATCACCCCTACACCCTTAGACACTAAGTACGCTATTGAATTAGCTGACGATAAATTAATTGAAGCAACTGAGACCCTTAGGGACTGTTCGTTAGAGTTATCAGGACATTCATTTCACATAGACCCCCCGCCTGTCCAGATTGGAAGCTTTGACGTTGTTGTTGGAATGGATTGGTTATCCGCCAATCGTGCAGAGATAGTCTATCACGAGAAGCAAGTCAAGATCCCATTAGAGAATGGTGAGACTTTGACCATTCAAGGAGATTGTTATGGGACCAAACTCAATATTGTGTCCTGTATGAAAGCTCGGAAGTACCTACGTAAAGGATGCCACGCCATTCTAGCGCACGTAGCCGTGAAGAAGCACAAGGAGAAAAAGTTCGAAGATGTTCTGATTGTGAAGGATTTCACTAATGTTTTCCCCGAAGACTTACCTAGTCTACCCCCGGCTAGACAAGTGGAGTTTCATATCGACCTGATTCCTGAAGCTGCACCCGTAGCTCGATCCCCTTACCGCTTAGCCCCGGCTGAGATGGAAGAATTATCCAGTCAGTTGCAAGAACTTCTTGACAAAGGGTTTATAAGACTGAGCTTTTCCCCATGGGGATCCCTTGTTCTGTTCGTTAAGAAGAAAGACGGATCTTTTCGGATTGGTATAGATTATCAGGAACTGAACAAGCTAATGGTGAAAAACCGCTACCCGCTCCCGAGAATCGACGATCTGTTTGACCAGCTTCAAGGGTCAAGCTTCTACTAAAAGATTGACGTACGCTCAGGGTACCATTAGTTAAGAGTACGCGAAGAAGATGTTACCAAGACCGCATTTCGAACTCGTTATGGACACTACGAGTTTCTCGTCATGCCATTTGGGTTGACTAACACACCTGCCTTATTTATGGACCTAATGAATCGTGTGTGCAAACCCTACCAGGATAAGTTTGTTATCGTATTCATCGACGATATCCTAATCTACCCCCGTAGTAACGAAGAACACAAACAACACCTCAAGATGAGTTTGGAATTAATCATGTTGGGGGGAGAATAACATGCATGAACTTAAACTGTTTTGATAATCATATCACCTGAATGGTAGTACACGTGGAATAAGTCCTCACTTTTTAGTTACCGATTAATTATGGGAGTAGCGGGAGATTATTGAGTAGTACTACTGGGTCTAGCCCCACCCGGGTCAATCACGCTGACACGATTGGATATCGAACGAGTGTTATATGCCTCTTAAAACGAGGCACAACTAGTCTTTCGAGATGCAACGTATCAGTCAAGCTTCAGTAACTGTTTAACATTGACGTGCCTAGATTCTTGAAAATAGCCTAGCTAGCTATTGCATATGTTTTATCATGATTTTTTTAAAACTGGACTGTCATACTGATGTACTGACTAAACCAGTGAACTCACCAACCTTTGTATTGACACTTTTTAGCATGTTATATCTCAGGTTGCGGATGTTCGAATATCACGAGTACGCACGCATGAGTCTTGAAACACTTTTAGTGTCTTTGGTCAAGTCACGTCACCTTGGGTGACAATGTTTTTACTTAAATTTTTTTTATTTTACTTGCGCTTCCGTATTTTTAAAACTCTGTATTTATATTTTAATGAAATATAAAACCCTTTTTATTAATTATTGGTCATTTGGTGTAACTAATGGACTGCGATCCTGGTTTGTCACGTTCCCTGCGATGGTATTTTGCGCGTGGATTTTTGTGGGTGTGACAGATTTGTATCAGAGCCATTGGTTGCAGCGAACTAAGATTCGTCTTAGACTGTAACTGTTTTGCATTAGTTTCACTTAAACATTTTTCTCATGCATCGTGATACTCACTCCTACACGCACCTGGTTTACGATATGTCGTTTACATCATCCAATCCCCTTATACTCACGACGAGGAGCCGGTTATTCTAGAGTGATTTTCCTTAACCTCTCTGAGTTTTGTACCTCTTGGTTCACGTCCATGGACGACGAGACGTCAAATCAGATCAAATAATCACATCTTCACTCTCGACGAGTCATTTGCTGCACAGGATTATTCTAGACTGCAAGACTGGGCGTAGTACCTAGACATTGGGAGAGTTGTGACAACTGAAAATTTTATATTTCTTTGTGTCTAGCGAACAAGCAGCGATCTTGATTTTCGGGACGAAAATTCTTTCAACAAGGGGATGATGTGACACCCGGGAAATTCAGGTGAAATTTTCTAGACAAACATGAACATGAACACTTACTTATATCAAACATACGTATATTCATACATCTAATAGGAATTTTAGATGGGTCGTCGAGTCCACGAACAATCACACACGAATTGAGTTGGCCCTAATTGTTGGTGACTAAATTATTAAAACGCTATCAAACGAACACAATGTGCTTAACTTATAACACTATAATTTTAAGTGTACTTGCATGCTAATTAATCTTTATGCAATTTTGATTTCTGGTGGAACTAAGAACTACCAAAATTACATGGAACCAAACATGTGTATGTACGTCAAATTGAGAACAAATCATTCGCACATGCAAAACTGCGGTTGGGAGTGCGGAGTGATCGTAGCCGTAAATTAAAGATATTTGAGGGTCATAGAGTGTAACATCTCAAATTCAAAAAAATATGAATTGAGATAAATCTCAAACGATATCCCTGAAGTAGCCGATATTTCCTCCTAGTTCCTTTTAACCTGCCGCTAACCCTCCCTAATTCCCTCACGTCTCGATCACAACTCGTTTCCCCCACTTCCACGATCAGCCCTCCGTCTCCTTTGTCCCTATTCTTCTTCTATCAACAAGGCTACAATAGCCATCGCACTGCAGTAGCTTGAAGACCAGGAGGTCGCTCCGCCGTCGTGACACGAGCAAACGATCCCGAGGAGTGAAAGAACTCAACATCAACCATAGGTAAATCTTTTCGATATTGAGTTTGTTCTTATTTTCTCTTTCGATCCGAGTCCCTGATGCACGTATTATGTAGAGGCAATCTGTGGTTTATATTCTGTTGATATATGATCCTTATTCTGTGCATCGTAATCAACCGAGCGGTGCTCGTTAATGGTCCCAACAGTGATCTGTTAATCATAGGTATTCTTTGGTGAAATATAGTAGTGATCTAATTGTCTCATGATACGTGATTCAGTGTGTGCATATGTTTAAAAATTTTCGAAATCAGAAACCTGTGCATATATATATATATATATATATATATATATATATATATATATATATATATATACATATATATCGAATGTATGGACTGGGAGGTAATAGGGTTGGTAAAGTGAAGTGAAGGTACTTGTTTCTTTCTGTGTTTAAATATGTGAAGAACTAGAAGTATTACTAAATTAAAATCTGCCCTAGTGGCTAGGTTGCGTGCTTGGCAGCCACAAGGTCGCGAGTTCAAACCTAGCGACCAACGTTTTTCGTTCTTTTCTTTTTCTGAAAATTTTGCAACAATTTGGCATGAATAAAACTAGATAAATACAATCAGACCTGGGTAAATAACGAATATCGGAAGGTGGCCTGGTGGTTGGGATGTTCGCAGGGTAGTGAAGCGTCCCAGGTTCGAATCTAAGCCACTGCAACATGTATATATATTTTTGATTTGTTTCTGCATCTCTGCGAAGAAGTCCTGAATGATACTAGTTAAGTATTACGCAATCTGTTCATGTTAACAAATCTGATGTTGGTCTGATGGTTAGTGTGTAGGGTTAAAACTGGGTGGTCAAGGGTTCTAGCCCAGCACCTAATAGTTTATTTATTTTTGGTTGTTCCTGTTTTTTTTTACAAATCCTTTGAACCTTCATAAGTGATATGAAACATGTATTGCATGATCTTAGTGATAGGTAGGTAGTATGTTTTGGGGAAGGGTGTACTCTTAATTTGAATTATGACACACAAATTTTATAACTACACTTCTAGGTGTATTATTGTGTGCTTGTCTTATTTAATCATTTAAACGGTCACGCAACTATGGGATATAGAAGTCATTAACCGTTAGTTAAATAGATCAATAATTATTTCATGCGTATCTAATGAATTTAGGCGGGAACCTTATATGAAATAAAATACCAAACTTGTCCAAACGTGAAAACCTTATGTGTTTCTGCTTACCGCTTAGAATCAACTAGAATGCATGCTAGAAACGTTTGACATGTGCTTCCCTGTTATAACTGAAAAAGATTAACCAAACACACAAACACAATTATTAACGAGTGACCAACGTGTCGTCAGGGTCGATTGAGTCAGTCTTGTTGTCCATTCACTGTGGTCTTACACGTTCACAAACATATAGGTGATTCGTAGGAATTCATCAACAGTTTTATTTAAACCTTCTTGCCGAGCTCCCAAAGGTGAGTTCTCGAACATTTTCTCTAAGTATTTCAGTTAGAGAAATGAGCATGCTACAAACATTCTGGTAATATAATTGTATTGGCTGATCACGTATGTGCACACATAACACGAATTACAAGTCCTTACATTTCGAACCGTTAGTTTATTGGAAAGCGAGGTAATCTTTGGTAGTACTACTGGGTTTGACAAACCCCGCCCGCGTTAGTAGCGCTAACTCGACTGGATGTCGAACGGGTGTAAAATTTGCCTAGACAGTATCATCATCGTCCGTGTTAGGCGATGGTGGAAGGCATTACAAACACAAACAGTCACGCTTCGGTTGCGAACCACATAGTGATAGCATTATTGGCCTTGCTAGCTACGATTACTATTATGATTACCATGGCACGAACATTTTACAAACATCTTTACAAACATTTATTTTCTTTCTTGCATTGACATTATGAACTCACCAGCCTTGCGCTGACCCACATAGCATGTCTTTCGCAGGTCTTTGAGGTACGAGCACGCTAGGACGCATATTGCATGAAAGTTGAACATTTTGATTTGCATTTCCACTTTTACGTTTGAGTTTATTTTTGTGGTTGGTTTGAGGGCGCGTGTTTTGCGCAACACTTTCTACTTACATGTTACGCTTTCGCATTTCTTGAATTGTTTTGGTGTGTTTGCATGGTTTGATATGACTAATGACTCAGATCCTGGTTTGTCACACGCCTCGCGGTATAAACCCCGCAGGTAGATTTTGAGGGTGTGACAGATTGGTATCAGAGCCATTGGTTATAGTGAACTAGGTCTTGCATTTAGGCCAACTATAGCCTTAGAGTTGCATTAGTCATACACGAGAGCACACACTTGGTTTAGTTACATGTCAACATTTCATTCATTATGAGCATTATAACACACATATATGAATATATATATATGTTACGTACAGACATGGCTGGTTCATCATCCGCTCCTTCCTCTACCCCTTCAACAAGCAACACTGGATCCGCACCTGATAACTGGGCCTGGTATCCTTTCGCGGTGGACCTGATGATTCGCAATGAAGGAGTGCCTCCACTTCCCCAGGAGCCAAACGCACACATGTGGCCATGGACCCTACCTCAAATACTCTATCCCTCGGAACGAGTCGTTGCATCCCTTGTGTCTAAATGGGGGAAAACAACTCAGCAGTGTCAAGAAATGGCTGCCTCAATCGAAGAGCTAAAAAGGGAGAACAGGGAAATGCGTGGGAGATTACGCGTTCAAGATGAGAGGTTGCTGAAACAAGAGCGTCGTAGTAAGAAACTAAACGAGGATGTGAGATTGAATGACGAGGGGCGTGGAAGGTTGTTGGTACAACTTGAAGAACTACGAAAAGACCTTCGAGACCTTAGACACGAGTTTCATACTGAAAGAGATGAATCCAAGTTCAGAGAGGAAGATTTAGAACAACTCGGGGGGCAGAATAGAAAATTTGGAATTAATGTTGTTGGCCCAACATGGTGATATAGAACCTGCACAAGTAGAGCCTGTAGAAGAACTCGATCCCGAAGAGGAACTCGAACCTGATGAAGAAATTGAGCCCGAAGAGGAGATGGAACCTCAGGAGGAAGAGGAACCTGCCGACGACAACCATTCGGATATCTCCTCTGTCGATACTGATGTTTAATCATGAACCTAGATGGGTTTGGGTTGTTCCCATCAACTAGTACTTTGAATATTAATTTCTGAAATTTTGGATATTTTTGTGAACTAGTTGCAAATTTATTTGAATTGAAATTACCATTTAATTTATTATGTTGTGTTCAGACGTTGTTAAATTCGTTGTGTTGTGTGTATGTATCTGGGTGATATATTACATTAGATTCTTTGTCTCATTTTGGATATTTGTGATTGAAAGGATAATGTCGGGACGTAGAAGCGGAAACCCTGCTAACTTGACGGCGGCTCAAATCAACACACTGGTGAACAACAGGGTCAATGCTGCACTGGCAGCCTATCAACAACAGCACCGCCGCAAAACCAAGGTAAGATTTTACCCTCCTACTAACATGCCAACTCATCGAGGACATGACGTAACCGGTACGTCTATCTCCATGAATTGCAGGTGCAGGCACCAGCGCCCATAAGCAATTTATGGATGGGAAACCACCCACATTTACAGGAGAGACCGGCGCAGTGGGGATGCTGCGTTGGATTGAAAAGACCGAGTCTGTGTTTGCTGTATGCAACTGCCTTCAAGCAAACAAGGTGAAGTTTGCTGCTAGTACATTGGAGGGCCCGGCTCTCACATGGTGGAACCTTCAGGTGCAGATGTTAGGAATGGCAGAAGCTAATGCCATGACTTGGAATGATTTCAAAGCAACATTAACTGAGGAATACTGCCCAAGAGATGAACTTCAGAAGCTTGAACGAGAACTTCAGGATTTGAAGATGCAGGGGTCAGAAATTGAAGCCTACACTCGGCGCCATAATGAACTAGCAAACTTGTGCCCGAACTTGGTACAACCAGCATACAAGCGGATCGAGATTTATCTTGGTGGGTTAGCCCCACAAATCCAGGGAATGGCCGTCTCCAGTAACTCTACCACTATACAACAGGCCATCCGTATGGCCCATAAGATGACTGAAACAGCCGTGAATCAGGGAATTCTGCCAAAAAGAGGTGCCTCTGCTAATGCATCAGAAAACAAAAGGAAATGGGAAAGCAGTGACTTGAAGTCTTCATCGTCTCAGCAACAACCGCACAAGCAAGGATAACATGATCACAACAATCGGGGTAACAATCAAAGTGGTTCTAGCAATCAAGGCAAGTACAACGGGAAGTACCCCAAATGTAACAAGTGTGGGTACCATCACTATGGTCAGTGCGAGAAGTTTCAATGCCGACGGTGCGGGAAAATAGGCCATGCCGCCAAAGATTGTCGCGGAGAAGTTCAGACAAATCAACAGCAAAAGGGGTGCTATCACTGTGGAAAAGACGGCCACATCAAACGAGACTGCCCACAAATGAAGCAGAATAACAACAATGGTGGTGGTGGTGGTGCTAGGGGCAGAGCATTCACTATTGGCAAAGGAGATGCTAAGAACGACAACAATGTGGTGACTGGTAAGTTCCCTCTAAATAACCGCTTTGCTAATGTTCTCTTTGATTCGGGTGCCGATAAAAGTTTTATATCAAAAGACTTTAGTAAACTGTTAGGGATCAAACCAGTAGAATTAGAAACTGCTTATTCCATAGAATTAGCTGACGGAAAAATTGTGAGGGTAACACACATTTACAAGCAATGTAGGATAGAACTATCTGGCCATAGTTTTCATATCGACCTTATGCTCACACCTCTCGGAAGTTTTGATGTCATCATTGGCATGGATTGGTTGTCCGACCACAACGCTGAGATCGTATGCAACAACAAAGTCGTCCGTATTCCACTTCCTAACGGGGAAGCCGTTTCTGTTCAAGGTGAAAGAAGCGGTACCGTCAAAGGAATTATTTCCTTTATGAAAGCGCAAAAATGTCTGAGAAAGAAAAACTGCACGGCATTCTTGGCACTTGTAACTGACAGTGCTCGGGAAGAGAGAAAGATAGAAGACATTCCTGTAGTACGCGATTTCCCTGATGTTTTTCCAGAGGACTTGCCTGGTCTTCCGCCCCATCGTCAAGTCGAGTTTGAAATCTCACTCGCCACCGGTGCAGCGCCAATTGCTCGTGCTCCCTACAGATTAGCCCCACCTGAGCTGAAAGAATTATCTACGCAATTGCAGGAACTGTTAGATAAGGGCTTCATTCGACCTAGCACGTCTCCATGGGGAGCTCCTGTCCTCTTTGTGAAGAAGAAAGATGGGACCTTCCGCATGTGTATAGATTATCTAGAACTAAACAAGGTCACTATCAAAAACCGCTACCCTTTGCCTCGCATAGATGACCTGTTCGACCAACTTCAAGGATCGAGCTATTACTCAAAGATCGACTTAAGGTCCGGCTACCATCAACTACGTGTAAAGGAGGAAGACATTTCCAAAATGGCATTTCGCACAAGATACGGTCACTTTGAATTTCTGGTCATGCCATTTGGGCTAACTAACGCACCCGCCGTATTTATGGATCTCATGAATCGGGTGTGTAAGCCGTACCTGGACAAGTTTGTCATCGTTTTTATTGATGACATTCTCATTTACTCGAAGAGCAAGGAAGAACACGAGGAACACTTACGGTTGGTTTTGCAATTGCTACGATAGGAGGAATTATACGCAAAGTCCTCCAAGTGTGATTTTTGGATTCGTGAGGTGATATTTCTTGGCCATGTGGTTAATGAAAATGGAATCCATGTTGATCCGGCAAAAATCGAGGCGATCAAAAACTGGGAAGCACCCAGGATTCCTACTGAGATTCGGCAATTCTTGGGTTTAGCGGGTTATTACAGGCGTTTCATAGAGGGCTTTTCGAAGATTGCTCAGCCCCTTACAGCGTTAACATAGAAAGGCGTCATTTTTAAATGGAGTGACAAGCATCAGCAGGCATTTTAATTGCTTAAGCAAAAGCTAAGCAGTGCACCTATCTTATCCCTGCCACAGGGAACAGAAGACTTCGTGGTGTACTGTGACGCGTCCAACCAGGGTCTCGGTTGCGTATTGATGCAACGCGAGAAAGTTATTGCTTACGCTTCTCGGCAGTTGAAGGTACACGAAAAAAACTACACCAATCACGATCTAGAGTTGGGAGCTGTGGTCTTCGCACTAAAGATTTGGAGACACTATTTATATGGTACAAAGTGCACAGTTTATATGGATCACAAGAGCTTGCAGCACATCTTTGACCATAAAGAACTTAATATGAGGCAGCGTCGGTGGGTCGAGCTGTTAAATGATTATGAATGTGCGATAAAGTACCATCCGGGGAAGGCTAACGTGGTAGCCGATGCCCTCAGCAGAAAAGAAAATGCCAAACCGAAACGGGTTCGTGCTTTGCAATTCACAATACACGCAGGGCTACCTGACCAAGTCCGTAACGCTCAGTCGAAGCATTAATGGATGAAAACTGAGCAGCTGAATCGCTTCGTGGGATGGACAAACAGTTAGAAACAAAGGCTAACGGTACAAGATATTTCCAAAATCGGCTATGGGTTCCTTCCTTTGGGAATTTACGTGAGCTCGTGATGGACGAATCTCATAAATCTCGATACTCAATCCATCCTGGTGCAGACAAGATGTATCATGATCTGAAGGTAGCTTACTGGTGGCCAAACATGAAAGCAGACATTGCTACATATGTGAAAAAGTGCTTGACGTGTTCCAAAGTTAAGGCAGAATATCAGAAACCATCAGGGCTACTTCAACAACCAATAATTCCTGAGTGGAAGTGGGAACACATATCAATGGACTTTATTACAAAGTTACCAAAGACCTCTAGTGGTTGTGACACTATCTGGGTGATCGTCGATCGACTAACAAAGTCCGCACATTTCCTGGCCATTAAGGAAGAATACAAGACGGATAAGCTCGCTAAGATTTATGTAAAGGAAATAGTTTCCAGGCACGGGGTGCCAATCTCCATTATCTCGGATTGGGACGCCCGATTTACCTCACACTTATGGAGATCACTACATAAAAGGTTGGGTACACGACTTGATATGAGCTCGGCATACCACCCTCAAACAGATGGCCAAAGCGAGCGAACTATTCAAACACTTGAGGACATGCTGAGAGCATGTGTTATAGACTTCGGGAGCAGTTGGGAGACCCACTTACCGCTGGTGGAGTTCTCTTACAACAACAGCTACCACACGAGCATTCAAGCAGCACCATTTGAGGCACTGTACGGGAGAAAGTGTCGATCACCTATCTGCTGGACGGAAGTTGGGGATAGCCAACTCACCGGTCCAGAACTAATAATCGAGACATCAGAAAGGATCGTTCAGATCAGAAACCGGATGAAGGCGGCTAGGGACCGTCAAAAGAGTTACGCAGACAAAAGACGAAAACCACTTAAGTTTGAAGTTGGTGACAGAGTTCTTTTAAAAGTGTCACCTTGGAAAGGTGTCATTCGCTTTGGCAAACGTGGCAAACTGAACCCACGCTACATTGGACCATTTGAAATTGTGAGCGAAGTTGGCCCGGTAGCGTACGAACTAAACTTACCAGAGAAACTGCGTGGGGTGCACAACGTTTTCCACGTGTAAAACCTGAAGAAGTGTCTATCAGATGAAAGTCTAGTAGTACCACTGGACGAGATCCAAGTCGATGAACAATTGCGCTTCATTAAGGAACCGTTTGAAATCATGGATCGTGAGGTCAAGAGGCTCAAACACAGTAAGATCCCGATAGTTCGAGTCCGTTGGAACTCGAAACGTGGACCAGAGTTCACGTGGGAACGCGAAGATCAAATGCGAAAGAAATACCCACAACTCTTCGACAAACAAGCAACGACGAGCAGAGGTACGAACTAAATTTCGGGTCGAAATTTTCTTCAACAAGGGGAAGATGTGACAACTGAAAATTTTATTTTTCTTTGTGTCTAGCGAACAAGCAGCGATCTTGATTTTCGGGACGAAAATTCCTTCAACAAGGGGATGATGTGACACCCGGGAAATTCAGGTGAAATTTTCTATACAAACATGAACATGAACACTTACTTATATCAAACATACGTATATTCATACATCTAATAGGAATTTTAGATGGGTCGTCGAGTCCACGAACAATAACACACGAATTGAGTTGGCCCTAGTTGTTGGTGACTAAATTATTAAAACGCTATCAAACGAACACAATGTGCTTAACTTATAACACTATAATTTTAAGTGTACTTGCATTCTAATTAATCTTTATGCAATTTTGATTTCTGGTGGAACTAAGAACTACCAAAATTACATGGAACCAAACATGTGTATGTACGTCAAATTGAGAACAAATCATTCGCACATGCAAAACTGTGGTTGGGAGTGCGGAGTGATCGTAGCCGTAAATTAAAGATATTTGAGGGTCATATAGTGTAACATCTCAAATTCAAAAAAAATATGAATTGAGATAAATCTCAAACGATGTCCCTGAAGTAACCGATATTTCCTCCTAGTTCCTTTTAACCTGCCGCTAACCCTCCCTAATTCCCTCACGTCTCGATCACAACTCGTTTCCCCCACTTCCACGATCAGCCCTCCGTCTCCTTTCTCCCTATTCTTCTTCTATCAACAAGGCTACAATAGCCATCGCACTGCAGTAGCTTGAAGACCAGGAGGTCGCTCCGCCGTCGTGACACGAGCAAACGATCCCGAGGAGTGAAAGAACTCAACATCAACTGTAGGTAAATCTTTTTGATATCGAGTTTGTTCTTATTTTCTCTTTCGATCCGAGTCCCTGATGCACGTATTATGTAGAGGCAATCTGTGGTTTATATTCTGTTGATATATGATCCTTATTCTGTGCATCGAAATCAACCGAGCGGTGCTCGTTAATGGTCCCAACAGTGATCTGTTAATCATAGGTATTCTTTGGTGAAATATAGTAGTGATCTAATTGTCTCATGATACGTGATTCAGTGTGTGCATATGTTTAAAAATTTTCGAAATCAGAAACCTGTGCATATATATATATATATATATATATATATATATATATATATATATATATATCGAATGTATGGACTGGGAGGTAATAGGGTTGGTAAAGTGATGTGAAGGTACTTGTTTCTTTATGTGTTTAAATATGTGAAGAACTAGAAGTATTACTAAATTAAAATCTGCCCTAGTGGTTAGGTTGCGTGCTTGGCAGCCACAAGGTCGCGAGTTCAAACCTAGCGACTAACGTTTTCTGTTCTTTTCTTTTTCTGAAAATTTTGCAACAATTTGGCATGAATAAAACTAGATAAATACAATCAGACCTGGGTAAATAACGAATATCGGAAGGTGGCCTGGTGGTTGGGATGTTCGCAGGGTTGTGAAGCGTCCCAGGTTCGAATCTAAGCCACTACAACATGTATATATATTTTTGATTTGTTTCTGCATCTCTGCGAAGAAGTCCTGAATGATACTAGTTAAGTATTACGCAATCTGTTCATGTTAACAAATCTGATGTTGGTCTGATGGTTAGTGTGCAGGGTTAAAACTGGGTGGTCAAGGGTTCTAGCCCAACACCTAACAGTTTATTTATTTTTGGTTGTTTCTGTTTTCTTTTACAAATCCTTTGAACCTTCATAAGTGATATGAAACATGTATTTCATGATCTTAGTGATAGGTAGGTAGTATGTTTTGGGGAAGGGTGTACTCTTAATTTGAATTATGACACACAAATTTTATAACTACACTTCTAGGTGTATTATTGTGTGCTTGTCTTATTTAATCATTTAAACGGTCACGCAACTATGGGATATAGAAGTCATTAACCGTTAGTTAAATAGATCAATAATTATTTCATGCGTATCTAATGAATTTAGGCGGGAACCTTATATGAAATAAAATACCAAACTTGTCCAAACGTGAAAACCTTATGTGTTTCTGCTTACCGCTTAGAATCAACTAGAATGCATGCTAGAAACGTTTGACATGTGCTTCCCTGTTATAACTGAAAAAGATTAACCAAACACACAAACACAATTATTAACGAGTGACCAACGTGTCGTCAGGGTCGATTGAGTCAGTCTTGTTGTCCATTCACTGTGGTCTTACACGTTCACAAAAATATAGGTGATTCGTAGGAATTCATCAACACGGTAATGTTAATACTTGCGCCAATAACGTCGTCCCGTAAGCATCATTTTCCCTAATAGGGTAATGTTAGTGAAAAGCCTTCCTGATTTTCAACTTGCTGACATCCAGTTCTAACGTAATGACTATTCCAATTGACCTTCTGAACTTGTGCGATTAATTTTTGTCTACATGATTCGAACCTTTTACGATTTAACAACCAACAATTTCTGATTCTCATGCTTTTCTAATCCTTTATGTCTTGGATGAGCTTCCAAGATTTGAACGGAAAAGTTTTACACTTTTGGTTAGCTTTTCAACTATTTAACACCATTGATGATGAGACTACCTTGTGCCTCAATCACAGAAACAATACAAAGTTCTTACGGAAACCCTATTTACACCCATCGAGCATAAACTTCATTTTATCAATAGCTTATTGTATCATCGAGCTGCATTTTCCCTTCTTCCGCATTGAGTACACCAAGTTATCCAAACATTTTGTATATTTATTAACGCTCATGTCATAGCAACTATCGATAAATTTATGGCACGCGAATCCTCATCGTCCTTTTCAGAAAACTTTTATTGATGAACCCCCAGCCTGAACTTAAACCTTATTGGCCTGTTTAAACAAATTTTTTATCGTATTGAAATCTGAAGCGTTATGATATTCGCACTGCGCGTGCCAACCTCTCTATCACACCCCCAAATTAGCCACTAACGGAGTTTATACTGTTAAGGGGTGCGAGCAAACCAGGACCACAACCATTAGTTACAAATACTAAACGAATAAAAGTAAAGTCCAAACATTCATCATAAAACAGTTTAGAAGTTTGCAGCGGAAAGAAAACATGAGTATCTTAGCACTAACCACGTGCTTTAATTACAAAACATAAATTGTTGTTCGATTCCCAATTTAAGTTCAAAATAAAATAAGTATCTTCGGGTGCCATGCCAACCTCCAGTGGATACTCCTCAGCGATCTGCAAAAGTGAAAACCACACAAGTGTCAACCTAACGGTTGGTGAGTTCACAGTGGGCATGTCATGCAGCGGCCCGGTCTCATAAGCGTATGTATCAACATATATATAAGTAATAGTTTTGCAAAACAATTGCCAAGTGTTGAATTATCGAATATGCACTAGTTAAGTAAAGATTAAAGCGGTCAACCGATATCGCGGGTAGCTAATCCGGTTTCCATGCACTAAGGAAGTTCGTACCAAAGCTGACGTAACAGAGTTCGGCATTTGCCGATGGTTTGTGCCTCCAGTTGTGTTCCTCATGGGACCCACAACTAAAATAGGTTGATATTGCACTCCGTTCGGCCTCCAACCGGTTGGCTACACATTTGTGTACCGCGGAGCAGGGTTTGTCAAACCCTCAGTAGATCTACCCAACATCCCCTCGCTTCGCAAATTAATGGTACTAAATTGTTGAGGACTTTTAAGTTTTAAGGCATCCTTAGAAATCATGTGATATCATTTGGTTTAGACTTTAACCTACACTAGTCATATTAAAACCGTTTGTTCTGGATTTCATTTGAAATCCTAAAAAGAGTTTAAGTGTCAAAATGGTTGTTCCGGATTTCATTTGAAATCACAAATGAGTGTAAGTATTAAGTGGTTGGTTGCGGATTTCATTTGAAACCCCAAGGATGGACAGTTGCAAGTGTTCCCATAAAACACTCCAACTTCCATAACAGATATCCCATTTGGCAATACCTCAAAATGTCAGCGTTGTTTTCCGTTAAGTATATTCGTTGTGACCCAAACGGGCTCACAATTAAAGGGTTAGTGAAACTCACCTTAGGTTGCTCAGCTTACACTTCAAATAATCCAAATTATGTTTGCTAACGAAGACCTAATTATCACATTGAGGTCTTAGGTGTTAGGATGTGTCTAAGCTTTAACTACGTCACTATGGCCCATAACATAGCACGTTGAAACTACAACTCGACATACCGACACACGACACCGATGGTTGATCACAAACGAGGGTTCACATAACACAGAAATCAAAACATGTTTCATTATTGCATAATCATGTAAGTCATGGCATAACATTCAAATAAGTTGCACAAGTTTGGGTTTTGGGTCTTGGCACAGTTTTGCTATACAGTTTCGCTATAGTTTCGCTACCCAGTTTCGCTACACAGTTTCGCTGTGTGCACGGGCAGCACTTTCGCTGGGTAATACCCGATGACACAGTTTCGCTAGCTAGTTTCGCTCGAAACTGATGACACAGTTTCGCTAGCCTAGCTTCGCTCGAAACTGGTTTGAACTTTCGTTCAGGGACAAGGTCTATGGTTGTTTCGCTCGGTAGTTTCGTTCAAGCAATACACAGGCGACACTATAGTTTCGCTACATAGTGTCGCTGGATGAATATTCAAAGGGTCTGCTAAACTACAGTTTCGCCTAAAGAATTGCCCAGTTTCGCTGGTCGCGAAAAAACTCGTTTTTAAGACCAAAAATCAATCTAACAGTTTCCATATTTCATGTATTTCATTATCTAGCATGCATAAACATTTACCAACCTTAAACAGTAAGTTTTAACACCTTAAGCATGGATTTTCATCATCAAATCACCAAGAACACATTTTAAGCATAAAATGACCTAACTAGCATAAATCTTCATTATGGCATGATTTTACACGTAAAGTTGCAGACTTTATGATAGATCTAGCATTCCTAAGCATCATATCAGAAGATCAAACGATTACATGGAGGTTTGGTCATGCTTTTTAAGAAAACATATAGAAATGCAAGAAAGACGGTTTTTGGAGACTCACGGTTCGATCAAGGATCCGAATGGGTGATGTCTCGAGGCTGAGATCAAGGCGGCTCGTGGTGTTTCTCGGCTGACCAGAATTCAGGAGAGTGTGTGTGTGTTTTTGAGAAAATGGTGCAAGTAATGAGGGTTCTAGGGTTTTATAAAATATATATATCAGGGGCTAGTTTCGCTGGCAGTTTCGCTGGCCAAGCGAAACTAACTCTGTAAATCAAGAGTTTAGCTACCGAGCGAATCTACAGTTTCGCTCGGTAGTTTCGCTGGTCACCAAAAGTGGCCAATTTATCATAAAATCAAGGATTCACAATTTGTCATGCTATTAATAGTACTAAATCATGCGTTTAAATCACATTGCACATAATGACAATAAACACATAAACACATAACACAAGTGGTCGGGTTCGGTGATCAACCAAAGGTCGTGGACGTATTCGGCCTAGTTAAGCATTAGTTACTAAGTTAACACTTATAACGTAACTAACGGAGATTGTCTAACGGAAGTTAACCTTGGAATTCTCGGATGTCACACTCTCGCCGATCCTCGCTAGAATAACAAAGTCTAAGCATCTTATTGGTCTTGTGAATGGAAGCATATGCACTAATAACAGTTGCCGTGACCGTTATACAAATTCCTAAACTAACCTGTAGTATGGCAAGCTAAGGGTTATTGAACCAAGGGAATATGTGGATTCTAACTAGTTGACTATAACTAACTATTAACTACCAAATTAACCTAATTTGCCTCTTTGGCTGTTTTTGCATGAAATTGAGAATGGGACTAACAATGTAACTAAATTACCAATTAACTAAATTTAATAAAGGTAAGAATTGATTAAACGGAACTCTTATATGATGAAGATAACTACTTCTGGGTCCTGATCTGCTACCTATCTGGTTAAAACCAATTGAATATTAGTATTACATAGACATAGTCCCCTATTGCTTAGTCAACCTAATAACTTAGTTCTTAAGTGGGGTGCTTTATTACTACTGCAAGGAAAGACTAAAATATGACAGTCTACCAATAAAACCCTAGTTCACTAGTTATTTAAATGAGTTTAGCATGCGGATGCTCAACAGTTGCAAGGAAAACCGGAACAACTAGCATACAATCGATTAAAGACAGAAAGATTCACATGATCATTCACCTAAAGCAGTTATAACAGAATTAGCCAGACATGGCTAATGACGAAAACATGATTGAAATATGGAACCGCCCCAATCGTATTTAATCACTGGATCTCGAATCTGTGACTCCAATAGGTTATCAGAATATGGAACTGTCACACCCCGCCAAAATCTTCACGGAAGAACGAGGGGTGACTATCATGGATCGAAACAATAGTTATATTAAAAAACATCTACATATTTTTAATAAACACAATTTATTACACAACCATGTTACAAGGTATTTTTATTATATTTAAACAGTAGTACGACATAAAGGATTCACAACGATGGGACTTTATTTTAAAACATATGCAATACTTTGCTAAGACTAGACCCATTACATTTAATACGTCCAACCAAGTAGATCTTCTATTTTGCTGCCATTCCTTTGCCTGAGATTAACATTTTCTTTGAAAGTCAACATAAAGTTGGTGAATTCATAGGTTTTATTACTCAATAAAATAAGGTTTATTCTTTAAAAACAAGTTTAAAGCAATAAATCAAATGTGCACAAGATAATTATTATTGTATGTTTCAACAATAATATGTAGTTATTGAAAATGCGTGAGCGGTAGATCGTCTACTTAGTCGTATCGAAATCTATGTAAAATGAGAATGACACGAGATGTAAATACAAAGAGACTTGTATTAGACCACAAAGAAACACCACAGAGTACACATATAAGATATGACCAGAAGTTCAAGTATACGAATTACAACGCAAGACAAACTATATATACTAAAGCTAAACCCGATGGTCCGAACCTAGGTTCGGTAAAGTTCGGACCTGTCTGAACTTGGAGTTCGTCAAGGGTTCGGCCAGCAGCAAACTTCCATGACTTGTCTTGTATTCGATACTTCACATGAGGATCAGGAACTAGGTACTAACAAACTCCCCCTCGGCATGTGCAGTATCACCTTCGGCATAAAACTTGTATCATGTATCTTCAATCAAACTCTTCCTCTTCTTTGACGATGAGTTCAATCTTGAATACTTGATATTGCATCGTGTGTAATCTCTTTATCAACAATCTTCAGAAGACTTGAAGTTGTGATATTCTCTTTCATAAATAATCTTGGCGTAAAACGTCTCTTTGGGACTCCAAGATATTTTTGATTTTTGAAATTGATTTCGTATACCGTGTTGATCAATCGAAAAGAAATCAGAAACAAAATCTTTTTGACTTTTAAAAACTTTTTATCAAAACACCCCTAAGATCTTTTGGTATTTTCTGATATGAAAAGTAATTGCTGTACATAATCAAACACTATTTTGGTCTTTTGCGAGAAAGATCACAACTTGGGATCATATTGGACATAACATGCTGAAATACACTTCAATTTCGATTATTGTAGCACATAAGCCATGTCTATTGTAGATATAATTTGTCCAACTTTAAACTCAAGCATAAACATACTCATAACATCTGGATATGTTAAAGTATTGATTAGATTTGCATTGACCAGTGTATCCCACACTATCAGACATACTCATATATGTTTTGCTTATCACATTTTTGTGATTTCATTTGTGATTATATCACATAATAATTATATTCATGATATAATCAACTGTGTTCCATGCAAAAAGAAATAAGAACGTTAAATCGTCTACCTTAAGGTCGATCTTTCGATACGCAGATAGGGCCTCGGATTTAACAAAATAAAAAAATAAAACAAGTTGAAAGTGTATAACTCAACAACAATCAGGTCGGTCTTGTGGACACGCAGAGAAAGTCCAATGAGTTATACGAAACACCAAAGAAAATAAAGCAGAACGTCAAACGAACAACAATCAGGTCGGCCTTGTGAGCACGCAGAGAAAGTCCGATCATTTGACAAAATAACGAAAATCAAAAAAGTTTAAATCTTTGCAAAATGAACACATGTATACACAGTGACTTTTCATTTTATTTTTGACATATCTTTTTCTTGATATATCGTGAGATATGCATCAAGATTTTGTCCACTAGGTCAAGCATTAGATATAGTGTATATCACATTTGAATATTTTTTGATTTGCTGAGCCTACCTTTCACATCGATAAAATGGTCTTATGGATTTTTCATCTATTTTATCCATGAGTCAGACGATGTAAGCCAATGTACCATCATATCCCACTCATGTCGCTTATTTTTCAATGTTTTTGGATTTTTGCATTTTTTAATGTTTTTGTCTTTTTCAAATTTCTCCCCCTAAAAATGACAACGCTATTTATAGATTTTCATTTTTAACATCTTGAAAAACAACACACTATTTTTGTATTTTTTCAAAAACAAACTCCCTCTCAAAATGAGACGGAGTGAAAAACAAAACAAAAATTGATCAACCAACACGAATACTCGCCGTTTAGCATGTTGAAACCAAACTGATTTTGAAATTCAATTTACGTTAGCATAGATATTTCACAATCAGCAATTTCCCAATCACCGAAAGATCTTCCTAAAATACCTGTCAGACACAAAATAAATCATTAGTCGCTTTGGGATCGACCCGATTCAACAGCATCGGGTCGCCCGGTGTCTTCCACAAAGTCATTGTTGACCTTGGAAACAACTTTTGGTTTCCAGATTTGTAAAATATTCGATTTTTTATTAGAACCTGAATCAGATTCAACTGGCCTACTTGGTTTAGACCATGACGACTTACGAGTTGATTTGACTTTTGGAGACCATGGTTCATCAAAAATTTGACATTCGTTATCCACATATTTAGCAGTGTTATGGATATATGCAGTCGTTAGACACTCAGCAGCAAGATGTCCTGGTTGAAGACATGTATAACAAAGTCTTTCTCGAAAAATATTTGAAAAACCAGATGAAGTTCAGAATCAAAAGTATTAAAGAAACCATAAGAAGAATCATACCTAGGAGATGGACTCCGTGACGATGATGACCTTCCAGAATAATAAGATTTTTCTTTCAGAGGAGGTGATTTCTTTGGAACTTTAACTTTTGAAACTCTTTCAACTTTCACTGGCTTCTTTGCTTGAACAGATGCTTCCTTCATCGTATAACCCAAACCTTTGTGCTTGAAACCTGGGGTCTTTGAAGAACTTGAAGAAGAACCAGAAGCGTCTCTCCCATTAGCTTCTCTAGTGAATTTGGCTTTTATGTCTTGCAGTTTGTTCTTCTCCACCAAAACTTTGTCTTCTTCAGTTGGAGATGAAATACTTGCACCACTTTTGTCAAAAGTTTGTTCATTTTCTAGAAAAACAGACTTTGAGCTAAACTTCGGAGTGTCACCCAAAGACTTTTTCTTCTTTTTAGACTTTGACTTCTTCTTCTTAGATGAAGTGGCAAATTTTGACAAATCATGCAATTCGGCGTTAGGATCAAGAGGAACAGATGTAACCTTAGATAAATCAACCGATTGAGGTACCAAGTGAATATCATCCTTTTTAGAACTATCCTCACTCCTATCCTGCTTGTATAAGAAATTCAGCAATGTCGGTGACAAATTTCAATTCTTTACTTGCCGTTGCAACTCCAAAAGTTCCAACTTCAATTCAGATATTTTCTATTGAGCATCAAACACTTCTTTTTGTGACTTGATGAATTTTTGCATTGAGATCATCATATTCATACGTTTGTAACTTCCGAATCTCACATTCAGCAAATAATTCTTCAAGAACACTTTCTCTCTTTTTCTTGTAAATCTCAACATCTTTTGTCAAAACTTCATTCTTATCACGATACAAAACATTCTCATCTTGAAGCATAGATATCTTGTTCTGAAGTTTCTCAATAGTAGTCGCCGATTAAATCACAAGAGCATTAGCCTTTTCATACTTTTGTTGAACCGTATAACTTTTTTCAAACAAATTTTCAAAATCTTGAGCTTCATCTAAAGCTTCAGCTTTGGCCTTTTCACATTCTTCTACCAACTCGCTCTTTTCTTTCAAAATATTCTCATGAACATGGACCAATGCATAATATTTCTTTTGATATTCATCCAATTCTTTCTTGAGCACAACAATCTCTTCTGTTGATAATTGAGAATTTTTCTCAAGACTTGCAATTTTATTACTCAGACTTATACATTCAAGACATTTTGATTCTTCGACTTAACTTCTTTAATCATTAATATTGTTGAATTGGAATCAGAATCAGTCAGAATGCTATCATCATCATCATGCCGAGCAGTCAATGCAACAGTAAATGGAGCATGTTTCATTTGTGCTGCAGAATCTGCATTCCAAACAAATTCGTTTGGATGCCAAAACACCTCTGACAGTTTTTTATCAAAAGAAACAAATTTTTCTTCAACCTTGAAAGCTTCAATTGGTGAATGAAACACCATATGAGCATGTTGACCAGATTTTAGCTTGTTGTCAATTGAACTTGGACATTCTCGTGAAAAATGTCCATAAATAGAACACTTATAACATTTAACCTTTGATTTGTCCAAACCAATTTTTCCATCTTGATTCAATCTTTTCTTGCCAGTTCTATTGAAAAATTTCTTCGTTCTTCGAACTAACATAGCATATTGCCAGTTCAAATCCATCTCTTCCAAATGATCATAATCTATCTGATCGTAATCTTCATTTGTCAACTCAGCATTATTAACATCACCAGTAATAACCCCAAAATATGAAGATACCAATGCAGGCATTAAAGCATTATAATCATCGGTAGTTTGAGCAGACAAAGCATTTTGAGTTGAAGAACTAGGAACAGAAACATTACAACCAGCATAAAAAATTGAAGTTTCAAATTTACCTACAATAAATGTTGTAGGAGGTGCAGAACTAAGAATATTAGATTTTCCAACATTCATGGTTGAATCATTATCACCAAAATATACAGCAGGATTCTGAACTTGTGCAGGAAGTGATTTATTCACCATCAACTCCATATCTTTGGCTTGAATTCTTTGAATCAGATCATTAAAAGATAATCCCGGATACTCTTTATCATGAGTGATCATCATCACATAATTCTCCCATTTTTCAGGCAAAGCCTCCAAAATCTTTTCTTTCATATCAGCTTCTTCTTTAATAAGACTCACCAAACGTATTTCACTCATTAAATGAGCAAATCTTGCAATCAGATTTGTAATTGATTCGTTCTGATAATGCTTGAAACTATCAGATTCCTTCTTTAAAACCTTTTGACGACTTTTCTTATATTGGTCATTGCATTCACATCTCTTTTCCAAAGCATCCCACAAGCTCTTCGAAGTATAGTTACCAGAAAATTGATGTAGTAACTCTTTAGGCAAAGCCATCGTTAAAGTACCATAAGCTTTCTTTTCAGCTTGATAAGCTTTCTTTTGTTCAGATGACATCTTTCTTTGAAGAATGGGTTCACCAGTTTCATCCTTATGATAGACATATTGCTCAATAAATGCCAACCACATATTAATGTCATTAGTATGAACGTACGCTTCAAATCTTTTAACCCAACTATGATAATCTTCCAATTTAAGCAATTTGGGAACTTTCTGACTTGTTCCAGTTTCATTATCATAATTCATCATTGTTTGCATCGTTGCTTGAACCGAATTCTGAATAGCCGCAAACGCTTGAAAATCGGACATTTTGAAAAATTTTGTCACTGTTCACTCCGAACCTGTGTCGAACCTCGTCCGAACTTCTACCAAACTTGGTCCGAACCTTAGCCAAACAAAAAATTGTCCGAACTCCCTCCGAACCTCACTTTCGGATGGATAAACCGAACTTACCTGAACTTCGAACGAACGTGGTTCGAACCTAGACCGAAAGTAATCTGAACTTTGACCCGAACATTGACCGAACAATAAACCAACCGAACACTGTCCGAACCTAGAGTTCGGAGCGGTTATTCCGAAGTTGTCCGAACCTCAAACGAAACCAACTACTTTCGACTCCATTTTCGTGATTTTCTGTGATTTTGGATGAGATTTTTAACAGAAACTCAAATATACTCAAGAGAAACAATATAGGAGAAGATTTTTCACGTAAAGCACACTCGAGATGATCAAATGAACTCAAAAATGATACTCATTTTCGTAAAAACGTGAAATGTAAACTCAAAATTCTGAAAAAACAATGATTTCCGACCAGTAGAGCAAACCAAATGCTCTGATACCACTTGAAAATGCGTGAGCGATAGATCGTCCACTTAGTCGTATCTAAATCTATGTAAAACGAGAATGACACGAGATGTAAATACAAAGAGACTTGTATTAGACCACAAAGAAACACCACAGAGTACACAGACAAGATATGACCAGAAGTTCAAGTATACCAATTACAACGTAAGACAAACTATATATACTAAAGCTAAATTCGATGGTCCGAACCTCAGGTTCGGACAAGTTCGGAGTTCGTCAAGGGCTCGGCCAGCAGCAAACTTCCATGACTTGTCTTGTATTCGATACTTCACATGACGATCAGAAACTAGGTACTAACAATTATTACCATGAGTCTTATAACGCTACTTGACCCAGTTATTTATATATTTTCCCCACCGATAATTATGAGCGTAATATCGAACACGAAATGACTAATCAAGTACCCGTTGGTCTCCAACCACTATTAGTGCTACTAACGACGAGTAGGGTCGTCACACCCAATGGATCCATCCCTAACTATGAAGTTTTACAAATAAATTAACGTTATAAGCTGAAGGGGACTTCGAGCTTGCTCAACCAGATAAACAACTCATGTAATAAATTAAAAACAAGTAATAAATGTTAATCTCCCCCAGAAAATACGTTGAAAAGGGGCCGTGAACTCACAATGATCAGCAAATGGTTGCGCGCCTTGAATAATTGGTTTACTGCTTTAGACGAGTCCTAAATAATAATAAAGGACGCTTAATATCTAAACCTGATCACAGATTAATAAAGTTCATCCAATTCATTCTAGATTTATTTTATAGGACGATATTCGTAGATTAATCTCGTCAACTGATTAAACACATTATTTTTTTCTTATAAATGATAATATATATAAGTTCAACTATTTATTGTAATTAATTATAATGTAAATAAAACAAATTTTCTTCAATTTTATTTACGTGGGAAATGAATTAGATGTTCAAATAATTTATTCAAATGAAACACCATTAATAACACATTCATGATCTGAACTTACGTAATTGACTTCCGAAACATTAAATATAATGTTCAATTTATATAACTTTCTAGTAAGTTAAATTTGTAAATAACGCATCGGAGTAAATATAGATATTCAGCCAATTATATAAATTTTAATTAATATTATTTAACCATGAGTTAGTTCTGATTACCCGAACCCATAAACGTTAATGGTTAACATCCTACGGTTTTAACCATATTCAGATAATTAATTAAAGACTACTTGGATAACCCAACCTAGTCCCGAAGTGATCATTTTAATGAAACACTTTTATTACACCTTTTTCACCCGTAAACTTTCTTTTAATTTTGTCCATTTAAGATATAATTTTAAGGAGATACTCATAATAACACCACTTTCATAGTCATAAGATTATAAATATCTTGTCGGTAGAAAATTAGATTATATTATTAAGTTTTAACTTTTATGTTGAACACAATATTTTCATAAAATATAAGTATTTCACTAGAATTAGATTGGATGAACACTTGCTCGAATATATCATTGAATGATAAAAATTTAGTTTTTACCTCTAGTATAAAGATACTAGGTGACGACCCATTTATTGCTAGAAATAAAAGACGACAATCTTCGTGTTATAACCCTTGCGAGAACTCCAAATAAAACAACAAAACTCTTGAAATATATAAATCTTCCTTCTAACCCATGATGAAAAAAATGAGATAAAAATGAGGAAATGAAATGTGGTGGGTGTGTGGAGAGGAAAGAGGGAGGTCACGTGAGAGAGGGGAGGGGGGGGGGGGAGGGGTTGGTTTAATTTGTGGTTGAAGAATTAATTCAGGTGTGTCAAATACCTTTACTGCTACTTCCTATATATAGCTTAAGAAGATATTTCTTTCACTCGACAGTAAATCTTTTTCAATCTTTAGACTTAGGTATAGAATAAGGGAAGCTTCTCTACAACTTGTATTATTTATTTTTCAGCATACACAATCTTATATATTGATAAAAGGAGGATTTAATAGTAGTAGGGGATGGTTTTAAGATAATATAGGAGAAGTATGGCAAAGGTCCAATGAAAATACAAAGGAATATTTGTAAAGTTTGTGTGTCATACGTTAGTTTCGATTGTCGCGTCTCGGGGTGAAATTACACGGATTTGATATGCCCTTTTCTTACTAATATATACACTTGAGAGCGACCAAATAAGTTTCTATTTAGGTTACAATCACTTTATTTTTAACAAGAATTTTTTTAGAATTTGAGAGTCACTACCCAAGACTAAGGGGCTGTTTGGTTCAATCTGTTTCATTAGGTGCTGGATGAATAAGTGTCTGAATGGTAAAGACTTGTGTTGTGTAGAAGACTGGATGAATAAGATATTTTTAAGGTAAATCTCTTAGCGATTCAGACGTTTTTACCATTCAGAGGTTCCAAACAAACAGTCTGAATCTGTGCGATTCAGACAATTTATCATTCAGACCTCATTAAGAGGTATACCAAACAACCCCTAAGCTTAATTATTTCTATGTCATAATTGTGACGAGATATAAATATTTATTTATTTATTTACTTGAATATGACGCTAGCACTTAGTATTAAATTTATAATCAAATGCTTAGTTGACTTAACTTTTAAATATTTATATCAGGTTTCATTATGCAGATTTACTAAATAAATTAAAGCAATAATTTAATTTTAACCTAAAATTTGCGAATGTCACAGGAACCGCCCCAATCTTATACCAGAATGCTACAATATGCAAATTAGTTACCCCCTATCGGTGAGCTCTAGTAAAAATACCCCTCGGGAGAGCAGCAAACTCTGGCGCATCAACCTCAGCCTGTCACGCGGGTGACCCGGGTTCGATCCCCGACAATGACGCCATTTTGATAGACCTTGTCGTACCGATCTATACAAAAACCTAACTTTACCAATAGACAGGGAAAATCGGGTATCGTATCCACGAGGAGCGTGTGGTCAGTGTTATATGTTTTATCTGATTATGTGCTAATGTAATTAAAAGACTAAAAAGTGTAAAAATTGATTTTTGATTTAATTTTTAAATAGAAATTAATAACGAAAATAATAATAATAACTAAAACTATGATCACACCTAGGGTTCAAATATTATGGTTAAGATGCAAACAAGTTATATAGAATCCTAGAGAATTACATAGACATGATCCACAACAATGTTATAAAAGGGATTCTAGTAAGTAAAGTAATCCCGCCGCACTACAAGACAAGAACTTAATCACGACCAAGGGTGCGAGCTAGGATGCTGCTACACTAGAATCAAACTTAAACAATAAATCATTACACGTTGCATTGACTAACAAGAACTTAATCCTATTTCGTGACACAACACGAATAATCCAGTAAGAAAGTTACTCTCAATTACAACAAAAAACCGTTTAAACCATATAGTTCGTACAAGACATGTAGAAAAAACATAGTTTAATCTAAGACTAAAAAACAAATAAACATGCGAACTCACAAACCCTACACCTAGATATGATCACATAATACTTAACTCTCATAATAATGAACAATTTATGCTGTCACCACACAATTATTCATTGAAATAAACCAACTACGTAGTCAATTTATTCTACAACTCAACTAAAAAAATAAAATAAGAAACCTTCCTATGGCTTCCTTCGATCCCACGAACTTATAATCAGGAGTTTCTCCTCCTCACCTTGACAATCGTGCCCTGCTACCACAGCTCTAAGCCTCTAAGGCTGCCGTCCAGCACCCTCAAAATTGCTCCATACGTTTTATTTATATGAGATTTGGGCTTCTCTTTGCTTATTCACGTAAGCCCAAATGCGATGTCTAAATATTTCATTGAGGCCCGTGTGATCATTCCTTTTAATATCTTCTTTCAAAGCTTGGAGACATCTGCACACAAAACATATATACATATTAAAACACTAGTTTTTGATACCGGTACCACGCACGGGCGGATTTTTAATTAGTTAATACTTATAATAAATATAATTAAAAAGAAACATTTCAATGAACTAAATTAGAATGACAAAAAATGCATATTTTTACATCCAAATTGAGACCATTGGGCTTTCATTCTTTAGGTTGGTGAAGCTTTTTTTTTTTATCATCAACCAAAACCGAACTCCTAAACACGAAACTATATGAAACAAAAATTACAGGCGAACAGAACAAAGAGTTTGAGTAAACTTTAGTAACTAAGCAATCAAATATATGGAACAATAATTATACAAAGAGAAATTTTACATTTATTTGCTTGAGGACAACATCACATTTGAGCTATGAACATGTGCTTCTCTGTGCCCATGAAACATAAACAACAATGGAGAGACAATTATCAAAAATCACATAATAACTTCCAAAGGTCAGCCCAAAAAAAACAGATTGCACATAGTTATAAAGGAGAAAAAACAAAACCTAACCGATCTGGCCTGATTGATCAATTATGTTGCAGCCATTCCAAATTGATTTTTCTAAAATACTGCAACAAATATTTGTCTGATCCCCATCTTGGTAAACTGTATTTTTTGAGCTGCAATTTTTTTGTATATAAGTACAACATCTTATGAAAAATAGAGAGCAATGCATTTAAAAGATGAAATGTCTACTCTTCAAAAACATGAACTGAAAAAACATGAATGAGATCCTCGATAAGCAATCCTAAACATGAATGAGATATGTATGTGCCTTTGATTCATTCACTTATATAAATCAAGAGGCAAATTTTCAGTTTAAATATAACAAAACTTGCCTAGACGGACAATAAATAAATCTTTGTGTTCATTTACTCATATATATATATATACAGAAAGAGGCTATGAAACTTACGGAGATGAGTGATTGTGATTGACGACTCCAAACAATGCTACAACTACCAAGTAATCAAGCAAATGGAAGCTTAGTACAACATCCAAGGAACCCTATGTTGCAAGTAAGGTTTACAACAATATAAATACTTTTCAAAAACAAAAGTTAAGTATAGTTTTTTAAAAACACATAAAAAAAGCATACATTACTTCGTTTTTGATGTTGGGATAAAAAGAACACATCAAAAATAGGGTTTCTGCGCTTAAGTGTTAACCAAGAAATTCAAAGGTGATGATGTCTAAAAAAATGCATGTACCTAAATCTGGTTGATTGATGAAGTTAATTTAACATTCAAAGAAAGGAAGCGATTGAAACGGTTGATGTAAATTGTGAAGCCTGGATGAAATGTTCCGTCACCTTCATTAGTACCTGCATTCTTGTGTATTTGCCTATGTAAATCAACTGGTTCCATAGTCTTCATTCACTTAAGACCCTGTAACAAAAACCAACCCAGTGTAGCGAACCAAATGAAATCAACCGACAATAAATACCAATTAGATTGAAGTGTAAAAAAACTTTGATGGTTAATCTAAGCAACAAATGCTTTGTAAACAGACAATCTTAGTCTAAGTTGTTAGACATCATGACATGATATAAATATATCATAAAGATCGAAGCTGGCCCAAAAGGCATCATCCATGAGGTTACTATTGAAACAATCGATTCTTGTCTTCTTCTATAAAAAAAAACTTAAATTCATATTAATAAGGGTCCCAATGGTTTGATTGCTAAATTGATTCAGGAAAAAAATAATTCAACTAACATCCAAAATAAATTCAATGTAGGTGTGATTTAAGATAGCCATTACCTGACAAAAAAAAAATTAACCTCTAAGTGCCTCGAATTGCTGATGCTTTAGGTTTCTGCAAGAGAGAAATGAAGATCTTGATAAGCATAGTCTATAATTTGTGGTATGCATCATAATATAACTTTGCATCAAAATTTTGTAGTTACCAAGGGCAATATCACACAAAATACTTCTTTTTTTAAAGCTAGAGATAAAGGAAAATGATTGTCTTGACTTATATTTTTCATCCGGATATGACTTGCTATAACTGGCCATAAATTTTGGCCTTCATATACAACACCTTATCAAAATTTAGAAATAATTAGTAAACAATATTTCATCTATTTCTTATGCCGCTTTAATTTCTCATCGTCAAGTGTTACAAACTAAGCTGCTGACTGACCTTTTTGGTGAATTGGAGTTATTTTTTTTGTTTAATTGAGTATTTGTAGATCCAGAAGTTCTTCATCATCATCAGCATATAATAACTGTACTAAAAAAAATCAGAAATCTAAACATTATAAAAAAGAACGCAACAAACTTATTTCTATTAATCATATAAAGATATTATATGTCAAAGAGCAATTTAAACACTCTCACCTTGTGCTTGTGATCTAAATGGTTAAAATAAGAAACAGTACATTCATAATACCTGCCTTCATATTATTAGATATAATGTCCTCTTTGTTGTTTATGACTACATTATATAAACATCCAATCAAATCTATGGTCAAAGTTCGGCTTATGAGAACAATTCCTTTTGATGATGAATATGTTATACATGTAACATATTGCACGTTGTAGAAATCCCAAAAATAAGGACTATAATTTGTGGCAATTTATGCAATATCTGAGTAGAAATCCTCAAAATAGGGACTGCAACTTGGGCCAATTTATGTAGTATCGGAGAACTTTAGTTAATCTATGGTTAGAGAAGTCACAAACAACTTAAAAATATAAAAATGATAATTAAAAGACCATTACCTGAAGAGCCATATTATAATACGATGGATCAGGAAAGAGTTAAGAAGTGTTATGAATATTATGTCATAACAGCTAAATGCTAACTAAATGCCATTTTCTTTAGTTTCGTGCTATAGATTTATAGTAGAAATATAGTGGTACATGAGAAGATTTTCAACCAAATTCATTAAAATACTTTAAGAGCGGGGCGTATCACATATCCTTGGATAGGGAGTAAAGTCCACCGGCCATCATATGAAAGATATAATTCCAAGTGGTATAGATGAATGATTTATATCATAATAGAAGAATTTACCTACAGTAGCATATTTTCTACTGTAATATTTGAAATTGACACAAAAGATATGAGAGACATCAGAAGGTGTGCAATCAAATTCATAATAATAATTTATACCAAAACTCTATGAAGTGTCTTTTAGTTAACAGTGACATCGAAATTCCAACATAAGATACACCCAAAACTATAATACATAAGCTCTTGGATCAGATTGGCAGCAGTGACATATATGTGCCAAGATGTTGCTTTACATGTGAATAACATACATTAATCCTTATCTATAAAAATATGTTAATCCTTAATCAACATCAACAACTTCATCAGATTCCAAATGATGAAGACGGTTAGAAACCAAGTATAAGAAAAAAGAAACATTTATATACAAAATCCTTAAACGTTATCGATATCTATATAAAAACATTCATACTCTTAATCTTTTGAATTGCTATTTGATAATTTACGTTAAGCACATCAGTAAAAAAAATGACTAAACCAACACCACCATTTCAAAAATAAGTGGATGAAAAATGTCCATAGGCCTCCTAAAACAGGATAGAAGCAGAGACCAATTGAAAGGCCAAGGCCACACCTACAATCTCCCTCATATTCTAGAGAGGGAAAGACACATGGGCAAAAGAGAGATTAATTCAAAAGCATGAGCAATTTAAAAGTATTATTACTAAAGATTATTTGTTAATTTAGACATGTATTAAAATCGTTTCTAAAAATTCCAACATGAACATATACAGTGGTAACTATTAAAGATTGTGTTAAAATTGAATTACTTCCCCAAGTCTACTATGACAAATTTGTTTGAAACTTAGATGCCAAGTGATTTACTCATAAACCATATAACTTCAAAACCAAAAACGATAAAGTGATCAAACGGAAACATAAAATTCTAGTCTAAAAAGCATCCTTTTTAACCCCACGATGATATAAATCCTAAGAATACACACTAACGTCTGTTCATGACAATTAACATAAACAATGATGTAATCACCTTCAATGACACATCAACGATGATATAAACCATAAGAACACACACTAATGTGTGTTCATGCCAGTTAACATAAATATTGTGATCACCTTCAATGACACATCAATCGAACACGACCTAAATCAGCAAACACTTTACTAACCTGAAACTGAGATAAAGTGGCATCCAAAAACTTCCAAAGGACCTCATCAGCCCTTCCAATCTGTAAAACAAGGGTTAAAACAAAATTGATTTCGTAAAGGACCCGTCTGTTGAGATTAGAAAATTGATTTCACAATAATTTTTTATTAATAAATCATTCTGTAATATATATAATAGCATTATTTTCAATTTCATAGACCAAAATGTAGGGATATGATCATGTAATAGTAAGCGTATGTCTGGAAATTATTTAAGCCTACGGGGTCACACGTCTCGACACCAAATGTATTAATATTAATTAATAGTTAATTAATATTTATCACGAATTATTGAGGAGAAATTAATTAAAACTAATAGTTAATTGTTAACGGACCATTAGTTGTTAATTAATTAAAGGGAATTGGGCTAGATGATTTAAATGACAAGTTGGTTGGAGCCCATATGGCTTGTACGAATTTAAACAAATTCGTGAAGCCCATGGGGGGTTTAGGAAACCCTAGTCTTGTTCACCAAGTCATCTAATCCCTATAAATAGAACCCCTATGTTAAGGGTTTTACTGATTCCTTTAATCCAAGAGATTAGAAAACCTAAACCCTAATTCTCTCCTCCTCCTCTCCCTCTTCTAAATTCGGCCAAGGTTCCCTAAACCTTATTGAGTTCGAATTTTGTGGTGTGACCAAGAAGAAGAAGAAGCTCGTGAGTCTTGCTAGCACATAGCATTGGTGTGTCGTGTGTGCGATCGTAGAGGGATTTACATCAAATCCTCCAAGAAGATCAAGTCTTGCCGAGCTAATAAGGTACATGATTCTATCCGGTTAGTTAGGATAATTCATAGGATTAATCCGCTGCGTACTCGTGTTAAAATTGATAAATCGTTATATAACCCAACAGTGGTATCAGAGCCACCTATGAAATTATGTAATTACCGGGTATAAAACTTGGAAAGGGGGTAATCCTAAACCCTAATTTCGAATTAGGTTAAAGTTTTCCTACATGATTCTAGCTTTTGATTGATTAGGTAGTGTTTTACAATTGTTAAAATCGTTTCACGAATTGGTAAAAACACAAAATTAAAATAGGGTAAATTTCGAATTTTTTTTTTAAAAAGAACCCTGATTTTTCAAAGTTTTCAAAACCCTAATTTCGAAATTCTTGAAACCCTAATTTTAAAACCCTAATTTGGCCCAAATCGAAAACCCTAGTTTCGGCCCAAATTAAAAAAAAAAACCCTAATTGAATCAAAATCACAAGACGAATCGGGAAACCCTAATTTGGATCTAAATTAGATTCTAGAAAGATCCAAATTATTATGCCAAGTTTTTTATGTGTGTTATTGGATAACTAGAAACCAACACATTGTACCTTTTAATTTTAATGAGTTAAAAAGAAGTAAAAGCCATGAAGTTTCATGCAAAAAGTCATGGCTATTACTTAAAATTGAGAGAATTAAAATTAAAATTATGTAAGATAATTAGAAACCCTAAGATTATGTGATATTATATGATAATTGAGGCATGATAAAAGGTTTTAAACTGCAAATTTTTTTATGAAAATTGAAATTTGCTTAACAAATATCGAAATATGATTTTGTTTATAAAATTTGTGTCCTAAAATTCAAAAGAAACACCGGCTCACCCATTCGAACATACTCTAAGAGAGGTATAAGTCGGGTCGCTCTGCTTCCCTAAAGGGGTAGGTTTTTAATTGCAATGTGCAAACCTCACCCCTACGCTTCTTTGTGTGTTGCGAATGGAGCTACCGAGCTCTTTTGATTTGGAAGACAAACTAAGCATTTTATAAACATATTATGTGGTGAAGATGTGCAAGAATCTTCACACATAACCTTTTGATCACATCAAATTGTTTTGACCCAATAAAATTTAAGTCTTTGCTACCCAACTCGTAAAGGACACTTGTGGGTGTTAGTCTACTCATTGGTACACAATGGTAGATTAGCATTTGCAAGACAAATTCCCACTCATTGGTACACAGTGGTGTACAATTTGTGCGTTCTTGGTTGGATGACTTAAAGCGAGCTAGGCGGTGAGACCCTTAGCCCGTGGCAAAAGATGGGATGAAACATGACTACAAATCACTTGGTGCAAGTTGTAGGTCCCATAAAATCTAGGAATTGTATTTGGAATACAATTAGTGATCGTCACTTACCTTTTGAATGCATCATTTCTAGCAGATCAACTGATGAAATGATGGCATGTCAATTGGATCCTGGCCTTAATAAGCTTAATTGTTTAAAGATAATTTAAACATTGGGTAATTAAATTATTAAGGACTTAATTATCGAAAATACTGATTTTTGAACTTAATCTGTTTTGTAGATGGCGACAAACCCCACTCAAAACAATGTTGGTCATGCTTTTCGTCAAATGTTTGAAAGAGAAAAGCTGAATGGATCTAACTTCAATGACTGGTACCGTCAACTAAGGATTGTCCTTCGAGTTGAACGGAGAACAGATGTCCTTGAAAATCGTTGGCCGATCGAGCCAGCTGCTGATGCTTCTGCTGAAGAGAAAGCGTTCTACAATGCAGAGTATAGCAGATACGACGAGGTTGCTTGCATGATGATCTCGAGTATGACTCCTGATCTTCAGAAGCAATACGAGTTTCATACACCTTGTGATATGATCAAAGAGCTAAAGAAGATGTATGAAAAACAAGCTGGTGTCGAATTGTTCGACCTAGTTGTGGAACTCCATGACTTGAAGCTTGAAACTGGTAAATCGGTCAGTAGTCATGTGCTCAAGATGAAGAGCTACTTTGACAAACTGGAATCGCTCAATTATGGGTATAATCAGGCTGTTGCTGTTGGCATGATCCTCAAATCTCTTACGAAGGATTTTGAGGGCTTTGTGCGCAACTACAACATGCATAGTATGACTAAGACTATACCTGAGCTTCATGCTATGCTTGTCGAGTATGAAAAAACGATTCCTAAAAAGGCCACTGAAACACCCCAAGTTCTTATGATCAAAGGGGGTAAGATCCAAAAGGCTAAACGACCGCAAAAGGGGAAGGGCAAGATTGATGGCAAGGGTAAAGGCAAGGCTGTTGCCCATATCCCTAAAGCCAAGCAAACCCCTCCAGCCCTTAAAGAGCATCCGGCTAAGGACCAGATCTGTCACCATTGTGGTGAAGTTGGACACTGGAAGAGGAACTGTCCTACCTATCTAGCTGAGTTGATGAAGAAGAGAAAGAATACTAGCGGAGCTAGTACATCAGGTATCTTCACAATTGAATTATTTTCCTTTTCTAAGAGTGATTCATGGGTGTATGACACCGGCTGTGGAACTCATATCTGTAATACGTTGCAGGGTCTTAGAAACAGGAGGAAACTGAAGCCTGGAGCTTTGCAGCTGTTCGTTGGAAATGGTTTGCCAGCAGCTGTGGAAGCTATAGGAGAATTTCATTTAGTTCTTCCTTCTGGGTTAATTATTGTTTTAGACAATTGTCATTATGCACCTTCTATTACTAGAGGTGTCATTTCAGTTTCATTGTTGAAAAACCAAGGATATATTAATGTTTTTAATAATATCGGTATTTCAGTTTCTAAAAATAATGTTCATTATTTTGATGCTATTCCTTGTGATGGCATTTATGAAATTGATATGCGTGGTTGTGTTTCAAATAATTCAATGTTCACTGTTAGCAAACGAGCCAAAACTAGTTTGGACTCTACCTATCTTTGGCACTGTCGTCTTGCCCATGTTGGCAAAAACCGCATTGAAAGACTTCAACGTGAAGGGATCTTAAAATCAAATGATGAATCATTTGATAAATGCGTTTCCTGTATCTCAGGAAAGATGACTAGAAAACCCTTTCCGAACAAGCCGCAAAGGGCAAAAGAGCTACTTGGACTCATCCATACTGATGTATGTGGCCCATTTAGACATGTGTCAAGAAAAGGTGCTAGCTACTTCGTAACTTTCACGGATGATTTCAGCCGTTATGGTTATGTTTACTTGCTTAAACATAAACATGAGGTTTTTGAAACATTCAAAGAGTTTAAAAACGAAGTTGAAAATCAACTCGGTAAGACCATCAAGATCCTTCGATCGGATCGTGGTGGAGAATACTCAAGCCAAGAGTTTAGGGATTATCTTAAAGCGTGTGGAATTGTCCAACAGCTTACTCCTCCCTATACACCTCAACATAATGGCGTGTCTGAGAGGAGGAATCGGACCTTGCTAGAAATGGTGAGGTCGATGATGAACCTTACAACTCTCCCAATATCATTTTGGGATTTTGCTCTAGAAACCGCTGTACGCGTTCTAAATATGGTTCCAACCAAGAAGGTTGAAAAGACACCATATCAATTATGGCATGGAGAAGTCCCTGTGTTGTCTTACTTAAGAGTCTGGGGATGTGAGGCACTTATGAAGCGTGATACGCCTGACAAACTACAACCCAGAACTACTAAGTGCATCTTCGTGGGATACCCAAAGGAAACAATGGGTTACTACTTCTATAATCCTTCCGAAAACACTGTTCGTGTTGCTCGATATGCTGAATTCTTTGAAAAGAATTTTATAGCTCAAGAGAACAGTGGGAGAATTATAGAACTACTAGAAGATGTGTCACCTTCTGAAACAACTAGCAATCATCAACTTGGGGGGGGGGAAAATGTTCAAAGTGATGAACCTCGAGTCGATGATGTTGCGATTCCACTTCGTAGATCCGAAAGGGTCGTACGTGAACCGGATAGATGGATTGGTCTAGTCGAATCCGAGGATAACGTATCAGGAGATCTCAATGAGCCTCCGAACTTCAAAGCTGCATTATCAGATCCGGAATCTGACAAATGGCTTGAAGCAGCGAACGTGGAAATGCAATCCATGCAAGATAACCACGTTTGGACCCTGGTTGATCTTCCTCCTAACGCAAGAACCGTTGGGAGTAAATGGCTCTTCAAGAAGAAGACCGACATGGATGGAAATGTACACACCTATAAAGCTCGTCTCGTGGCGAAAGGTTATACTCAACGTTTTGGCGTTGACTATGATGAGACCTTTTCACCAGTAGCAGACATTAGAGCTATTAGGATTCTCTTAGCCATAGTAGCGTACTATGACTTTGAGATATGGCAAATGGATGTTAAGACTGCCTTCTTAAATGGTTACTTGGATGAAGAAGTCTATATGGATCAACCTGAAGGGTTCATTGATCCAAAACATCCCAACCAAGTATGCAAACTTCAAAGGTCCATTTATGGACTAAAGCAAGTATCGAGGAGTTGGAATAAACGGTTTGATGAAGAAATCAAAAAGTTTGGTTTCGTTCAGAATCCCGATGAGCCATGTGTATATCGCAAAGCTAGTGGGAGTAATGTTACTTTCCTTGTCTTGTATGTAGATGACATATTGATTATAGGAAAACACATTCCAATGTTGCAAGATGTAAAATCCCATCTTGGAAAGTGTTTTGCCATGAAAGACTTGGGAGAAGCAGCATTCGTTCTAGGAATCAAGATCTATAGAGATAGAACTAAGCGGTTGATTGGACTAAGTCAAAGTGCTTATATTGATAAGATCTTGAAGCGATTCAAGATGGAGAATTCCAAGCGTGGTAATGTACCTATGCAGGAAGGACTTGGTCTGTCGGTCAAACAAGGTGCTTCTACACCTGATGAGGTGAAGCGTATGCAGAGAGTCCCTTATGCTTCGGCTGTAGGCTCCATAATGTATGCGGTAAGATGCACTAGACCTGATATAGCGTTTGCGCAGAATATCGTTAGCCGTTTTCAACAGAATCCGGGTGAAAGTCACTGGACTGCTGTTAAGACCATTCTCAAGTACCTACGGGCTACTAGAGATTTGTTTTTGGTGTATGGGGGAAATCCAGATCAAGAGCTCAAAGTGACCGGATACTGTGATGCTGGATTTCAGACTGATAGAGATGACACGAAGTCTCAGTCTGGGTACGTCTTCGTTCTAAATGGAGGCGCTGTGGATTGGAAGAGCAAGAAGCAAACCACAGTTGCTATGTCTGCAACAGAGTCTGAGTACATTGCTGCTTCGGAAGTTGCAATGGAGGCTGTCTGGATAAGGAAGTTTATTAGTGGGCTAGACATTGTCCCCACAAGTAACTTGCCGATCGACATGTACTGCGATAACTCGGGTGCATTGATCATAGCCAAAGAACCAGGAGTTCAGAAGGGCGCCAGACACTATGCCAGGAGATATCACTATGTTCGTGAGCAAATCGAACTGGGTGAAATCAAATTACTCAAAGTTCACACAGATATTAACTTAGCTGATCCTTTCACGAAAGCTTTGTCGAGGCCGAAGCTTGAAAGGCATGCCGAGGGCATGGGACTTAAATTAGCTAGTTAAAATCATGTATGTCTGATGTTCGGTATTTGGATAAGGGATGTTAAACAATTTCTATTTGTATAATGAAATAAAGTACTTGATATGTTTGATTTCATTTAATGGTTAAGTTGTGTCCTATATTTGCATGTTTAATCCATGAATACTTACTAAGTATTCTAAATTGTCCATTGTCGATTAACTATGTGGGAGCATAGTTAAACTAAGACAAAATCTGAGTGATTGGTTAGGATGGTCCCACCAAACTCACATGGTATTCATTGGATGCATACTGGACTGACCCACTAACGAATTGTCACTTTATGGATCGGCGTCATTAAGTGAAATTCGTAAATGGTTGCTTTACTTATCCTTAGACTTGAGATACAAGCAGGTCATGCATGTATGGATTGCACCTACTTGATATAGGTCTAACTATCCTGAATAAGGTAGTACAAAAGAGCTATTTTCAGTAAGTGTAGTGAAGTATGTGACTTGACACGTGTAGTCAAGAGGATTTGTTCCTTCGGCTTTGTGCTGAAGCAGATACCACTGGGCCCCTCATTGGACTAATTAAGATGTTTGCATGGCCGTGCCCAAATGAAATCTAGAGATGTCTCGATTTGCAATTTGGTAATCTTAAGTTAGTTGAGAGAATGAGAAACAGAATCGTTAAAGTATGGAATGACTTCGATCCATATCCATATTTAACACGGTATCAGCAACAAAGGGATAATAAATGACTAAACCATTTAAATACACTTTGAGAAACTGTACTTAAATATTTCTGGGAGCATTGGCGTGTTGCTAGACGCTAACCAATGTTATTACCTTTACTATTGCAAGCTCAAGTGGGAGCTGTAGGGATATGATCATGTAATAGTAAGCGTATGTCTGGAAATTATTTAAGCCTACGGGGTCACACGTCTCGACACCAAATGTATTAATATTAATTAATAGTTAATTAATATTTATCACGAATTATTGAGGAGAAATTAATTAAAACTAATAGTTAATTGTTAACGGACCATTAGTTGTTAATTAATTAAAGGGAATTGGGCTAGATGATTTAAATGACAAGTTGGTTGGAGCCCATATGGCTTGTACGAATTTAAACAAATTCGTGAAGCCCATGGGGGGTTTAGGAAACCCTAGTCTTGTTCACCAAGTCATCTAATCCCTATAAATAGAACCCCTATGTTAAGGGTTTTACTGATTCCTTTAATCCAAGAGATTAGAAAACCTAAACCCTAATTCTCTCCTCCTCCTCTCCCTCTTCTAAATTCGGCCAAGGTTCCCTAAACCTTATTGAGTTCGAATTTTGTGGTGTGACCAAGAAGAAGAAGAAGCTCGTGAGTCTTGCTAGCACATAGCATTGGTGTGTCGTGTGTGCGATCGTAGAGGGATTTACATCAAATCCTCCAAGAAGATCAAGTCTTGCCGAGCTAATAAGGTACATGATTCTATCCGGTTAGTTAGGATAATTCATAGGATTAATCCGCTGCGTACTCGTGTTAAAATTGATAAATCGTTATATAACCCAACACAAAATTCATGATTAAACATCAACGATAGCAATTGAGAAAGCGAGACTGGGGTAGGGTTTCAAAGAATCGGCTTTTGGAGGATATGGATTATAAGATTATAGGTTTAGGTAAATCAGTTGCAAGAGATCGAATACGAATACATACCTGATCTAATGATGCGATCGATGATCTTGAATTAAGAAACATTCGTCGTTGATTGATGATGCTGCTCTGTGTGGATCTTGATCATAGTGGAGAGATGAGATCGGATATCTTTGAGGCGTCGAATGGAAGATAGGGTTTTTGAGGCGTCGAATGGAAGATAGAGGGTCCGGGATTTTCTAAAGGGGTTTTCATTTAAGTGGGAATTTGATGTTGAGAAGGGTTGTGGTGATGCCACCTCAGCATCCATCTTTTTCTTTTATATAGTATCTCTACATCTAATAAAGCACTAACTCGAATGCCACATGGCTTTTTTTTAGGATGTCCACCTAGGATTTTTCCACTTGGCATGACCATATTCAACCTCAATACTTACATTAAATATTAAATATAATCATGTCAAACTCTCAAATTTAAAAATGAAAATTTCAAATTTATTTTCTTTCAAAATTAATAAAAATTCAATCATGTCAAACTTTATAAAAATAATAAAAAATTATGCCATTCATAAATTTTAATTCTCTTATTAATTTTTTTTATAGTTATCTCATATTTTGACTCTATATTCAACCCGTATAGTATACGAGTTACTAACCTAGTATAGAATATAGAATATAGATATAGATAGATAGATTCATTTATTTATTTCTTTATTTTAAATGAAATTTCCAAATGTGATGTCTATACATGTAAACTTCATCATGAAATTTAAATGTATTTAATTCTTTTAAGAACCTTCATTAATTATTAAAACAAACACAAATAATAACAAATAAATTTGACGCTCAGTCTATCGATTGACTTGTGTTTAATTTAATTACACCGCCTAAGCTTACTTTATTCAGTATCTCTTACGTCAGCAGTCAGACACTAATAATAATATAAAATAGTACAATTTATACTCATATTGGTACATTTACTGTAGAATTAGTATGAAATAGAGTGTGTCTAAACACCACTCATCACATCCTCACACTTATCATTTTTTTCGTCCCGAAAGAATTTGCAATGGAATAATAACCGGAGAATTAACTTTTAAATTATTTTACACATTTTTCTAATATACTCACGCACTAACTGTAATCATTAGTATTTCTGTCCGACTAAGCCTAGTCAACACCGCAAACTGCAGGATACTCATATGGTGAGTCTCTCTACCCAAAGCAAAAGTAAGTGCCCTCCCATCAGCAAACTTTCCCGGACCCACTCTGAACATAGCCAAAAACTCCATAGTCAGCTCTACATACTAGGGCTCCTCACAAGCCATCGCCCTCCCCCACCTCTCTGTAATCATACCCTCCAACCGCTCACGCTGTCTAATCCTCCCAATCTGTCACACCCCGGTCAACGGATTTGGGTGTGAGCGAGACGGAATCATAATCGCAGATATACAGAACAACTTCTACTAAATTCAAACGTCATTTAAAACATAACACCATTTATGTTGCAGCGGAAAGTTGTGGTGAAATGATAATGTCTTACATTTGAATAAAAGTCTTGGATTGATATTGAAATCATAAATCAGTTTATTTAAGATAGGTCGGGACTACGACTCCAGTGAAGCAGGGTAGAAAGTTTCAGTGAAGCCCCATTTGCACGTCTTCCATGATAAGCTTAGATACCTGAGAAATCATGAGTTTAAAAGGTCAACATAAAGTTGGTGAGGTTCGCAGGTTTATGATTCTATGGTAAGTTTGTAAAAGCAGTTTACAGTATGTTGGAATAATAGTTTACGGTATGTTGGAATAACGGTTTACGGCATGTTGGGATAACAGTTTACGGCATACTTAAATGTTACGTTGGTTTACTGTCGTGGTTGTAAGATCCTCCCATGAACCTCAAATTCCAATACTAACGGATTACCCACTCATGGCATTCTATCCCAAGAATACCGAACAGGCGAGTATAACTGACGTGTACCCCTTGACAATGTACGAAGTCAGGATTGGAGCTACCAACCTGGGCAGGGTTGTCAACCCAAATAGATCTATTCACTAGTTATTGTTTCGAGCAGAACTAATCGAATTCAATTAATAGTGGGATTCAGTTGTACAAACGTTTATAACGTCTCTGTACCATAGTTTGGGATACGGAATGGAACATGTAGTCATACGGCTAACAGGTAAACCTAGTCATACGGCTAACAGGTAAACCATAACATTAAGTAAAAAGCATTTTATCAGTTCATGATTTCTCCCCCATAAGTGTAAAACAGTTGTAAAGAAAAGGGGCCGTGAAACTCACTTGATTTAGTGATGATGATGGATTACCGAGTGGCAACTAGCAAGTAAAGTCCTAATAAAACATAAGACAATATGCATAAGGGTCCACATAATCATTTGAGTAACGAACGTTACCCAAATGATACCGGTCAAGTCTTAATGTATAATCCCGTTTGTAGCGTTTGAAAAACCGTTAGTTAATCAGTTTACAATCAGTAAATGCTAATGTTCACGTATAAAGGCATTTATGTAAATTGAATACAAGTAATGATCATGCGATAACGTATCATGAAGGCCAGTTCAATCAAGTCTTGAACATTGTGTTAAATAATAATATTTATTATTATTTTTAGTTTCGCTTGATCGATTGAATATTTAATCACGCTAAGTTATAATATATAACTAGGGTTCATAATTATTATCGAAATAATTATTCTAACCTGCCGGAATAATTTTATTAAATTATTACAAGTTAGAGATTAAATGATTTAACACAAGTAGATAAATATTAAAGGTTATTTTAATATTTAACTTATGTTCAGGAAAATTAGGGTTTTGAGTTAATATAAATATAATTATTATTAAAATAATTATATTAACAAACCAAAATGATTTTAACTCAAATTAGGGTTTCTAAAACTCATATGAATAATTATTTGTCAAAAATAATTATTTACGATTCGTTACGTCGTACGGCGTTTTAAATTGTTATAAAGATTTCGTTTATTCCAAATGTTTAAAATAAACGTTTGATCAGGTTAAAACGTTTTGATTATTTTGATTTATATAAAATAATCAAGAATATGTCTTTCATAGTTTCTATAAGTCTTTTGATTTTATTATTATAAAATCATTTCTAAATAACTTTATTTATCAAATAAAGTTAGAGTTTTAAATTTAAAGACTTTTTATAGAATATTCTCAACATAAAACATTTTCACTTTTTGTATAAAATCCAAGATTTATACTTTTTATATCAAGTGACATAAATATGTTCTTTATCATTTTTGATATAAAATATATTTATATATATTTTTATTCATTTCATTTTTATAAAATCTAACAAGTCATTTAAGTCCTGTGTTTCGGAAATTATGATTTTATAAAATGTGACCATTTTATATAATAACCTCCATGATGAGATTATATGGTTTTGATTATCAAAGTAATTTTTATAAAATTACCAACATTGTTATTAAACCATAATAATTTATTTATAGTGTTTTAAGCATGATTTTATGTCCAAAATCATAGTTAACACATCCTAATGTCCACATTAGTCTAAGTGTGTCACTAACACCATATCTAGTCCATGATAATTGTTATTAGGATATATCAATCCATAAACAAGATGATTAACAACTAAAATCACAATTATCAATTCTAGTCACTTATAATTTACTAAATCATGATAATAACAATTATTAATCATGCAACATATGTAAATTATCATAAACATCGTAAGATCAATTTAAATTATTAAACTAGTGAGTTTAAACTTAAGTTTTTAACGGGTTAGTTGTCAAGACTCGTGGATCATTTGGGATGGTTTAAAACGTATTAATACGTAACAAGAATGGTTTAAAAGACTCACAACGAGGTGTAAGTGAAACCCGAGAGAAACAGAGAAAGGTGGCGGCTTGGTTCGGTGGTTCACAGCTGCACCGCAGCAGCTCCGACGGCGACACTGGCCCCACGGCAGCAGCAGTAGCGTGACAGCAGTGGTTCAGGCGGTGGTGACTGCTATTTGGCCGGAAAAAGAGGAGAGGAAGGGAGGCGGTGGTTGTTGGTGGTGGTTCCGAGCAGCAGCAGTTGGCTCACAGCAGCAGCTGCGGAACTCCACCGCAGCAGGGACAGCGATGGCAGCAGCAGAGTGGCGGAGCACGGCAGCAGCAGCAGTTCCCGCAAGCAGCAGTGGCGGGCAGCAGCATGGTGGTGGTGGTTTCGGGTCAGCAGCAGCAACAAAAATGAAAGGTGGTGGGGCGTGGTTGGTTGCCGAGAAGGAGAAAAAAGAAAGGTGGCGGTGATGGCTGTTGGCGGTGGTGGCTGGGTTTTCTTCACCGGAAAGAAAAGAGGGGAGGGAGTGGTGGTTCACGGTGGTGGTTGTGGTGTGCTTCAACGGAAGGAAAAAAGGAAAAAAAGGAGTGGCGATGGAGACTTTGGGTTCTTGTGGATCACTGATCAAAACAACAACAAAAAAAAGGGGATGGAGGTGCTTGCTTTGTGGAAAAGAGAAAGGGAGGAGTGTGGGTGGTTGTTGGTTTACGACAGAAGAGAAAGGGGAGGCTAAGGAGGTGAGTGTAAAGTTGGTGATTGTGAGAGGAGGTAGCTTGGGTTGGTGGAATATGTGGTCTTCAAAATTGCCAAGCAAGGGCTAGAATTAGGGGAATAGGTGGGAGATGTGGCCACTTCTTTATCACTTTTTCTTATATAAATATTACCTACTAAATTTTTAAAACAACTTAGATGGTAGGTGATGTATTTTATAAACTTGTCATGTTTTATATAATAGGTTTGTGGAGTGTAAAGTTTTATAAAACTTATATTTATTTAAGGTGAAATAATCCACAAGTTTTTATAATTTATTCCATGTATAAAGAATTATACAAGTATATGACAAATTTTATAAAAAGAATAAATGGTAGAAACTTTTATAAAAACTTATACAAGTTGATGGGCTTAGATTATAAAATTAACCCATTGGGCTTTGGACTTTATATTGGGCCAAATCGTTTATAGAAAATGTAATTTGGGCCGGTCCGTCGGTTATGGCCGTATGGGTCCAAACGGGGCACCGGTTCGAGGCCCAGGTCCGTTATGTATCGGTTGGGTTTACGGATCGCCACCATCACTCGGATTATCAAGATTATGTTATGGGTTAAGGTTTCGGGCTCGGTTTAATTGTTTTAGGCTTATTGGGCCTATTGGGCCAAGTCGGGCCCAATTAAGTCTTGACAACGATTTCAGTTTGTGATGTTTTTATTTCGTAAAAACAATAGTTTGATTCGGTTATAACAGTTTTTCAGAAATCGGATATAGTTTTCAGTTTTGTACACAGGTTACGGTTTACGTTTTCAGTTTTGTCAGTTCGCAACAGTTTTAAGCTCGACCGTCCAGATTGTTTAAAACCGAATAGTTTTAAACATACGACCACTTATCAGTTTCCTGTGTTGGTTATATAAACGTTCGACACCAGTTCCGGATAATATATAAAATACATTTTATATTTGATTTTCTTGTTATTGAAATCCCATGATTAATCCATGGAATATCAATGCATTTTACGGGTATACGTTTCAAGTACAAACGCGGGATTAGGTTTACGTCGTCAGTTGACGGTCAGGTACAGTAATTAACAGTTTAAACAGTAATCAGATCGGTTAATGCACATTAATACTTAATTAAAAGTCAAAGTAAAGAGGTTTGACCTAGGGTTTCGGATGAGGTGTCACATTCTCCCCCAGTTAGAAGAATTTCGTCCCGAAATTCAGTTCTTGATCACTGGTTGTTTGTAACTTTTCCGAAAAGACAAGGATATTTCAGACGCATTTGGTCCTCGGGTTCCTAAGTATACTCTGGACCTCGCCATGAGTTCCAGCACACTTTGATAATGGGAATGCGGCTATGCTTCATTCTCGTAAGGTCTTGGTCAAGTACCTTGACAGGTTCTTCAATAATGTGAGGCGTTTCGTCAACTTGAATTTTCTCAAGTGGGACGACAAGCGTTTCATTAGACAAGCATTTCTTCAGATTATTAACGTGAAAGACATCATGTAAACATCTTAGCTATACGGGAAGGCATAGACGGTAAGCTACTGGTCCGATTGTTTCAGTGATTTCAAATGGACCAATGTAACGAGGGTTAAGCTTTCCTCGTTTGCCGAACCGGATGACACCTTTCCAAGGTGACACTTTTAACATGACGCGGTCACCCTTTAAAGGATAAGGGTTTTGCGACGATTGTCGGCAGATAAATCTCAATAGTCTAATAAATGAATGAGGATTGACACACGGATGAACGAGGTTTTGAGCATGAAGGTTTCTGGACAAGTCAGGATTTCTCATGAATGGGCTCTACCAGGATTTTCATGCAGTTCAAATTACAATTATGTGTGCACCCACAATTGTGATTTGCCTTACATGATCAGCCTAAGCTTTGCTCATACTTGAGTTTTCAGTTTGTCAGAAAATGAGATGTATCGGGGACAAGATGGCTTATGGAAAAGTTTAGATTGATTCGCTACCGGACGGGATCTTCCTTGATTCCCGGGATTTTTAACGATAACAATAATGGAAAAGCGGTTTGGCTCCAGTCTATTGGTCTTGCAGTCTAGGATCTTAATAGGTTCTAGACAAGATGGGTTTGTAGGCCATTGGTCTAATCCGTTCCAGGATCTCAAGGGACCGATGAGGTTTAAGCATACCTAGTTTTCCAGGCCTAGTTACCTCCGTCTGAGACAAAATCCATTATAAGGTTCTGAACCCCCTTATAGATACTAAGGGTTCACGTCGAGTGTTACCTATGGCTTTCAGAAATTGAAAGGTCTCCTTAGTAGTTTCATGAACTATCACTGGACCAGTCAGATGACTGTTACTTGCTTCGGTCCAGCGAAGGGGCGAATGAAACTTTCTTCCATACAAGCCTTCGAAATGGGGCGGCTTGAATATTCGAGCGATATCTATCGCAATAAGGAAACTCGGCGAGTGGAGAAATGGTTGTCTCAACCATTGCTTAGGTTTGTCTTGCGTGATGACAATCTGTCACATAACTACGCAACGTACCTTTTTAAGGTCTGGATTTTTTTTCCTTTTGATTTGGTCATCAGTATAACTCCTTCATACATATAATTTGTTGGATCCCTGGGTGGATGGAATATCCTAATTTACGGGCTTCGTCAAACACTAGCCTTCTCAAGTCTCTAAAGCTAGGTACCCATAGTCTATCCAAAAAGTTTATGGTTCCATCAGGCTTTTCAATCAGTTGTTTCTCCATGTCATGCAGGCATTCATTTTCAGATTCCCAGGCTTAAGAGCTTCGATTTGAGCGTCACAAACTTGTGACGTGAGGTTCGAGCGTATAGACATACTTAGTGCTCGAACACGACGTGGTTTGGCATGTTCCTTCCTGCTTAAAGCATCAGCTACGACGTTAGCCTTGCCCCGGGTGATAACGAATCTCACATTCGTAATCGTTAAGCAGTTCAACCATCATCGTTGTCTCCTGTTTAGCTCTTTCTGGTTAAGGACGTGCTGGAGGCTCTTGTGATCGGTGAATATAACGCACCGAGTCCCATAGAGGTAGTGCCTCCAGATTTGGAGGGCAAAGACAACGGCTCTAAGTTCTAAGTCGTGAGTTGTGTAATTCTTCTCATGAATCTTCAGTTGTCGAGAGGCGTAAGCGAGGAATTTCTCATGCTGCATTAGTACGCAACCTAAACCTTAATGCAAAGCATCACAGTATACTACGAAATCATCGATTCCGTCAAGTAATGATATGGTTGGGGCGTTGCAAAGTTTTTTGCTTCAACAACTGGAAAGCAGTTTCAGTTTTATCATCCCAGATATACTTCTTATCTTTCTGAGTCAGGGTGGTAAGAGGCTGGGCTATCTAAAAAAAATTCAATGAATCGACGGTAATAGACAACGAGACCTAAGAATTGTCGAATCTCGATTCGGGTCGTGGGAGTACTCCAATCTTTGATTGATTTAATCTTAGACAGACCAACATGAATATCTCGGTCATTGATCACATGAACCAGAAAGTGTACTTCGCGAATCCCAAAAGTCACATTTGGAGAATTTCGCGTACAGCTCTTCTTTCTTCCGCAGTTCTAAGATGAGTCTCCAGTGTTCCTCGTGTTCTTTCTTACTACGTGAGTAGATAAGAATATCGTCGATGAACACGATAACAGATTTATCCAAGTATGGTTTGCACACGCGATTCATTAAGTCTATGAATACGGTCGGTGCGTTAGTTAAACCAAATGGCATAACGAGGAACTTGTAATGCTTATAGCGTTTTCTAAACGCTGTCTTCGAGACATCTTCATCTCTAACTCACAGTTGGTGGTACCCCGACCTTAGATTGATCTTAGAATGGAAGCATGATCCTTGAAGTTGATCAAACATGTCATCGATCCTTGGAAGCGGGTAACGGTTCTTCATAGTCCGTTTGTTCAACTCTCGGTAGTCGATACACCTCCTGAACGTTCCATCTTTCTTCTTCACGAATAAAACGGGAGCACCCCACGGGGAGTGGCTTCGACAAATGAAGCCCTTATCTAGCAACTCATGCAGTTGGCTAGATAACTCTCGCATTTCAGACGGTGCCAGTCTGTAAGGGGACCTGGCAACGGGGCGGCTCCGGGTGTTAGGTCGATGCGAAACTCTACTTTCAGTGCTGGAGATAAGCCTGGCAAGTCTTCTGGAAAGGCTTCCTGGTGTTCGCAGACATTAGGAACGTCTTTGACGCGTCTCTTTCAGTTTCTTCTCAGTGACATGAACTAGAATGGCATGGCATCCTATGTGGAGGAATTTCTATGCCTTCATACAAGACAGGATAGCTAGTTCGGCTCCACTCTTTTCGTCTTGTACGTTCAGAGTGTTGTCGTCCGCTAATGGCACTCTAACCATTTTCTCATGACACATCATTTATGCATGGTCCTTTGCTGACCAATCCATTCCAATGACTACATTGAAACTTCCTCAATCAATGGGCATTAAGTCGATGCTGAAAGAATGGTCAGTAGGTAGTCTGGGTAGATTATTCTGGTTTCTATCAAATCTCCACTTGCTAATTCTATTGCAAACTTAGCGTCTAAGGCAACAGGGGTGATGTCAAGTAATTGACTAAAATCGGTAGAAACAAAGCTTCTATCGGCACCTGTACCAAATAAAACAGAGGTATAATTGCTATTTAGTAGAAACGTATACATCACCGTGTTGGGTTCACGACGGGCGTCTCTGACATCGATCACGAAAGCTCTTCCTCCAACATGGTCAACATCTTGATTCTTCGCCTACGGGTATTCCTTTGAAATTGCAAATTTCCCAGCAACCGCAGCAAGTGCGATATGGGCAATCGCGTGCTACATGTCTTTTAACCTTGTAGATGTTACAATAGACGTTACCACAATCGAAAGTGTGGTGTAGGTTGCTTTTGGAGGATAGAGGTGCTGTACCGGTGTAACCGGTCCTTCAGAAGGGTGAACAGCTCACGGAACCTCTAAAATGTGTAGGCTTTAATTCATAAAGTCCTTTTATGAATATTCACGAGGGCTTACAATGTTAGGTTAAAACATTGAACACAATTAGATGCAATTGTAGTCTGGTGTTTTCTAACCTTGGTTAATTCGTTCTTACCGCGCGCCCGATCGTCCGCGTGACGTTGGGTTGCAGTAGTAACGACGGTTTCAGCAAAGCGTTGAGCAATTAGTTCCTCGATTTCAGCATCGCTCAAGGGCGGAGGAGGTGAAACGTTTCTGGTAGCTCGGCGTCTAGGCGACATACTTTCGCCTTAAGTTATTAATGTCAAACTAAAGGAAAGTCTAGATTACATGTGAATGGGGTTATTACATGCGCGAGAATAACTGCCGCGACATACATCCATGATACCCAAAACATGACGTGCGCAGGCACGACCAAGAGACATGAAGCAGAGCGGAACAATCATACACGAATAAACGTCATGATAAAAAGATATAACGACAGCAACAGTAATGACATCAATCCTAGACATGAAAATCATATTCATATTCATAATACCACTTTCAATTACCATCATATTAACTGATAGGATATACGATAGTCGAAAGAGGATAAGTCTTTGTTCTGGGCTCGCAGTCCCATCACAACAAAATATGTAAATATTTTTCATTGAAAAAAGAAGGGATCAAAAGTCTAGATTCTTAGTCAAGCTATCTAGAGTGGTGGTCCAGAGGGCATAGTTAAGGTGGTGGTGATCTGAGCAATGAGGTTCATGTAATTGAACACTCGCCCAGGGAATTCCTCTAGGTAAGCGCCTCTCGTCTGGAAGGACTCGTTGGCCAACCGTAGATCGGTGTAGGCCATGTTGACACCACTCATACGAGCGTGAAGTGACACCATAACACCCAGTGTGGAAGCCTGGTGATGCTCCATGGCAGCTAGATGGGTCTCTAGTGTCGCCAGATCGGTCCAGGTAGGGAGTCTAGTGATCTCATCGTTGATCACTCCAAAGGCTTGCTCATGACATTGCGGGCATGTCATCAGTAGTAGTGGTCACACTGTCAGCGGCAACAGTGGTAATCGGGTGGTTCGAGGAGTCATCTGAGAGACGGGGTCACAATGGTCTTAGAAAATTTGATGGTAATGAGGACTGTCGGACAGTACCGACCGTGAGAATTAGGGGTGTTCATAAATAACCGAAATCCGAATAAACTGACAAACCGAACCATATTTATATCCGAATAAACCAATCCGAATTGTGAATTCGGTTTACGGTTCGGTTTTCAACCGTATCCGAATTGTGAATTCGGTTTACGGTTCGGATATGGTTTTGTGTTTTGTTTTTATTCGGTTTATTCGGTTTATTTGGTTATCCGTTTAAAACCAAATAAGATTTATATATATATATATATATGTATATGTATGTATGTATATTTATTTATTTATAAACCCATATATGATAATGATATATCCATGTTTTTTTAATATATCATATATCCATCGTTTTTTCCCATATACTTGTTTTTATTTCTTGTAGAAATGAGAGGGATAACACTTGATGTCGATGTCGATTGAAGAAATTTCTTGATGTTTGTTTTTGTTCACTTCATGTGTTGGAAGACTATTTTCCATGAAAACTTTGAAGTTTTTTTGTTTACTCTATCGGTATGTAGGTATTTTGGCTGTAAGTATTTTGTTTGTGGGTATTTGGGTTGTAGGTATTTTGGTTGTTGGTATTTTCGTTGTAGGTATTTTGGTTGTTGGTATTTTCTTTGTAGGTATTGGGTTGGGCGTAGTTTGGTTGTAGGTATTTAGTTGGAAGTATTTTGGTTGTATATCGGATTATGGTCTTAACTCTTAAACTCTAAGGATATGTTAAAGATGTTTGTTCTTTGTTTATTTTTTTATTAGTAAAAATACGCAAAATATGTTATTTGTTGAATACGCGTTTTAAACGATTTGAATACGATTTATTCGGTTTTCAACCGAAACCGAATCATATTGAATTTGGTTTATTCGATTCGGTTTGTAAAATTTTCAATACGGTTTGGTTTGGTTATGGTTATCATAAAAAAAAACTTCAAACCGAATAAACCGAATCAAATAAACCGAATAAACCGTTAACCGAACCATTGAACACCCCTAGTGAGAATGTCCTACTCTGGGCTGGACAACTCGTGGTCCTCAGGGGAAGGTGTGTACTCAGGTACGACTCTGTCTTTTCCAGAGGGATCAGATATGCAGATGACCTCTTCGGAAGTCATCTCTGCGGTATAAATGTACCGGTTGCAGTAATAGTAACTCGTATATGTAAAGCATAAGTTAACGTAACTAATATGATAAGGAAGTGGTCTTGCGTGCAAACGGTAGCTTCGGAGCGGGTTATAGTCCAGGTTTGGGTTTTGTTTATTTGTTTAACCTAGTTCGCTATAACCACGGCTCTGATACCAATCTGTCACACCCCGGTCAACGGATTTGGGTGTGAGCGAGACGGAATCATAGTCGCAGATATACAGAACAACTTCTACTAAATTCAAACGTCATTTAAAACATAACACCATTTATGTTGCAGCGGAAAGTTGTGGTGAAATGATAATGTCTTACATTTGAATAAAAGTCTTGGATTGATATTGAAATCATAAATCAGTTTATTTAAGATAGGTCGGGACTACGACTCCAGTGAAGCAGGGTAGAAAGTTTCAGTGAAGCCCCATTTGCACTTCTTCCATGATAAGCTTAGATACCTGAGAAATCATGAGTTTAAAAGGTCAACATAAAGTTGGTGAGGTTCACAGGTTTATGATTCTATGGTAAGTTTGTAAAAACAGTTTACAGTATGTTGGAATAACAGTTTACGGTATGTTGGAATAACATTTTACGGCATGTTGGGATAACAGTTTACGGCATACTTAAATGTTACGTTGGTTTACTGTCGTGGTTGTAAGATCCTCCCATGAACCTCAAATTCGAATACTAACGGATTACCCACTCATGGCATTCTATCCCAAGAATACCGAACAGGCGAGAATAACTGACGTGTACCCCTTGACAATGTATGAAGTCAGGATTGGAGCTACCAACCTGGGCAGGGTTGTCAACCCAAATAGATCTATTCACTAGTTATTGTTTCGAGCAGAACTAATCGAATTCAATTAATAGTGGGATTCAGTTTTACAAACGTTTATAACGTCTCTGTACCATAGTTTGGGATACGGAATGGAACATGTAGTCATACGGCTAACAGGTAAACCATAACATTAGGTAAAAAGCATTTTATCAGTTCATGATTTCTCCCCCATAAGTGTAAAACAGTTGTAAAGAAAAGAGGCCGTGAAACTCACTTGATTCAGTGATGATGATGGATTACCGAGTGGCAACTAGCAAGTAAAGTCCTAATAAAACATAAGACAACATGCATAAGGGTCCACATAATCATTTGAGTAACGAACGTTACCCAAATGATACTGGTCAAGTCTTGACGTATAATCCCGTTTGTAGCTTTTGAAACCCGTTAGTTAATCAGTTTACAATCAGTAAATGCTAATGTTCACGTATAAAGGCATTTATGTAATTTGAATACAAGTAATGATCATGCGATAACGTATCATGAAGGCCAGTTCAATCAAGTCTTGAACATTGTGTTAAATAATAATATTTATTATTATTTTTAGGTTCGCTTGATCGATTGAATATTTAATCACGCTAAGTTATAATATATAACTAGGGTTCATAATTATTATCGAAATAATTATTCTAACCTGCCGGAATAATTTTATTAAATTATTACAAGTTAGAGATTAAATGATTTAACACAAGTAGATAAATATTAAAGGTTATTTTAATATTTAACTTATGTTCAGGAAAATTAGGGTTTTGAGTTAATATAAATATAATTATTATTAAAATAATTATATTAACAAACCAAAATGATTTTAACTCAAATTAGGGTTTCTAAAACTCATATGAATAATTATTTGTCAAAAATAATTATTTACGATTCGTTACATCTTACGACGTTTTAAATTGTTATAAAGATTTCATTTATTCCAAATGTTTAAAATAAACGTTTGATTCGGTTAAAACGTTTTGATTATTTTGATTTATTTAAAATAATCAAGAATATGTCTTTCATAGTTTCTATAAGTCTTTTGATTTTATTTTTATAAAATCATTTCTAAATAACTTTATTTATCAAATAAAGTTAGAGTTTTAAATTTAAAAACTTTTTATAGAATATTCTCAACATAAAACATTTTCACTTTTTGTATAAAATCCAAGATTTATACTTTTTATATCAAGTGACTTAAATATGTTCTTTTATCATTTTTGATATAAAATATATTTATATATATTTTTATCCATTTCGTTTTTATAAAATCTAACAAGTCATATAAGTCCTGTGTTTTGGAAATTATGTTTTTATAAAATGTGACCATTTTATATAATAACCTCCATGATGAGATTATATGGTTTTGATTATCAAAGTAATTTTTATAAAATTACCAACATTGTTATTAAACCATAATAATTTATTTAAAGTGTTTTAAGCATGATTTTATGTGACATCCGAGAATTCCAAGGTTAACTTCCGTTAGACAATATCCGTTAGTTACGTTATAAGTGTTAACTTAGTAACTAATGCTTAACTAGGCCGAATACGTCCACAACCTTTGGTTGATCACCGAACCCGCCCATATGTGTTATGTGTTTATTTATTTATTGTCATTATGTGCAATGTGATTTAAACGCATGATTTAGTATTGATAATAGAATGTAAATTGGTCACTTTTGGTTTCTAGCGAAACTACCGGGCGAAACTGTAGATTCGCTCGGTAGCCGGCTAAACTGTTTGACTTGCACGAGTTCAGAGCCAGTTTCGCTTGGCCAGCGAAACTGCCAGCGAAACTAGCCCCTGATATATATATTTTATAAAACCCTAGTTACATCCCATTTGCATCATCTCCACACAAAACACACACACTCTCCTGAAACTTCTGGACCAGCTGAGAAATCACCATTTGCTGCTATCATCTCTGTTGGTAGAGACCATCCATCGATCCTAGATCAAATCGTGAGTCCCAAAACCATACTTTATGCATTTTCTATGTGTTTTACCATAAAGCATGCCTAGATCTCCATAGAATCGTTAGATCTTCTGATATGATGCTTAGGAATGCTAGATCTATCATAAAGTCTGTAACTTTACGTTTGAAATCAAACCATAATGAAGATTCATGCTAGTTAGGTCATTTTAGGTTTAAAATGTGTTTTTGGTGATTTGAATGTGAAAACCCATGTTTAAGGTGTTAAAGCTTACTGTTTTATGCTGGTAAATGATTATGCATGCTAAATATTGAACCACATGAAGTAGGGAAGCTGTTAGATTGATTTTTAGGCTGATTTATGTGTTTTTCGCGACCAACGAAACTGTGCTGTTCTCTGGGCGAAACTATACAGCGAAACTGTATAGATATTCATCCAGCGATACTATGTGGCGAAACTATAGTGTCGCCCGCAAAACTAAGTAGACCTGCTCGAACGAAACTACCGAGCGAACCAACCTGAACGAAAGTTCAAACCAGTTTCAAGCGAAACTAGGCTAGCGAAACTGCGTCAGCAGTTTCGGGCGAAACTAGCTAGCGAAACTGTGTCATCGGGTAATCCCTAGCGAAAGTGCTGCCCGTGCACCTAGCGAAACTATGTAGCCACACTAAGTAGCGAAACTATGATCTGACCAAAACCCAATTGTGCAACTTGTCTGTATGTTATGCTATGACTTACATGATTATGCAATAATAAAACATGCTTTGATTTCTGAATTATGTGAACCCTTGTTTATGATCAACCATCGGTGTCGTGTGTCGGTATATCGTGTCATAGTTCCAACGTGCTATGTTATGGGCCATAGTGACGTGAGTTAAATATTAGACACAAACTAATACTTAAGACCTAAACGTGTTCCTAGGTCTTCGTTAAGCAAACAATATTTGGATTACTTAGCAAGTGTAGCAGTGCAACCAAAGGTGAGTGTCACTAACCCATTTACCGTGAACCCGTTTGGGTCACACTGAATAACTCAATGAAAAACAATGCTGACAACCTTATGAGTGCTATGCACCTCTCTGATGAACTTGAACTTAGGAGTGCCTGGCACCCACTTGATGAACTTGAAGTGTTTTATGGGAAGCACTTGTGAAATACTAAAACAACTATTTCTAAAACAAAACTGAAAATGTTTTCGGGATTCTTGGGAACCCAAAGTAAACCGCTTTAATATGGCTAGTGTAGGTTAAAGTCTAAACCACATGATATCACATGATTTCTAAGGATTGCCTTATAACTGAAAAGGTCCTCAACTAAATTGTACCATTAATTGTAAAGCGAGGGGATGTTGGGTAGATCTACTGGAGTTTGACAAACTCCGCCTCGTGACACGGGAAGTGCACGGAGGTACAATATCAGCCTATCTGACCGTGATCCCAAGAGGACACGGGGGAGGCAAAGCCGCGATGACGTAGGTCCGCAAAACAAAATAGATGATGGCGCTGCCACTACAATTATCAGTCAGCTTTGGTACAAACTTCCTTAGTGCATGGAACAACGGATTAGCTACCCGCGATATCGGTTGAGCACTTTAACTAAACAAAAGTAGTACATACCCGATAACGTAGGCTACGGACAATACTTTTACTAAACCACAATACTATGATTATGGGTATCATTAATCATTGCTTTTCACAAATAAATATTTCATAAGTATATGTTGACACGATTATGATTATGAGACCGGGCCACTGCATGACAAGCCCACCGTGAACTCACCAACCGTTAGGTTGACACTTGCGTGGTTTAAACTTTTGCAGATCGCTGAGGAGTATCCCGAGCGGGTTGGCATGGAACGTGAAGACAATTTTAGTTCTGTTTAAACTTAATTTGGGAATTTAAAACAATGATTTTGTGAAGCACGTGGTTAGTTCTAAGACATATCTTTCCGCTGCGTATCTTGAGACTTTATTTTATGAAATTTATTTGGACTAACTCTGATTCGTTTAGTATTTGTAACTAATGGTTGTGGTCCTGATTTGCTCGCACCCCTTAACGGTATAAACTTCGTTAGTGGTTATTTGGGGGTGTGACATTTTATGTCCAAAATCATAGTTAACACATCTTAATGTCCACATTAGTCTAAGTGTGTCACTAACACCATATTTAGTCCATGATAATTGTTATTAGCATATATAAATCCATAAACAAGATGATTAACAACTAAAATCACAATTATCAATTCTAGTCACTTATGATTTACTAAATCATGATAATAACAATTATTAATCATGCAACATATGTAAATTATCATAAACATCGTAAGATCAATTTAAATTATTAAACCAGTGAATTTAAACTTAAGTTTTTAACGGGTTAGTTGTCAAGACTCGTGGATCATTTGGGATGGTTTAAAACGTATTAATACGTAACAAGAATGGTTTAAAAGACTCACAACGAGGTGTAAGTGAAACCCGAGAGAAACAGAGAAAGGTGGCAGCTTGGTTCGGTGGTTCACAGCTGGACCGCAGCAGCTCCGGCGGCGACAGTGGCCCCACGGCAGCAGCAGTAGCGTGATAGCAGTGGTTCAGGCGGTGGTGGCTGCTATTTGGCCGGAAAAAGAGGAGAGGAAGGGAGGCGGTGGTTGTTGGTGGTGGTTCCGAGCAGCAGCAGTTGGCTCACAGCAGCAGCTGCGGAACTCCACCGCAGCAGGGACAACGATGGCAGCAGCAGAGTGGCGTAGCACGGCAGCAGCAGCAGTTCCCGCAAGTAGTAGTGGCGGGCAGCAGCAGGGTGGTGGTGGTTTCCGGTCAGCAGTAGCAACAAAAATGAAAGGTGGTGGGGCGTGGTTGTTTGCCGAGAAGGAGAAAAAAGAAAGGTGGCGGTGATGGCTGTTGGCGGTGGTGGCTGGGTTTTCTTCACCGGAAAGAAAAGAGAGGAGGGAGTGGTGGTTCACGGTGGTGGTTGTGGTGTGCTTCAACGGAAGGAAAAAAGGAAAAGAAGGAGTGGCGATGGAGACTTTGGGTTCTTGTGGATCACATATCAAAACAACAACAAAAAAAAGGGGATGGAGGTGCTTGCTTTGTGGAAAAGAGAAAGGGAGGAGTGTGGGTGGTTGTTGGTTTATGACAGAAGAGAAAGGGGAGGCTAAGGAGGTGAGTGTAAAGTTGGTGATTGTGAGAGGAGGTAGCTTGGGTTGGTGGAATATGTGGTCTTCAAAATTGCCAAGCAAGGGCTAGAATATTAGGGGAATAGGTGGGAGATGTGGCCTATTCTTTATCACTTTTTCTTATATAAATATTACCTACTAAATTTTTAAAACAACTTAGATGGTAGGTGATGTATTTTATAAACTTGTCATGTTTTATATAATAGGTTTGTGGAGTGTAAAGTTTTATAAAACTTATATTTATTTAAGGTGAAATAATCCACAAGTTTTTATAATTTATTCCATGTATAAAGAATTATACAAGTATATGACAAATTTTATAAAAAGAATAAATGATAGAAAGTTTTATAAAAACTTATACAAGTTGATGGGCTTAGATTATAAAATTAACCCATTGGGCTTTGGACTTTATATTGGGCGAAATCGTTTATAGAAAATGTAATTTGGGCCGGTCCGTCGTTTATGGTTGTATGGGTCCAAACGGGGCACCGGTTCGAGGCCCGGGCCCGTTATGCATCGGTTGGGTTTACGGATCGCCACGATCGCTCGGATTATCAAGATTATGTTATGGGTTAAGGTTTCGGGCTCGGTTTAATAGTTTTAGGCTTATTGGGCCTATTGGGCCAAGTTGGGCCCAATTGGGTGTTCGGTTGGAGTTTGGCTTAAGTCTTGACAACGATTTCAGTTTGTGATGTTTTTATTTCGTAAAAACAATAGTTTGATTCGGTTATAACAGTTTTTCAGAAATCGGATATAGTTCTCAGTTTTGTACACAGGTTACGGTTTACGTTTTCAGTTTTGTCAGTTCGCAACAGTTTTAAGCTCGACCGTCCAGATTGTTTAAAACCGAATAGTTTTAAACATACGATCACTTATCAGTTTCCTGTGTTGGTTATATAAACGTTCGACACCAGATCCGGATAATATATAAAATACATTTTATATTTGATTTTCTTGTTATTGAAATCCCATGATTAATCCATGGAATATCAATGCATTTTACGGGTATACGTTTCAAGTACAAACACGGGATTAGGTTTACGTCATCAGTTGACGGTCAGGTACAGTAATTAACAGTTTAAACAGTAATCAGATCGGTTAATGCACATTAATACTTAATTAAAAGTCAAAGTAAAGAGGTTTGACCTAGGGTTTCGGATGAGGTGTCACACAATCAAATCCCAATCTATCGTCCGATGATGCAACAACGACATATCTACAAACCGGCGAGCCTGCTCATCCTCATGTGTGCGTCGCGTGAACCTCAGCAATGAATGCTGCATCTGATCTCGCTGATGGACCAAAGGAGGTGGAATAGCAATCTCAGGCCGAATTTCGGGTCCCTAGTAGTCAATAATCTGTCTACTGAACGCAGGTACCGACACATCTGGATCCGACGTCCCCTGTTTCCTCTTCTTTGGCCCCTTCTTAACGGTGCTAGTCTCTAGTCATTTAGACATCTTGATTCACACAAGTTAGCACGCTAATAACAATAATAGGGATAACCGGGCCTGCCCGCAATTGATTTCCACTTGACACAAACAAACAAACTATTTTTGTATTTTCTTGATTTTTTATTTTTTTTCAAATATTTTAAAGAAAACAAAATTATAAAGAAAGAAAACCTAACTAGAAATTATAAACAAAAACAAAAAATTAGATTTTTTTAAATTTTTTTAAAAAACCTGTCTTTTTAGCTCTGGTGCGTACCGCTAAAAAATAAACAACACTGGGGCGGTACGCTGCCTAATTCAGTTGCAGAACCCTAATTTAAGATCAGGGCGTACCGCCCTAAAGTAAGGAAACCGAGGCGGTATGCCGCCCAATTTGAAATGCAGAACCGAAATCGTTTCCACTGATTAATCCCAACTCATTACACACTCAGACAACCTCTTCCTCACCATTAATCGGTTCTATATCAATCATGTTCTCAAACGAAATCAAAACAAACCTAGAAATTTAAAATTTTAAGCTAATCTAAGTAAAATTAAAGAAAATGAGATAGAAAACAAACCAGGATACATCGGAATTTGTAAAATGTGTAAAATGATGGCCGACGGTGGTGTTCGTGGTGGTCACGGTTCAGACGGCGGCGAGCTGGTGTACGGTGGTCGGGTCGAGAGAGAAAAAGAAAGGTGTGGTGGTGGTCAACAGTAGTGCGGTCATCGGTGTGCGAAGGTCTTTCCATAGGTGAGATGGACGACGGTGGAGGATGCGTGTCGTGGTGATTGTGGGTGGTGGTAGAGAAAACGAAGAAGATAATGGTGATGAGTTGTGAGCCCACCCGTTTAAGGGTTTTATTATTTTTTCAAGCTTTAAAAATCGGGCGTACCGCCCTAAATCATTAGAGATCAGGGCGTACCGCCCAAATATTAATAACCGAAAATATCTTACCATTTTTAGGCGTACCGCCCTGTTGTTGTCCACTTTCTAGGCGTACCTCCCATCCCCATTTTTGGCAGAAAGTTTGGAAAATTTTAGGGACTTGGAATTTTTTCTTTCTCTTGAAAAATATTTGTTTTGCACCACCGAACATTCCTATTGCAAAATATTTGATAAAACGTACTTGGAATGTAATGAATTGCACAATTTAACTTCCGAGCCTCCTGATTTCCTGAAAACAAACCAAAAACGTAAAATCTAACAAAACTAACGAACACAAACAAAACTTAAAATGTAACAAACCCCTGGGTTGCCTCCCAATTAGCGCTAAGTTTTTAAGGTCTTCAGCCATACCGTACTTCCCTTTCACGTTTCATGGTTTTCAGGTGCGGGCGCCAAAAATTAGTCATCTTTGTCCACTTGCCCGTAAATATCCGCCAAGTCCAGATACGGCTTCAATCTATGCCCATTAATACTTGCCACCGGTGGTCATCCAGGTATTCAATCTCGATGTTTCTATACCCTCCCACACTTGTGATAAGGTATGGACCCATCCACTTACTCTTCAACTTAGCAAAAAGGACTTGCAATCGAGAATTGTATAACCGTACTTTCTAACCAACCTGGAAATTCATCAACTTCAGCTTGGCATCATGGACCTTCTTCATCTTGTTTTTGTAGGCCGATGCACATTCGTACGCCTCATCGCTTAACTCCTCCAATTCTCCTAGTGTAACTTCCTTTCTCTACCTGCATCATCATAACTCAAGTTAACTTCTTTAACAGCCCATAACGCTCGGTTAGCTAACTTAACAGGTAAATGACAACCCTTTTCATAGACCAACCAATATGGAGTGGTTCCAATAAGTGTTTTAAAGGTAGTACAGTACGCCCACAAGGCATCATTCAATTTGGTTGACCAATCCTTGCCACGGTTCACACAGTTTTTTGTAAAATTTCTTTGATTTGCCTATTGGAAACCTCCACTTGTCCGTTTGTTTGCGGATGATATGGGGTTGCAATCCGGTGGTCTATGCCATATCCTTTAAGCAATTTTGCAAATTGAAAGTTTTTAAAGTGAGTGTAAAGGCTAGATATATGAGGTTTGCAATATTAAATGGGTTTACGAGGTTTGGGCTTGTAATAGTTAGTATTTATGTTAGGTTTGGGCTTGGGCTGATATAAGCCCATGTAAGCTTATGTGTGTGTCTATATAAACACACATAAGGCTCCTTGTCTAGGGTTGGCCATTCCAGAGAGAGACAAGGAGTTCAAGAGAGATTACGGTTTTGCTCTTAACCGCGGGTGTACCAGACGAGTTCTAGTGATTCGTGTGCATCGTTTTTAAGGTTTTATTGCATTCATATATTGTGTGTTCATCAATTTCTTCGTCTTTCATCTTGAATCACTTAATCAACGGATTCCGCTCGCTGATTAAGATTGTTAATATCGTGTTTGGTCGATTTCGATCCTACAATTGGTATCAGAGCCAAGAAATAAGTGTTTCGAGGCTCACACGATATTTGGATTCAAGCATTTAATGATTTTCTTCAAGTTTTTGTAGGTTTTTGTGGTTGACGGTTGTGGAATATATTTTAGGGTTCATAAGTTTTTCTTTCTTTTTCACGATTTAAGGCGTAACATCTAGTTGAAAGAAATTTTTTCTTACGACATCCAAAGAGGCATGGTGGTGAATTAACCAAGAAGGAATACTCAGATTTTTACATCGATCCTCTCGCAAAAGTATTTCGAATTGGTGTGATTTAATTTTGACCAAAGATTTTTGGTTGACTATTCATTTATTGTGTGATTTTAATCAAACGAGATTCTCTTGAGCAAATCTCGGATGCAATAGTTGTGTATTTGAAAGATTGCTCACGGCTATTAAGGGTCACAAAGAGTGTTCGGCCGCTAAATCGAGGTTCTCGTCTGCTTCAAGTTCGTTATCGGCTCATATTATCTATCTGATTTGATCTTTTGGTTTCGGGCTACACGGGTTCTCGGTCACTATCGGTTCGGCAGAAAAATAGTTCTCGGCTCAACATCAGTTTTCGTCTCGGCTCACCCAGTCTTCGGTTTCGGATCTTCGAGATTTCGGTTTGGAAAACGAGTATTCGGTTCGAGTTTGTGTTTTCGGTTCGGTCCATCGTCCATACGGTTCGGATCATCGAGCATTCGGTTCTGCTTCGAGATTTAGGTCCAAATTTGGCTGGTTCTCGATTCGGTTTAGCTTGTTCTCGCTTCGATTTCCACAGGTCCTCGGCTCGGTCTCGCAGCTTCTCGGTTCGGTTCAGACCGAACACCTTCGGCTCAATGTGTTTGAGTCTTCGGTCCAAAGTGTAGTTTTTGGCCGTCTTATTTTGGTGCAGGTCATCTTTAGCGAGTTGATTTCACAACCATTGAAGAAGATGACATAATTTTCGAAATTGCCACTGAGTTCAATTACGTAAAATTGATTTTAATCAGATACGTAAAATTGAAGATTACATATTTACGATTTTGCCATGGTATTTAATTAAGGCTAGTGGCTCACGTCATCCGGTTTTGAAAGCTATAAATGGCCATTCAATTCAAGTTGGTGTAAATTAATTTTGAAGGGGTATTGTTCGTTGAATTTTTGTGGACCTCGTGGTGTGTTTTCGATCGAAGGGGTGTTTTCGACTGTGTTCTGGGTGTTCGACCAAGTCAAGGGAATTTGCACTTGTGAAAAGATTATGGCAGGGATTCAAGCTAGTTCTTCTCCAGTTATGCAATGCTCTAACTCGGCATGCTCCGAATCGATCAAACAATATAAGCAACTGTTTCGAACTGAACATAGAGACCGTCTCAATGAAGAGTACAAACTAGAGATTAATCTAAAACAAGCCGAACCTTACAAAAAGAAGATAAAGTCTTTAGATGAAGAACACAGTCAGTAGAAGTATCTTTTCCGAACATTCCGCGAAAAAATTGTTAAAGAAGAGGAGGAAAAGCGGAAGATCAATCATGCTGATGGAGCTTGGATCTGTTACTGCGAGGAATGCTCAAACCCCACCTGTTGTGCTTTGATTAAAGAATGGGAGATCAAGTTTACAAACGAATGTAAAAATCATTCAACCACGATGAGAGAAGTCAGGGAATATAAGGATAAGGCTAGAATATTCAGAGAGAAATTTGAGGCCATTAAATTAGACGTTAGGAGGCTAGAAAGTCGGCTGAGTGATAAAAGCACCTATTTAAGAGTTGCTGAACGCAAGGTGGAGGAATTGACTCAAGAACTCACTGAATTAAAGGCAAAGTTTAATGCTACTGAAATTAGTTTGGAGAAGCATCAGAACATTCAACAGAAAATGATGGAATCTCATGATGCTCTGTTGAACTCAGTTGATCGATTGAAGCATGTCAAAGACAAATCTAGACTTGGACAAGGAAATGTTCCTCCCCCATTACAACATCAATACATCAAACTGCCCCAAACTGCAAATGATTTGTTGAAGGAGTCCCTAAATGAAGCAACCATGGTATATGGGCCTCAACCGGTGCATAAATAAGAAAAGACAGCCACAGAAGCAACCCAGTAAAATTGTGTGAATAACACTAATGTCATTACTGAGTGTGCAGGTTCAAGCTCCAGTGAAGTGAAGAGAGCTGATGAAGAAAAGTTGGTTCCTTATCCAAAGATCGAGTCTCCTTATTCTTAAGTTGTGGATGAGGTAAAGCGGGAACGAGTGGTGATGACTACCACGCCCAATGGTAAGATATTCTTGACAACAGGGTCTATGTTCATTCTGATTGAAGGAGAAGAGCGACCCTCATTCATCACTAAGTTCAAAGGCTTGGGTCATGATGGTGGTTTTTATTCCGACATTAAGAGTGTAAGGCCCAAGATCACTATCAAGCCTCCAACCACTATCCCAATAAAGATTGAAAGGCCCAAAACTACAATCAAGTCTCCAAGCTCATCAGTGGACTCGTGTAGTGGCAACACAACTTTCTCAAAGAACCCAGTGGGCCCAACAGCTGAAATGTCCTGTTCTGCTCAATTTTCTACCAACTGGAGATCCGGATTCTGCCCAAAGATGCAAACAAACCATCATGTTTCTCCACTAGTCCCATATAGATCAAATGGCTACACTTCTGACTTCTATCTGAAGAACCAGACTTGCTTTAAATGTGGAGTTCCTGGTCACATTGCTAGAAACTACTTGCATCGTCCCTTTGAACCTTATTACTCGCTGAGTCATAAGGTTTCATCTCAGGATTCAATAAAGTCTAAGCCGAAGAAGGTGCAACCACTAAAATCAATGAAGATTGTAAATTCTAAGTTTAAACCTTCTGATGGCAATTGGGAGGCTGCCAAAGAGCAAAGAAAGCTCTCCAATCAAACTTCTAGTTTTCCAAGTTATAAAATTTTTCAAATACATGTGAAGAAACCAATTTCAGAACAAAAAGAGTTTGAAAAACCTAAAGTTGCCACTCCCAAGGTAACTAAAACTGTTTTGAAAAATGAAACTAAACTGAAGAAGGTTGAAACACCTAAAGCCACAAATCCAAAGGTGACTAAAACAACTGTTAAATCACCTAAAATTTGGAAACCAAAATCAAAAGCTGTTCAACCCCCAATTCCTGATTTCTCAAAGGGAATGTGAATAAAAGAAGTTACATTTATTGATGCTTCAGGAACACCCAGAACCACAATGTCCTGGGTACCAATGGCTAACTAATATCTCACTGAAAGTGACTAAGCGTTGGATCGGTTTGGTCGATAACAATCGTATATACGTGAGAAAGCAAACACAACAATGTAAATAAACTCAATCTCTCATTAAAACGTGATAACAAGAGAATCAGAGTACACACACAATCTCACATACAAAAGTTCGCTCAACTCTCAAAACTACTTACAAAGACACAAACATAAACTATTTATAGTCTATCGGATATACAAACTCCTTGGCTTGTCCGAACCTGAAGTTCGGCCAAGGCTCGTGTCACACCCCGCCCGAACCGCATGTCAGGTACGGGAGAGGTGTTGTGGAAAACAGGTTGTGAATATCAGATACACGCGGAAGCAACAGAATATAATAATATTAAATAACTGTTTACTTAATTACAGACAGCCTACTAAGTTTCACAATCTTAAAAGTAAATACGATAACATTAGGTTTTGACTTAGCATCCTAACAAAATGCTAATAACTAGGCCCGACGATTCTTGACATCATTATGGATCGCTATATCCTTATTACTCGAGGAGCCACTTGTCTGATGGGTTCCTACTGATTACCTGCAAAATTTGTAAACCACTGATATCAACAACTATGAAGTTGTTGGTGAGCCGTATCCTAGCCTGTTATTCAAATATTTCACAATGCTATTGGCCCCTACATAATTTTTCTACATGAATGGCTAGAATGTAACCGACAAGATATATATATAAATTACGGGGTACAACACATGCACTAAATATTTCTAGCATACTAGTTACGTAGTATTTTGCACATTCCATGAGATACGAATTTTGGTAACCAATATAGCACGCAACTGTGGCACCACAATGATTATTTGTGGGCCAAGAACTGTTATATAACGAGGTAGGAAATATTACGGAACTCACTTGGTTTGATTGGCAACTTTGACGGTGAGGATTTACTTGTTGGTTTGACTTTCGATAGTCAACCTAAACCAATAATAATAACAAAATTATTTGTTATATTAGTATCTTGTTCTAACTGAAAAATTCGGGTTATATACGAATTATGAACCCAATGCTTACTATGGTATTTTTCTTAGATGTATATAATCAATTGTGGTCTTGATTGCAAGTTGTCCTAACTTCAAATATTATTAAACTTAAAATAGTCTATATTGATACTGTTGCATAATGCAACAGCAAGCATTTTGATATTCGCGATACGCGACTAATGATTAATTACATTTTGGAAAAAAAAAGTGTGTTATGAACCGCTATACATTTTTATTTAACTCAAATTTTCTATTTCTAGGTACTGTTGCATGATGCAACACTAAACATCTATAATATTTTAACTTTGAAATTTCAAGTAATGTTGTTTAATCTTTATAAAACTGTTGTATGCTGCGATACTAAGTGTTTATAACTATTTAGTTTTTGGAAATTCAAGTAAATGTCGTTTAGTATAATTTTTTATATAATTGCTGGATCTTGTTGCATAATGCAACACTAAATATCTAGTGGGTCAGACCGTAAACTTTTAGCTACCCATCATTAGCTCTTCTTGTCTATGTTAAATTTTTATACTCATTATTCTAAATCTTCAAGTTTTCTAACTTAAGGATTTCATAGTAAAACTAATACTAAATCTTACTAAGTTTTAATTCTTTTTAGTCTAAACTCCAATGTTACTTAATAGGCAATATAGTCATGAAAATCTGACGAGTTTTAGCATTGTTTAAGGTTGTTAATCAGACATGTACCCATCAGAATTTGAGTCTTATTTCTACAAAGGTTTCCATGCATAAATCAGCTTGTACCTTGTGCATATTTGATTGTACATTTGACTCTTTCACCCTAGAAAACTCGATGGCCAGCCCCCAGCCCTTCTTTTCGAAAACTTCCAGCCCCGGCTCCCTTCCTTATGTTGCCAATTTAAGAGTTCAACAAGCTTTCTTCCTTCTTACAGCTTTAAGCCTTTACAATTCAACATTCTCTTAAGAAAAGGAGGTTTATTTTCCATCTATCTTCTTACATAACATATGGTAACTGAGCACACTTACCTTGAGTGAAATTTTGGTCCCTGTCCACGTGATCACTGAACAGCGACAGCCTCCCAGTGTCCTTTCACAACTCAGAATATGTGCCCCTCCCTCCTTTGTTACGCAAAACAGCAAACCAGCAACTAACCTTTCTGTTCCATCCTTAGCCGTTCATTATTCAAGCATTCTTTTGAGAAATTTGAGGCTTAAAATAATAAAATTTCCTACACAGCCTAAGATATTAAATCTTGCTTACCTTGAATAAAACTTTTAGGGCTTGGATTCCGTGCTTACAGCTTCAGATTCGCCTCCAATCCCCTTCCCTGATTTCGATTTTTCAACCAACATTTAGTTCTTTCATAGCCCCACTAAGAACCCTAGATTAACTTGAGTTTGAGGGAAGGAAACTTACAAGATTCGGGTGTGTTAATCTTTTTGCTAATACTTTGTAGTTCTGCTCGAATTTTTGAGAGAGAAGCAAGGTTGCCTTGATCAAAATTTTGAGAGTAATGGGAGCCCCTGGTTTCTGCGCTGCATGTATAGGGAAGAGAGGAGAAGAAACAGCCAAAACTTCTTGTTTATGTCGCTGGCAACAGACAAAACTCAAAGAAATTCGTAGGTGGGCTCATAGGGATTGGGCTGCGAGTTATATTAGACCACTGGGCCATCTGGGCCTGCACCTGAACTTAGGGGTTGATCCACTTTCATAATATTGTAGATATATTCAGCCCACATGCTTGTTACTTGATGTTGCTTCCGAATCCCGGTTCGAACTTTTATTTATTTTCGTAAATCCCGAGTTCGAGTGTTACAACTCCCCCCCCCTTAAGGGAATTCCGTCTCGGAATTCATGATTTTTTTTATTATTCAAATAACTGAGGGTATTTCTTTCGCATATCTGCTTCCAATTCCCAAGTGGTTTCAGGCCCATGGCGTGATTTCCATCGGACCTTGATCATAGGGATCCGTCTTCTTCTTACTCTCCTTTCTACTCTTTCCAATATTTCAACAGTTTGCTCTGTGTGCCTCAACTTCTCATCCACTTTTATATCTTGAATCGGAATAGCAATGTCTTTATCGATCAAACACTTCTTAAGATTTGAGACGTGGAATACGTCATGAATTCCACTAAGCTCTTTAGGTAGCTCAAGTTGATAGGCCACGGTTCCAATTTTGGAGATTACTTTAAACGGTCCTATATAACATGGACTTAATTTCCCCCGCTTTCCAAACCTCATAATTCCTTTCCAAGGGGATATTTTTAACATTACTAAGTCTCCTTTCACAAATTCCAAAGGCCTTCGTCTTTTATCCGCGTAACTTTTCTGTCTATCTTAGGCAGCCTTGAGTTTGTCACGAATTTGCCTGATCCTTTCAGTGGTTTCCAATACTAATTCAGGACCCGTCCATTGTCCTTCGCCAATTTCTGACCAGCACAGTGGCGTACGGCACTTACGTCCGTATAAAGCTTCGAAAGGAGCTGCCTTGATGCTAGTATGATAACTGTTATTGTAAGCGAACTCAATTAATGGCAAATGACTATCCCAATTACCACCAAACTCGATAACACACGCCCTGAACATGTCCTCCAATGTCTGGATGGTTCGTTCGCTTTGCCCGTCTGTCTGAGGTTGATAAGCAGTACTAAAGTGTAGCTTAGTTCCCAAAGCTGCTTGGAATGCTTTCCAGAATCGAGAAGTGTAACGACTATCCCTATCCGAGACAATAGATAGTGGAACCCCATGTCTTGAAACGATTTCTTTCACATACAACTTTGCCAACTGTTCTAACGGAGATGATTCCTGTATTGGTAGGAAGTTCGCCGACTTGGTTAATCGATCCACAATTACCTAAATCGAGTCATTTCCGCCTCTTGTTCTTGGCAATTTGGTTACAAGATCCATAGTGACCAAATCCCATTTCTATTCCGGAATTTTTAACTGTTGTAAGTACCTGGTCGGCTTTTGGTGTTCAACTTTTACTTGCAGACACACAGAACATTGTCCTATGTATTTAGCAATGTCCTTTTTCATTCCCGGCCACCAATAATGGGTTTTCAGACTTTGATACACTTTGTCTCCACCAGGATGCATTGTATATTTGGATTTATGTGCTTCTTGCAGTATTACCTCCCGGAATTCTCCTTCCTTGGGCACCCAAATCCTGTTTCCTAGTCGTAGAATTCCATCTGGTCCACGGTCAAGTTGTCGTACTTTAGTCATCATTTCTTCCTCTTTCGGGTTTGACTTTTCCAGTTGCTTTTTCTGAGCTTCCTTGATTTCGTCTATCATGTTTACCCCAACATTTATTCTCATGGCCCTTACTCGTAGCGGCTTAAGCCTATCCTTGTGACTTAACGCATAGGCCACTACATTTTCCTTTCCCGGATGATACTTGATCTCACAATCATAGTCACTTAACACTTCCATCCATCGCCGTTGCCTCATATTTAATTCTTTTTGGTTGAACAAGTGCTGAAGACTTTTATGGTCAGAGTAAACCTCAAACCTAGTTCCATACAGGTAATGCCTCCAAATTTTCAAGGCAAATACTATTTCTTCTAACTCAAGGTCATGAGTAGTATAGTTCTTTTCGTGTGGTTTCAATTGCCTTGATGTGTAAGCAATTACTTTATCTCGTTGCATAAGCATGCACCCAAGTCCATTGATAGATGCATCACAATAGACCACGAAATCTTTTGCCCCGTCGGGCAAGGACAATATGGGTGCGGAGCACAACTTCTGCTTTAGCAGTTCAAATGCATCAGTGTGTTTCTGCTTCCAATCAAACTTAGCATTCTTTTGAGTCAATGCTGTTAAAGGTGTGGCAATTTTTGAGAAGTCTTGAATAAATCTCCGATAATATCCAGCTAATCCAAGGAAACGTTGGATCTCTGTTGGTGATCTCGGTTGCTCCCATTTCATAATAGATTCTATCTTTGCTGGATCTACTTGGATTCCCGTGTCATTTACCACATGTCCAAGAAATTGGACTTCTCTCAACCAGAAGTCACACTTAGAGAATTTGGCATAAAGTTTTTCATTTCTCAATATCTTCAACATTTTACTCAAGTGTTCTTCATGCTCCTTCTTTGTACGCGAGTAGATTAGAATATCATCAATAAAAACAATGACAAATTTGTCAACGTAAGGCTTGCACACTCTATTCATTAGATCCATGAACAATGCCGGTGCATTTGTTAACCCAAAGGGCATAACAGTAAATTCATAGTGCCCGTACTTTGTGCGAAAGGCTGTTTTGTGAATATCTTCCTCGCGTACTTTCATTTGATAATATCCGGACTTTAGATCGATTTTAGAGAAATAACTTGCACCCTAAAGTTGGTCGAACAAGTCATCTATCCTTGGTAATGGATACTTTTTCTTGATTGTTAACTTGTTCAGGTCTTGATAGTCGATGCACATTCTCATTGATCCATCCTTCTTCTTTACAAAAAGCACTGGCGCTCCCCAAGGTGATGAACTGGGTCTTATGAATCCCTTATCCAAGAGTTCCTGTAGTTGGATTTTTAGCTCTTGCATTTCCGACGGTGCCAGTCTATACGGTGCTTTTGCGACTGGGGCTGCTCCGGGAACTAGATCTATTCGAAATTCCACTTGTCGATCTGGTGGTAAGCCAGGTAAGTCATCTGGAAACAAGTAAGCATATTCGGAGACCACCGGTATATCTTCTATTTTCTTCTCCTTTGGTGACTCTACAACGTTTACCAGAAAGGCCTGACATCCTTTTCTCATGCACTTTCTTGCTTGAAGTAAGGATAAGATCTTCTTGGGTTTTGTTAATTTCTCCCCAACAATGGTGTGAGTTTTACCATCTGCAGACTCCACCATTATTGTCTTAGCATCACAGTGGATTTTTGCACGTTGCTGGGTTAACCAGTCCATACCCAACACAATATCGAAACCACTTAGGGTCATAGGTAATAATTCTAATTCAAACTTAGAAGTGTCAATGTCTAACTAGAAATTCTTAACTATCTCAGATATACTTATTTCTTGTCCATTGGCAGTTTCTACTATATACGGAGTATCGAGTTTGTGTATGGTGCAATTCAATTTAGGCATGCATGTAACAGATATGAAACTTTTATTTGCACCAGAATCAAATAGTATATTGAGAAATTGGTTATTAACGAGGAACATACCAGTTACGACATTGTCGTCCTTACAAGCTTCATCGGCGTTTAGCACAAACACTCGAGCATTTCCTCGTGGTGTTCCACCGTCCTTTCCCCTGTATCTGCCTTTTCCTTTTTCTGCTTCCTTTATTTTAGGACATTTAGGTCGTGTGTGCCCCAACTTCATTGCAGTTGTAGCAAGTAACCTTCCCCTGACACTGTTCCGTAAGGTGTCCTTTCCTATGACATTTTTGACATTCCACATCTTTCCGGCATTGGTTTGCATAATGGCCCTTCTTTTGACATTTGCTGCATACAATTTTGCTCTTACAGTTTTGCGTTCTGTGGCCCGTCTTTCCACACTCCTGACATACCTCTCCGCTCATACACTCAGCCACTTTATGACCTATTTTTCCACATTTATAGCATTCCTCCTCGCTCCAACAAATGACAGCCTTATGACCAGCCTTCCCGCATTTCCTACATGTATCATCCTTAAATTTCTTTGAATTTTTGTCACTGCTATTCCTCCATCCACCTTCTCGTTTCTTATTATCAAATTTTCTTTTATCTCTTCCCGCTTCTTCTTGCTGCTCCACTTCTCTCAGCCATTCTTCACTCAAAATTGTTACCAAATCCATGGCGGATTCCAGCGTCTGTGGCCTTGCAGTCCTGACATTGGCACGGATTTCGGGGCTCACTCCCCATACGAACCTTCTTACCTACCTATCCTCTGTTTCCGCCATATGTTGTACCAAAGTCAGCAACTCATGGAAACGGTTTATATATGCCTTGTAGTCTCTGACATCCATTCTTAGGTTAGTGAATTCATTCTCCAATTTTTCGGACTCAATTTCGGATATAAATTTTCTCATTACTGTCCTTCGGAACCAATTCCAACTTTTCTGATAAACTCTATCCTTTCCTTTCGCATTTCTGATCGTTTTCCACCAAATTAGAGCGTTTCCTTTGAATGACTGAGAGGCGAATCTGATTTTATCTTCCTCGGCACAGTTACTGATTTCTAACACTTCTTCCATTTCCTCCAGCCAATTTAGAGTGTCGGTTGCACTCTTTCCCCCTTAAAGATACTAGGCTTACAAGCCATGAAAGCCTTGTAGGTGCAACCTCTTTTCTTTGCACGTTTTCTATCTTCTCTGTCACTTTCCTCCTCGTCAGATGAGTAGTCATCGTAATGTCGATGGTTTCTTTTATGCCTAGGTACAGACTCGTTCCTGGAGTTAACGCGTGATCGAGAACGTTTATCATCTCGTCTTTGCCTAGGCCTACTTGAGTAGCTTTCGTTTGGTCTAGTAGGTGCGCTTCTAGCCGGTTTCCTTCTAGGAAAATGACTTGATAGTGCATCTGCTACTTCCTTAGCGACCATCTCTCGTATACGTATTTCAGTATCATTATTTTGTGGCTCTTGACGAATTGATGGGTCATTATTTTCATTGGAGTCATGGTTGCACTCTTTCACCTAATCAAGAAGTGGAATTGATGGGTCATTATTTTCATTGGGGTCATTATTTTCATTGGAGTCTAATTTACCTAATCTACTGGAACCTGTGGCTCTGATACCAACCTGTCACACCCCGCCCGAACCGCCTGTCAGGTACGGAGAGGTGTTGTGGAAAACAGGTTGTCAATATCAGATACACGCAGAAGCAACAAAATATAATAATATTAAATAACTGTTTACTTAATTACAGACCGCCTACTAAGTTTCACAATCTTAAAAGTAAATACGATAACATTAGGTTTTGACTTAGCATCCTAACAGAATGTTAATAACTGGGCCCGGCGATTCTTGACATCATTATGGATCGCTATATCCTTATTACTCGAGGAGCCACTTGTCTGATGGGTTCCTGCTGATTACCTGCAAAATTTGTAAACCACCGATATCAACAACTATGGAGTTGTTGGTGAGTCGTATCCTAGCCTGTTATTCAAATATTTCACAATGCTATTGGCCCCTACATAATTTTTCTACATGAATGGCTAGAATGTAACCGACAAGATATATATATAAATTACGGGGTACAACACATGCACCAAATATTTCTAGCATACTAGTTACGTAGTATTTTGCACATTCCATGAGATACGAATTTTGGTAACCAATATAGCACGCAACTGTTGCACCACAATGATTATTTGTGGGCCAAGAACTGTTATATAACGAGGTAGGAAATATTACGGAACTCACTTGGTTTGATTGGCAACTTTGACGGTGAGGATTTACTTGTTGGTTTGACTTTCGATAGTCAACCTAAACCAATAATAATAACAAAATTATTTGTTATATTAGTATCTTGTTCTAACTGAAAAAATTCGGGTTATATACGAATTATGAACCCAATGCTTACTATGGTATTTTTCTTAGATGTATATAATCAATTGTGGTCTTGATTGCAAGTTGTCCTAACTTTAAATATTATTAAACTTAAATAGTCTATATTGATACTGTTGCATAATGCAATAGTAAGCATTTTGATATTCGCGATGCGCGACTAATGATTAATTACATTTTGGAAAAAAAAAGTGTGTTATGAACCGCTATACATTTTTATTTAACTCAAATTTTATAGTTTCTAGGTACTGTTGCATGATGCAACATTAAACATCTATAATATTTTAACTTTGAAATTTCAAGTAATGTTGTTTAATCTTTATAAAACTGTTGTATGCTGCGATACTAAGTGTTTATAACTATTTAGTTTTTGGAACTTCAAGTAAATGTCGTTTAGTTTACATTTTTATAAAGTTGCTGAATATTGTCTCATAATGCAACACTAAATATCTAGCGGGTCAGACTGTAAACTTTTAGCTACCCATCATTAGCTCTTCTTGTCTATGTTAAATTTTTATACTCATTATTCTAAATCTTCAATATTTCTAACTTAAGGATTTCATAGTAAAACTAATACTAAATCTTACTAAGTTTTAATTCTTTTTAGTCTAAACTCCAATGTTACTTAATAAGCAATATAGTCATGAAAATCTGACGAGTTTTAGCATTGTTTAAGGCTGTTAATCAGACATGTACCCATCAGAATTTGAGTCTTATTTCTACAAAGGTTTCCATGCATAAATCAGCTTGTACCTTGTGCATATTTGATTGTACAGTTGACTCTTTCACCCTAGAAAACTCGATGGCCAGCCCCCAGCCCTTCTTTTCGAAAACTTCCAGCCCCGTCTCCCTTCCTTATGTTGCTAATTTAAGAGTTCAACAAGCTTTCTTCCTTCTTACAGCTTTAATCCTTTACAATTCAACATTCTCTTAAGAAAAGGAGGTTTATTTTCCATCTATCTTCTTACATAACATATGGTAACTGAGCACACTTACCTTGAGTGAAATTTTGGTCCCTGTCCACATGATCACTGAACAGCGACAGCCTCTCAGTGTCCTTTCACGACTCAGAATATGCGCCCCTCCCTCCTTTGTTACGCAAAACAGCAAACCAACAACTAACCTTTCTATTCCAGCCTTAGCCTTTCATTATTCAAGCATTCTATTGAGAAATTTGAGGCTTAAAATAACAAAATTTCCTACACAGCCTAAGATATTAAATCTTGCTTACCTTGAATAAAACTTTTAGGGCTTGGATTCCGTGCTTACAGCTTCAGATTCGCCTCCAATCCCCTTCCCTTATTTTGATTTTTCAACCAACATTTAGTTCTTTCATAGCCCAACTAAGAACCCTAGATTAACTTGAGTTGAGGGAAGGAAACTTACAAGATTCGGGTGTGTTAATCTTTTTGCTAATACTTTGTAGTTTTGCTCGAATTTTTGAGAGAGAAGCAAGGTTGCCTTGATCGAAATTTTGAGAGTAATGGGAGCCCCTGGTTTCTGCGCTGCATGTATAGGGAAGAGAGGAGAAGAAACAGCCAAAACTTCTTGTTTATGTCGCTGGCAACAGACAAAACTCAAAGAAATTCGCAGGTGGGCTCATAGGGATTGGGCTGCGAGTTATTTTAGACCACTGGGCCATCTGGGCCTGCACCTGAACTTAGGGGTTGATCCACTTTCATAATATTGTAGATATATTCAGCCCACATACTTGTTACTTGATGTGGCTTTCGAATCCCGGTTCGAACTTTTATTTATTTATGTAAATCCCGAGATCGAGTGTTACAGCTCAGCCAAGGTTCGGCGGAAGTTCGGCCATCAGACCCAAAACATGAAATCTTCGCATCTTTGTCTGATCCAGCTCATTGCCATATCGTGTATCAACAAACTCCCCCTTGGCAATAGCTGGACCGTTCTTCTTCAGCCTTGAACATCTGCAGCAGCCTCATCACCCTTCCAGATCAGCTCGTGGTTATTTCCAACATAGATATTGAATGCAAAACAAACCCTTATCACCCTCTGGAACTTCAGCGTTTGATCCATGTAATCAGGGTGATACAGGATTGGATTGTGATAAAGCCCGTCTATATCAGCCTTCGACAAGTTAATCGGCCACATAGGATCATAGATCTTCACAACTCGGTTGTCTTCTTTCAACACAATAACTGCTTCACCTGTCTTCTCATTGTAATACCACCATCTTAGATCTTTGATAAAATCCTGTTGCATCTTCATCAAAGGAATTTTCTTCATCGCATCTGGCTTCTTTGGAAACACCAAGATTATCAACCTCTTGTCAGTTCTTTCGTGAACTCTCGTTCGGGATCGGCGTCTCTTTGGCTTTTGAGGATCCAAAAACTGAAATCCTTCCCGACACTCCCTTTCAAGTATGTTCTTGAATTGCATACCCATTGCATCATTGCCATAACAGCAAAGTGGTTTTCTAGTCAGCTCACGAACATCCCAAACCGGCAGGCTGCTAAAATCTTTGGCACACTTGAAGTACTGGATTCCATGTTCTCTTTTAATCCCATAGCACCTCAAGCTTGAAGCATACATCCAACTTATAATTTCACCTGACACTTGACCCTTGAATTTGAAAGACGATCTCTGCTTGATTGGTTTTGGAGGCGGCACATAATTGGCATGAAAGGCTTTCATGAACTCTTTAAATGTCTGACTTTGTTTCTGAATCTTTGCCTCCTTAACCATTGGGTCTTCAGTTTTTTCAGACTCTTTCTTTCAACCTCTCCTCAACCTCAGCATCCTTCTCCTTAGGAAATACCTCGAACTCATCACCAGCTTGATTATTGTTGAAGTTGGAGTACAGATCCGGATATTCTTCCTCTGTGATATCCTCCACTTCAACCTCCTCTTCAAAATACCCTCCACGTCTTCATCAGACTCTGGTTCAGGTTCTTTGTATTTCTCTGGAGCTTTCTCAGACGCTTTCCTCATTTCCTCATCATTTAAATCAAACACCCGTTGTAACTCTTCTGCCGTCAAGTCACCAACAAACTCCCCTTCTTCAAGCGTTTGTAACATTTCAGCAAATTCACTCATACTCTTTGCAGCTTGATCAGATGGAATCGAGGTGATTGGCACAGGTTCCCGTGAGTCTTTCTCCGAGCTGATTGGCACAGCTTCCCGTGAGTCTTTCTCCATCTGGGAAGATGATGTTCCAGCACCCGAACCTGCAGTTCCAGATGGGCCTGGTCCTCCACCAACATTCCCTTCAGGATCATCCTGATCGGGATCATCGTTCAGAAATCGCAACGGATCTTCATTACAACCCGAGCCATCTCCAATCTCCCCCCTGAGCATTAAACTTATCCATCAAGAATTTTAATTGCTCACTCATTTCCAAAAGCATCTTGGACTGAGTCTGACTAGCCCGTCTTAATCTCAGAATCTCCTGATCTTTGACTTCATCCCGACTATGGAGAGTTACAACCCGTTGATTCAAATATTCATTATCTAATCGCAGCATAGTAATCGTCTTCTCTTGTGCTTCAGACTTAGCCTTCAAGGCATCAATCTGAGATTGTTGATCAAATAAAGCACTTTGCATGATACTGGCTTGAGAGAAAGAAATTGAGCCCTGTTCGAAGTTGAAGTTCACATCAGGTGTCGAATGAGTTGAAGCAGTACCAGTTGCAGTTGAAAATACTGGAGTTGTAGGCATGGACCCCATCGGCTGATTAACAAACTGCGCACCAGCACTTGCTCAAGGCGCTGTACTAACATTTGTCCAACGGTTTGCATTCATCAGATGCTGCAAGAAATCAGTCTGGACATCAGACACTGAAGTCTGAACAGTTGTAGTCGCTTCAGTAGTAGCTGTTGATGTAGAGATACCAGAACGAGGCTGTAATATAAACTGCTGTACACCTTTCCTCTTCTTCATTCTCTCCCCAGCCACTGACTTCTGCCTCTTTTTGCCAGAGGTAACTAACGACGAACCAGTAACAGTCTGTTTACCTTTGCCGGAAACCACATCGGCATCTGGGTTATAATCTTCATCAGATTCAGATGAGGCCACCACATCATACACCCGATCTTTGTAACGATCGTTGATTCGGTAGGCAAAGTGCTCATCACTACCTTTCCTTAGCTTAACGTACTTTGAGTTGATTAAGACTCTCACAAACGGATTATTTGTATCATAGAAGTCTTCAGAATCAGCCTCAACATTCAGAAAATCTTCATCGTCATCAGATTCATCATCAAGAGTATTCACCGCTGGTGTCTCAGTCACAACAACAGAAACAAGAACTTCTTGTGCTGAGACCACCGGTTTAGTAGTTGGTGGCTGAGATACGACTGGATCTGGTTCTTGATTCACGGGTTCCTGAACCACCGAAACTTGCCTCTTAGGCCTCTTCACCCTGCCTTGTTGTGGAATTTGGTTCTGTTCCTCTATCCAGCTATAATCCAATTCTTCTGAATCACTTCCATCATCATGTCTAGGTGCACCCATTACTGGTGCCACATAATTGACATTGGCAAGATGACCAATCAATCGTTTCAATTTAGGCTGAAACTCTAGTGCCTTCTTCTGGTAAGATTCCAGAGCACCAACACTAGCCTCAGTCATGTGTTTCAACTCCATTCTATGTGCGACATTCTTTATCAAATCAGGATATTTGTCATTAAGCACCATCTGAAGAAATCTGGGATAAATTGCACCTTTCTTTTGTCTTAGAGTCAGATTGTCTCTCATATAATGAAAGATCATTCCAGAAACATTGTACGGCCTGTTCATCACCAACACGTTCATCAGAGATAGAATAATCAGCTGGACTTCATCATGACCAGAAATCCTGTGTCCCAAAGCAGACCAACAAAACATGCGCCAGATACTTGTATGGGACGCTCAACGAAGATTTGTACACCCATTCCTTGCTCGGATCATCCGTATACCAAATCCGCTTCAAAAACTCCACATTGTCTTCATGAGGAAATTCAATAGACGTCGTTGTTGTATCAGAATCTAAATGAAGAACTCTGCGAATGTCTGCTTCAGTCACTTCAATCGGTCGGCCTTGAATAGTCGCAACTATTCTAATCGGACCATAAGTAATTGTACGAGCCGTATTCCAAAATTCTAGAATGATATCTCTATACACGTCACACTGCTGGGTGATAGCATAGTGAATTCTCGACCGCCGTAGAAAATCAAATATCCCAGGTCCTCCGAATTTATCGAGTTTACCCCGTGCAACACCAATATGGGCACAAATATTGTGTTTATCGCCAATTTTCAAGTCGTTCGCCATATCTGAGAACACATAAAAGGAAACATTCATTAAATTCAATGTTATTAACAAATATAATCACTGATTTTATCAAATCATTTTCGTTTGCGTAACCGAACAATATTTGATCAAAAATTTGAAACCCGCCGAACTCTGTCCGAGCTCCCTCCGAACCACAAGTTCGGAGTCTCCGAACCCCAGGTTCGGAGTTTGAAGAACTCCGAGAGTTTTGAATTCCAAAATCAGTGAAAACGACCAAATCAGACACAATCAATCAACACCCATGGTCGGATTTTGATAAGCAACACATAGACACCATTTTTAATTGCTAAAAACATGTTTTAGATGGAGTAATTTCAGATCCAGAAACTGGATTATATCCGAACGAGTTTTTGTACAGAAACCCAACAAATACTGAATGAAAACCTATTCTAAGACCACCAATGTGTTCGGAATCCAAAAATCTACCTAGAATCAGTCTTAAAATCGTCAAATACGAGCTAAATGGAAATTCGAAATTTTGGCAGCTGTTCGGTGCACGTTCGGAGACAACAGTAAACAATGAGCTCCGAACTCCAGGTTAGGCGTATTTATAGTCAACCAAGTTCGGACCCTCCGAACTCCCCGTTCGGACAAACAGTGTCACCGAACTTCTAATTCGGCCATCTCCAATCCTTGTCCGATGATGAGGTTCGGACCTCCGAGCTTCACGTTCAGTCCTCCGAACTCCAGGTTTGGAGATTTTCAAAAATTTCAAAAATAACCCCCGATCTTTGATGAATATTTCAAATTGAAACTCAAAAGTTTTAAAAATCATGAATTTTCCTCATACTTTGTTCAATTTACCAATGAAATTTCTGAAATCAAGTCCATTTGGTTGTTTCCGGCATAATTTGAAATCTTTCACTAACGGTTGATCGAAAATAACATAGAATAAAAATCTTTTTGATTTTTTTGTAAATTTTCAAACACACCGAAAATCTTTTTGAAATTTTTCAAAATTAAGCTAAAACACATCTAAAATATTTTTGTGATTTTTCAGATATTCAAATAACAAACCAAACAGAAATGAAACAAAATTACTAAAACAATATTTTTGTGATTTTTCCAGACGTGAAATCATATCGGTCAATATGTATCAGACACACTTCAATTTCAATTTTAATCAGCATGCAAGTCAAGTTGGCAACAAATACAACTTTTCAGTTTATTTCAGCTCGGTAGATCAATTTTTATAGCTTTCTGATATGTTAAGATATATTTAGCAACCATTATGATAACCCACACAATCAGAAATACCGGTAATCTGGATTATTCTTATTATTTTTGTATTTTTCACAGAATTTGATTTCTACAGAGATTTATCATTCATGGTGTTTCATGCAAAAATAAAGCAGAACCCTAAACAAACAACAATCAGGTCGGCTGGTAGGCACGCAGAGAAAGTCCGATTGTTTAGGAAAATAAAAAAGAGAAAATAAAGCAGAAATTGTATAACCCAACAACAATCAGGTCGGTACTCCCACACACGTAGAGAAAGTCCGATGAGTTATACGAAACACCAAAGAAAATAAAGCAGAACGTCAAACGAACACCAATCAGGTCGATCTTCCGATACGTAGAGAAAGGCCGATCGTTTGACAAAATAAAGAAAATCAAACAAGTTTAAATCTTTGCAAAATGAAAACATGCGTACACCAGAACATCTCTTATTCTGTTTTTGTTTTTTTTTTCATTTTTTTTAATGCCAAGATCACATAGTACTCATCATGATGTGTCTCACAATTAATCAAGCAAAATTGTTATGTTTATATCATACTAGCATATATCAGATTTACCCTTACGCATTTAACTAACCAAAACAAGAACCTACAGCTTTTCATTTTTACTTTATCCCTGGTTGATAACACACGCCGATGTAATATCATTTCTCGCTTGGTCGGATCAATTTCTCATTTTTTTTTAATTTTTCCTTTTTTTTATGCTTTTTGCATTCTTCCATTTTTTTATATTTTCTGATATTTCTCCCCCTAAAATACAAAACGCTATTTTTGGATTTTCGATAACAAGAAAGAAGAAACAAACAAAAGAAAAACAATCAGCAAAAATGATCAACCGAAAGTTACTCGACCGGTAACTTTTGTATGCCATTGATCTGCAAAAGATAACGAAAGCGGGTTTTGTCAAAACAATCCCGGATGAAATGATAACGAATATCAATGTGTTTCGTTTTAGAGTGGTGAACGGGGTTTTTTGTTATGCAAATAGCGGCCGGATTATCTATGTAAATTGGAGTAGTAAGAAACTTCAAACCGTAATCCCGCATCTGTTCTTGAATCCATAAAACCTGTGAGCAGCAACTAGCAGCCGCTATGTATTCAGCTTCAGCCGTGGATGTGGCAACAGAAGTCTGCTTCTTACACTGCCAAGATACCAACCGGTCGCCGAGACTCTGACATCCGGCCGTGGTTGACTTGAAATTAATCTTGCAACCGCCGTAGTTCGAATCCGTATACGCCGACAGGTCGAACTTATCATCATGAGGATACCAAATTCCAAGATCTGAATTACCCTTCAGATAAGCTAGAATCCTCAAGACCGCATTCATATGAGAAACACAAGGTGCTGCCTGGTACCTGACACACAAACAAACAACAAACATTATATTAGGTCGACGAGCTGTAAGATACATTAGTGAACCTATTATAGCCCTATAACGAGTGACTTCAACTTTTTCACCGTCTTCGTCAGGACATAGGCCATGTGACAGCTGAATGGGAGTTCTAGGAATGCGAACATCTTCCACCTTGAATCGATTCAGGACATCTCTCACATACTTCGTCTGATGTATGAAGATACCCTTATCAGATTGTTGAACTTGCAAGCCTAAGAAGAACGACATTTCTCCCATCGAACTCATCTCGAACCTTGTTTGCATTAAAGTCTCGAAATCTTTCGATAACTTCTCGTTTGAGCAGCCAAAAATAATATCGTCGACATAAATCTGTACCAGAAGCAAATCCTCCCCCGTTTTACGGCAGAAAAGAGTAGGATCAACCAACCCACGCTTGAACCCGTTGTCGAGTAAATAAGTAGACAACGTCTCATACCAAGCTCGAGGAGCCTGATGGAGACCATATAAAGCTTTGTCCAACTTATAAACCTTCTCCGGATAATCAGGATCGAAGAATCCCGGAGGTTGTTTGACATACACTTCTTCCTTAACCTTGCCGTAAAGAAACGCTCTCTTTACATCCATCTGAAAGACTTTGAACCCACGATGTGCAGCAAATGCCAAAAAGATTCTGATTGCTTCAATTCTGGCAACTGGAGCATACACCTCGTTAAAGTCTATCCCTTCTTCTTGAGAAAAACCTTGAACAAGCAAACGGGCTTTGTTTCGGACAATGACTCCACGATCATCCCGTTTGCATTTATATACCCACCGTGTACCACACGGCTCTTTACTTCCCGCTGGTAAATCTTCCAAGTGCCACACACCCAACTTTATAAATTGCAGTAACTCTTCTTGCATTGCTTCAACCCACGAACCGTCTAACAAAGCTTCGTTAACATCTTTCGGCTCGGTCTATGAGATAAAGCATGAATGAAATGCTTCTTCCGGAACACCAGATTCCAAAACAGATAGTAACGCACTGCCCTTAATTTGATGTCTCGTACGTACTCCTTCATATAAATCACCAATAATATTGTCTTGTGGATGTATGGTGTTTATCCGGAGTGTTTGATGAATAGGAACAACCACCGTTTCAACCAAACCAGGAACAGGATCTTCCTCAACCACCACAGTTTCAGTTGTATTGACATCAACATCATTTGAAATAGTATCAACTTGTGGATCGACCACATTTTCAGTTGAATCAGCCTCAACTTCATTTGAAGTAGCATCAACATGTGGATCTAGTTGTTGAGTAGGAATTTCCACCTGATGTGTCATAGCTTCATGAAATTCACTATCATCATCTGTAGACAAATCATCAGCAGCGATTGTCGAATCATTAGAAGCCTCGGTCATGTACTCATCAGCAATAGGCACTATTGGAGTTGGCAGAGTTTGTATGTTTAGAACCGGAGTATCATCTAGTAATTCAATAACAACTCGAGAAAGTTGCTCATCAGACATCTTTGGTTTCGATTCAAGATTTTCAAAAAGAGCTTTATAATCGAACAACCAGTCCGGTCCAACACCTCTGGGTGGTAAAGTATAGGATTGGAAATCCACATGCAAATATTCACCCACCGTACCATTCTGCTTATTAAATACTCGTTTTTTTTTATTTGAGTATCCGACAAACAACCCCTCAAAGACTTTGTCATCAAATTTTCCCGCAGAAGCTAATACGGTACACGGACACCCAAAAGGCTCTAGATAATCGAGATTCGGCTTACGATTCTTTAGTAATTCATAACATGTCTTTCCAAGATGCTTCACAGTAAGCACTCGATTAAGCACATAACACGCAGTGTTGACAGCTTCCGTCCAAAAAGGAATAGGTAATTGAGCATCAGCCAACATTGTCCGTGCTGTTTCAATAATTGTGCGATTCTTTCTTTCTGCCACGCCGTTTTGCTGAGGTGTGTATTGTGTGCTAAATTCATGCACAATCCCTTTTTCCAAACAAAACGTCCTCACGGCTGAATTCTTGAACTCCGTGCCATTATCACTACGAATTCTTCGTACTCTCAGTTTATACAAAGATTCAAGTGTTGTAATCAAATTGATGAGAATTCTTGAAGTTTCATCCTTAGAGACCAGAAAATCAACCCAAGAAAATCTTGAAAATTCATCAGTGACCCCCAGACAATACCAATTTCCAGAAATACTTTCTTGATTCACCGGACCAAATAGATCCATATGAAGTAACTCTAACGGAACTTCAATTGAATGGCATTTCTTCAGTGGATGGGATTTTCTTTTATGTTTTCCCTTCTTGCAGCTCACACACACATCACTGAAGATAAACTGTTGCTTTGGAACCCCTTCGACAAGACCCCTCCGCACAAGTTCGTTCTTTTTTCTGTAGTGGATGTGTCCCATGCGACGATGCCATAGAACGGAATCTCTTTCGGATGCCTTTGACAAGAAACATTGACCCGCGACCGTTGCTTTTGCTGAATTCATGTCGAGCATATACAAATTTGAGAATCGCGGTGCTCGCATTACCACATACTCATCTGGAATCTTGAATTCAGGTTTCAGTATCAAACATTCACTCCCCGTGAAAGCAGTTGTGAATTGCTTATCACAAATCTGGGAGACACTCAGAAGATTGTACTCCAATTCTTGAACAAATTCAACCTTCTCGAATGTGACAGCACCATTTGAAAGTTTACTGATGCCGGTGACTTGACCTCCTTTGTTTCCAGCAAATGTTACTTTACCGCCGTCAAAGTATTTCACATCATGCAACAAAGAAATATCACCGGTCATGTGCCGAGATGCTCCGCTATCAACAACCCAAATGTTATTCATCAGTTGTCGCGAAGATCCCTGCATAAATTACAACAGAAGATTAGTTTCGGGACGAACCCAAGCTTGAAGCTTTGGTCGACCGTCATCTTCAACAAAGTCATTACCAGCCATGGACAAACCCTTAGGTTTCTGTCCATCAGTTGAAGAACCTGTGGAGCTAGCTGCAGAATTTTTCAAAATTGATTTAATCTTTGAAAATTCACTTTCTGTTTCTTGTCATTTTTATGAAATTCTGATGATTTAATATTAAAGTGAACTCTGCCTTGCTCATCCACAAATCTGACTTTTTTCTTTGTGTCAGTCTGATAGCCTTCCGACATATCATCAGATTTTTCAGTGTCAGATTTGACAGGTTTTGGTTTCTTCAACGGGCACGTCCGATATGTATGACCACGAGCTTTGCACTTAAATCATTTTTTTTTATCAATTACAACCTTTTCGCTCGTGTCATCATCCACTTCAGACTCAACAACCCGTTTATGGGTCTTGGGTTTCAAACCCTTTCTATTAGACACATAACGATTTCCAAACTCATCATTATGTCCTGACTCATATCCTGACACATTTCCTGAAAAATCGTCACAATACCCAACATGACTTCTAACATAAGAATTTTCAGAAAAACGATGATCCCTGTAATTCTGAAATCTGTTTCTTCGCCCACCAAATCTTGGAACAAATTCATTTTGACCTCCATAATCAACCCATTTTGGACCCCTCCCAAACACAGGTTGATTCGGTCCACACCCAAATTCATCATAAAATCCTTCGTCATTGTAAAATTGAGACTTTTTGAAAAACAGACTCGATTTTTTGAAATTTGGTTGGTTTTGATCATATAAACCTCTTGGTGGTGTTTGAACAGTTGGTTTTGATGCTTTCTTATTTAACAACTTTTGAGCAGAAGTTTTCACTCTGTTAACCAACCCTGAATCAGATTCAGAATGAAATGTGTCCATTACATTAACATTTATATTACCCCCTTAATGTGCACATTTCTCCTTTTGGGATCATAAGCTGGATCATATTTGCACGAAAAAATTTGATCGATGAAATTCGAATTAACCATATCCAAAGGAAACTCCTTGTCACTATAAATCCGTTTAGATCCTTTTAATCGATAGGTCACACATTGTTCAGAATTGTCACAGTTGGTGTCCAAGTAGGATTTCTAGCCTTAGCTTTTGCAGGTTTTGAAATTTTCGAAGAAGAACCTGTTTCAACAGATTTTAATTTTGCCGAAGGCTCAAATCCGATTCCACCATACTTGACTTTCTTACCTTCCACATATTTGCTCCGAGCAATCTGTTTTTGTTCGAACGCACTCAGTTTTGTAAGCTCAGACTTAATTGTGGAAAATTCATGTTTTAAAATTAAATCTTTGTGATCTGGCTTAAAAACTTTGGAATGAGTGGTTGTGGAACTTTCAACATCGGGTTCAGACACTAAGTCATCAACCTTATCAAAATCTGAAACATCATAGAAAAGTTCATCAACTGTTGAATCCAAAATAGATTTTTCAGTTGAAGTTTTAACAGATTTGTTCTGTTCAGCATGAGAAGGAACATCTAACTTCATTTCAGATGAAGGACCAAGTGTAATATTCACAGGATGTGGGACTTGATTCAACTTACCAGAAACATCTTCCTTTTCAGCTTTATAAAGAAAATTTGTAAAAGAAGAGGAAACTTGAACAGAATCCAATTTTTGTTTTAATTCAAAAAGTTCGATTTTCAAATCTGCAACAAGTTTCTGACTGGTAGCCAAATCCTTTTTTTACAGACATAAGCAGTTCAGACTGAGTTGAAAAATCAAACTTTTGCAAACGTAACTGCTCGTGTACTGACAATAACTCCTTGGTTGTTCCCTCCCATCTTTCCTTATATATGTTCTTATCTGCTTTTGCTACTGACAAAAGATCATTAAGCTTTGTCTTCTCATCTAAGAGCGTACTCTTAGCAGTAGCAAAATCATCACAAGACTTACACATTAAAGGATATGAAACTACCTTAGAAAAATCGGCCATAAGAGCAACTGATTCTGTGAGATTGCTCCTTTTCACTGCACCGATCTCCTGTTTCAGACTTGAGTTTTCATAAGATATTTTCTGCATGTCCTTCTGAAGTGCAAGCATTTTATCAGCAATTTCTACAGCATTCTGCTGAGCTTTTTCATATCGTTCCTTCAGCGGAAGACTTTTCTGATATAAGCTTTCGAAATCATTTGCTGTATCAAGCGCTTCGGCTTTTGCTGCTTCACATTATCGAATCAACGCTTCTTTCTCCTCAGTTAGAAGTTTAACTTGTTTTTCTAACAAGAGAATAGCATCCGACTCGACCTTCTCATCAGACAAATCAGCCATGAAAGCAAATTTTTCTTCAGACACAGAATTATGATCAATCCTTGAATCAGAGACGTCTTCTTTAGCATTAATTCCAACAAAAGTTTCACCATGAACTTCACCATGAACTTCACCTTCATCTTCAGTAGATTCAGTCATAGTGTCTTCATCCTGCACATGTGTAACCATCAAAGCAGATGAATCAGCGAATTGGTTACCCCAATTATAATTTTTATCAGCTTGAGATACAAGAGCTTTTGTGGATTCAGGATTAGATTTTGAGTTAGAAGTACTCCCTGAACTCGAAGAATTGTTGGATCCAGAAACATTTGATTTGGGAGTGAATTTTTGATATTCTTACTTTTTCGGCTGAGAACATTCACGAGCTAAGTGACCAAAATTAGAACAATTATAGCATCTCACTTTTGATTTATCAAAGCCAATTCTACCACCAGAGTTCAAATCTTTTCTACCGGTCTTCTTTAAGAATCTTTTCACTCTTCTAGCCAGCATGGCAAATTGCCAATTGATATCCATTAACTCCAAATCATCAGGATCCACCTGATCATAGTCTTCTTCCATCAATTCAGCATTGCTAACATTCCCAGTTATTAATCCGTAATATGATGACACTAAAGCAGAAACAAGGGCCATATAATCCTCAGTTGTAGACACAGACATAGCCATTTTTCCCATGTTCACCAAATTACTTGCTGGAATTGATGTGCTACTTCCTCCAGAGTTGTAATTGTAATCAGCATGATGTGAGCCCATTCCGGTTCCTAAATTTGAAACATGTCCAGGTAGACCTCCAGCTACAAACGCCGTTGCTGGCACAGAACTTGTTATTTTTGCTGACTTACCTGAAATTGTTGCTGCATTTGATCCGTAATAAACATCAGGATTCTGAACCGATGCTGGAGTAGTATTCACATTTTTTAATTCCAGGTCTCTAGCTTGCAATTTTCCCAACAGTTTCACAAAAGTCAACTCAGCATAATCTTTAGCATTCATGATCATCAGCACATAAGATTCCCATTTCGATGGCAGACCTTCCAACAATTTTTCTTCAAGCTCTTCATCATCCTTTTTAATTTGGACATTATCCATTTCTGACAACAAGTGACAATATCTCGAAATTAACTCTGGAACGCCCTCACCATCAAAGTGTTTGAAATTGTCAAACTCCTTGTTTAATACTTTCTTTTTGCTTTTCTTTTACTGTTCATTGCCTTCACACCTTTCTTTTAGTGTTGACCATAATTCATGAGAATGTTCGCAGGTTTTAAATTGGTGAAGCAACTCTTTGGGTAAAGCTTGAGTTATTAAACCATATGCTTTTTGCTCTCGAACAAAATCAGCCTTTTGTGTAAGATCCATATTTCTTTGCATAATAGGAACATTGTTCACATCGACATGATACACATATGGTGCATCCATTGCAATCCATAGGTCTGCATCCGTTGTACCAATATAAGCTTCAAATCTCTTCTTCCAGTTAGCATAGTCCTCAAACTTAAGAAGTTTGGGAACTTTCCGAGTCGTCCCGATTTCATTGTCATAATTCAGCAATGTTTGCATCTGCGATTGAATAGCAGCAAACGCGTTGTAATTCGACATTTTGAAAAATTCAAGATTCTGATATCACCGAACTTGCTCCGAACTTAAAACAAGCTCCGAACTTGCTCCGAACTTGCTCCGAACCTCCACCGAACTTGAAAGCAAGGTCCAAACTCCCTAAGAACTTATCGCCGAACTCGAAAACTCCGAACTCTCTCCGATCCTAGTCCGTACTATCTCCGAGACAAAATTCTCACCGAACTTTCTCCGATAGAACTCCGAACTCTCACCGAATCGAAAAAGTGACCGAACTTCACTCCGAACACAAGCCTCTGAGTGGTTACACCGAACTTCATGTTCGACCGAACGCAAAATTTCGGAAATTTTTCAGATCTCACCAGAAACCACTCACAAATGAACTCAAAACACTCAGATGACCAAGAGCAAACAGAAACAAGGAATTTTGACACAAAACATGATGTTTTTTCACGTAAATATCCAGAGAGCAACTTGAAAACGAACTTCAAATACACGAATTGCAACAAATCGAGCCAAACAGCTCCAGATAGCTCTGATACCACTTGAAAGTGACTGAGCGTTGGATCGGTTTGGTCGATAACAATCGTATATACGTGAGAAAGAAAACAAAACAAGCAAACAAAACAATGTAAATAAACTCAATCTCTCATTAAAACGTGATAACAAGAGAATCAGAGTACACACACAATCTCACATACAAAAGTTCGCTCAACTCTCAAAACTACTTACAAAGACACAAACATAAACTATTTATAGTCTATCGGATGTCCGAACTCCTTGGCTTGTCCGAACCTGAAGTTCGGCCAAGGCTCGGCTTGTAGGGAAGAGTTTTTGAACGCGAATTTCAGAGAGTTTTGTGTTTAGATCATTGATTAGGATCGTTCAACGAGTTCATATCATGTAATCTCTGATCAATTTGAGCTATAAACTGAGTTATATTTACGATTTTGTGTTCTTGAGTTCGGGGTAAGTTTCGGTCCAAATTCGGTATACAAATCACTAGATCCGATGTTATATGAGTTTTCAATTGCTATAATCGTCGTCAGGTTCAGATGAGGCCACCACATCATACACCCGATCTTTGTAACGATCGTTGCTTTTGTTCTTGCTGATTCAGTAGGCAAAGTGCTCATCACTACCTTTCCTTAGCTTAACGTACTTTGAGTTGATTAAGACTCTCACAAACGGATTGTTTGTATCAGAGAAGTCTTCAGAATCAGCCCCAGCATTCAGAAAATCTTCATCGTCATCAGATTCATCATCAAGAGTATTCACCGCTGGTATCTCAGTCACAACAACAGAAACAGGAACTTCCTGTGCTGAGACCAAAACGAACTTCGAATACATGAATTGCAACAAATCGAGCCAAACAACACCAGATAGCTCTGATACCACTTGAAAGTGACTGAGCGTTGGATCGGTTTGGTCGATAACAATTGTATATACGTGAGAAAGCAAACACAACAATGTAAATAAACTCAATCTCTCATTAAAACGTGATAACAAGAGAATCAGAGTACACACACAATCTCACATACAAAAGTTCGCTCAACTCTCAAAACTACTTACAAAGACACAAACATAAACTATTTATAGTCTATCGGATGTCCGAACTCCTTGGCTTGTCCGAACCTGAAGTTCGGCCAAGGCTCGGCCAAGGTTCGGACGGAGTTCGGCCATCAGATCCAAAACATGAAATCTTCGTATCTTTGTCTGATCCAGCTCATTGCCCTATCGTGTATCAACACTCACCCTGTGCAGGAACAGTCAAGGAGGATTTTCATTAACCTTGTTTGTTTGTGATAGTGATTGTTCCAGGCACAGGATAGGAGACATCTCTCCATTTCATGTCATGAAAATTCTCAATGGTGGGTATGTTTCCTTGTGAGAGGTAAATATGAGAAAATAAGTAAGTTACTGCTTAAATTGCTTGTTTCTTGATTGATTGTTTGATTATATGATAATGCATGAAACAAAACCCAACTCGATATGATTTCAAAAGGATAACTTTGAAGGTTAGCTTGGCCAATTTTGTTTAAAGTTTCTTTGTTTCGTTGTATATCAGTGTGTCATTTCATTATTAAAAAAACAAAATGAATGAAAAAAATAGAATTAAAAAAAATTAATAAAAAAATAAAAATAAATAAAAATTTTGTTATTAAAAATCAAAAAGCAAGGGGAAGAATAGAAAATAAGAAAAAGTTGAAAAGTTGACCCCTCATTTTAGAGTGTGCTTTTTAATTTTTAATCTTTTGTTTGTGTGTTTGAGAAGTAGGGAAATGAAATATTTTCGTTTTGAAGATAACTGACACGCGTAAGGCAAAAGTGAAAGACATGATCCAGTTTGATATGCTCGGTAGGCTCAGTTCCAAAAACAAAGGTATGAGTCACAACACTTAAATATAAAGTATGTCATTTGACGAGAAACACACACTTAGGTTAAGTTGCTAGTTCTATTTGGCTGTGAGATTGTTCTCGATGCACACGCCGGACTCCAGATTGTTGAATCGAAAATCTCAAAAGGTCGGCGTCCCCTCTATTTTGTGTGAGCAAAGACCTGGGGATGTCAAAGTCATTAGTCAAGTCTTGCCTCTGCTTTGCGTGAGAAATGACCTGGTGTAGAATGGCTGACGTGTTAATTAGACTTTCCTCTGTTTTGCGTGAGCAAAGACCTGGTTTGTCTGTATTAACGTGCTTGCATATCACTGTATATAAATTACACCACAAAAGATGCCAATGTGCACAATAAAAGAGACCCTCTAGCGTCCAAAACCCTTTAGACCTGACTTTCAGACTAGGCTTATGTGTTTAATGAAAGGTTACCACCTGACTGAAAAATGCCTCTAAGTTGAAATCATAAAAGTCTTTGTATATTATCCCTATCTCTCTTATGATCTATTCTTTCTCTTCTCAACTAAGTCTTGAGAATAGATTCAAAACTCTGGATATGGGAATGTGAAAATATTTGGTAGGGAATGATTAAGCTTGATAGACTGCAAAAAGTAATTACCTAGGATTGGTGTGTGACTGTCTTGTGTTTGAAATTAATGTACCTAAAAGATAAATAAGTGACAAACAACATGGAAAAGAGGAACTTGGGTTTAAAGAGGATCAATATACTGGCAATCACCTAGATGTGTTCGAGTAACATATGCTGAAAAGGGTTCCTCAGTTCAGACAAAGACGGTTTGATCCCAAATAAAACCTTCTCGTTAGTAATTGGGTATGTTTGTTTTTAATTTTATTTTTCTTTTGAGTCTTCTTAAGTTTTTAATGTTTGTTTTCAACCATGGCCAGGTTAATTTGAAAGGTTTTAATATGCTTTTGTGGGTTTTGTGCAAGAAATTATGTCCCACCCCAAAAGTGACCCGTTTTATAAAGGGAGAAGGTGAGATAAAAAGTTGAAATAATATGCATTATCTCAGGGGAAGATATGTATCAGGGGAAGTATTTAAAGGAAACCCGTAATCAATGGTAGGGTTTGTGTTAAATAATGTTATTCAGCCGCTGACCTTGTAACCAGTCATCATTGTCTGGTTAGTTGTTTGTTTCATGTTGCGCATGGCAGGTTAACTGCAAAAGAAAAGAAAAGTCAAGGATTCTGTTGATAAAAGCATTGCTGCTGCTACTTGTGTTGAAGAACTAGCCGGAAAATGACTTACTCTACTGAAGAAACTAATGCTTAGGGGAAGTTTATTGGTTCAAATGAGGCTTCCAAAGATCAAGAAGACATTGTTCACAAGTTGAGGGGAAGCTACATGCAGTCAGCTCAAGATCTACAGTTAAGCATGCCAAGATAGAGGTTTTAAAATTTTAGCCTCTGACGACAAAGACATGTCAAGAAAGTTACTGTTGATTCAGCAAGGACCAAAGTTTCTTTCAAGAAGAATCAAGTGTATGAGAATCCTCCTCTCATTACTTGTTCGTCATTTGAAGTCCAAGCTGTTGCTGATTGAGAGAAATCTCCCAAAAGTCTCTCGTTGTTGCCCAGTGAAGATTATTGAAGAAAGGATCTTCACCAACACAACTTCAAACCAAAATAAGATAACAAAGCTAAAGACTAATAGTTGAAGACATTTAATATCACAAGCCTAGGGGAAGATTGTAGAGGCTAGATTTATGAGGCTTGCAATATTAAATGGGTTTGCGAGGTTTGGGCTTGTAATAGTTAGTATTTATGTTGGGTTTGGGCTTGGGCTGATATAAGCCCATATAAGCTTATGTGTGTTTCTATATAAACACACATAAGGCTCCTTTTCTAGGGTTGGCCATTCCAGAGAGAGACAAAGAGTTCTAGAGAGATTACGGTTTTGCTCTTAACCGTGGGTGTACCAGAAGAGTTTTAGTGATTCGTGTGCATTGTTTTTAAGGTTTTATTGCATTCATATATTGTGTGTTCATCAATTTCTCCGTCTTTCATCTTGAATCACTTAATCAACGGATTCCGCTCGCTGATTAAGATTGTTGATATCGTGTTTGGTCGATTTCGATGCTACAGTGAGATCCCCAATCACTAATGATCACACGAGGGATTCCAAATCTAGTAAAAATATTTTGTTGGACAAATTTGCAAATGACACTGTGGTCATTACTCATAGTGGTAATGGCTTCTATCCACTTTGACACATAATCTACAACCACTAAAATATTAAAAAAAAAAACCGTTAGTGCTAGGAAATGGGCCCATAAAATCGATGCCCCAAACATCAAAATTTTCAACAACCAAAATCGGTTGTAGTGGCATCTCATTGCGCTTGCTGATGCTTCCCATCTGCTGACATCTCAAACAGCTCCTCGCGAACTCAAAAGCATCCTTAAAAATAGTAGGCCAAAACAATCTGGATGATTACACCCGATAACCTGTCTTCTGTCCACTAAAGTGGCCTCCACACGCCGATGCATGTACCAAACTCAAAACTGCTTGTACCTCCGACTTGGGTACACATCTCTGGATTATTTGATCCGAGCCTACCTTGAACAAATTTAGCTCATCACAGATGTATCGACTAGCTTGAGCCTTCAAATGAAACTTATGTCTCTTGGTCCAATGTTCCAGAATTGTACCTACAGCCAAATAATTAACAATGTTAGCTCATCCAAGAATGTCTCATTGATCATGAGATCGTCATCTTCAGCCTCAATGTGGGGCAATCGGGACAGATGGTCCGCCACCATTTTTTCGCTTCCCTTCTTTTCTCTAATTTCCAAATTGAAATCCCTGTAACAATAGGATCCACCGAATCAACCTCGGCTTGGCATCCTTCTTCTCCATCAAATACCGGACCGCGCTATGGTCCGAGTAAACTACCACTTTGCTCCCTAGATGTATGACCTAAATTTATCTAAAGAAAAAACAACTGCAAGTAATTATTTTTCAGTAGTAGGTATTATTCAATTGTGCTCCATCTAAAGTCTTACTTGCATAAAAGATCACTACGGGTTTCTTATCTACTCATTGACCCAAAACTGGCCAACCGCAATATCAGACGCATCACACATAATTTCAAACGGCGCGGACCAATCGGTGCTTGCAAAACAGGTGCTTCAATTAATTTATTTTTCAAAGTGTTAAAAGAATTTAAACACTCATCATCAAAATTAAAAACTTCATCTTTTAGCAACAATTTGCAAAGAGGTTCAGTAATTTTACTAAAATCATTTACAAACCTCCTATAGAACCCGACATGTCCCAAGAATGCCCTTATACCCTTAACATTTGTGGGAGGAGGTAAAGTTGAAATCACTTTAATTTTAGCACGATCAACCTCAATCCCACGACTCAACACCACGTGTCCCAACATGATCCCCTCTTGCACCATAAAATGGCTCTTTTCCCAACTCAACACGAAATTAGTTTCTATGCAACGTTCTAAAACTCAGGTTAGTTGGTTCAAACATGACTCAAAAGATGTACCAAATATCAAAAAATCATCCATAACGATTTTAAGTGAATCCCCAAACATATCTGAAAAAATTGCCATCATACATCTTTGACAAGTGGCCGGGGCATTACAGAAACCGAATGGTATCCTTCTGAAAGCAAAAGTTCCATATGGACAAGTAAAAGTGGTATTTTGTTGGTCATGTGAGTTGTATGATTGTACCCCGTATAACCGTCTAGAAAACAATAAAATTTTTGACCGGACAATTTTTCAAAAATTTGGTCAATGAAAGGTAGAGTCGCAGAATTTAACTTCCTATAATCTATGCAAATTCGCCACTCGGTTACGGATTGGGTGGCAATTTCCTCACCTTTCTTGTTCCTAACTATCTGAATACCTGCTTTCTTAGGAACCGTCTGTGTCGGACTTACCCATGTGCTCTATGAAATACGGTAGATAGTACCCGCATTAAGCCACTTCCGTACTTCCTTCTTCACACTTTCCCGCATGTTCGGGTTGAGCCTCTATTGTGCATTTCTTGCTGGTCTGGCACCTTCTTCGGTGATTATCTTGTGCATCACAATGGACGGGCTGATTCCCTTCAAATCTGCTATTGTCCATCCAATTATGGCTCTGTGCTTCACCAAAACTTCCATTTAACGCCTCTTCCTGCTCCTTAGTTAAACCTGCAGAAATAATAACAGGAAGCGTGTTATTTTCACCAACAAAACCATATTTTAGATGTTTAGGTAACACTTTAAGATCTAAAGAAGGTGGCGATTCAAGTGAAGGCTTCAATTCTGAATCAATGTGCTCCGATAAGCTCTCCACTTGAATAGACCATGGTGGCCTTTGAAATCTCACTGCCATAAATTCCTGACTCTCATATTCAGCTTCCAATTCCTTGACCATACCTGCATAATCCCTACCAAACAAAACACACTCCTCGGGGGTCCCATCCTCCTCATTACAAGGAAAAATTAGAGACATAAGACCATCGACAATGTCCGCCCTAAAGCATTCATCGTCATCCGGAGGGTTAGATACATTCCCAAAAACACTTAATCTCATTTTTCGGTTCCCAAAAGTCATGTCCACGGTACCCAACCTATAATCAATTTGTGAATGACTCGTAGCTAGAAAAGGTCGACCCAAAATTACCGTTGGTTGAGCATTTTTTTTAATTGACAAATATTCTAGAACCAAAAAATTGACTGGGTAGAAAAATTCAATGACTTTAACAATTACATCCGATAAAAGTCTCCGGGGTAGCTTAGGGGTCAAATCAGCCAAAATCACCATAGTGTCGGCTTTTTTAATGGTCCAAAGTCATACTGGTCATACAAGCTCCCCGGTAAAATACTCACACTTACTCCAAGATCCAACAGGGCACGGGTCATTTGAAAGTCACCAAATTGTATTGAAATCATTAGTGCCCCTGGATCTTGCAGTTTTTTAGGCAAAATTCTTGAAATTATGGCACTCACGTCTGCTGTAGCATCATGCTGTTTTGGAATTTTGTAATTTCGATTTTGAGTGCACATGTCTGCAAATATTTTGCATAAGCCGGAATTTGTTTAATGGCATCTAAAAGGGGAAGATTAATTTTTACTTGTTTGAAAATTTCCCACATTTCTTCTTGCTGTGGCCCCTTTTATTTGTCACTTTTTGATTTGGTTCAATTAAAGCTTTTGGGAATGGTACAAACTTTTCTTTTGGTTCAATCAATTCTTCATCTATCACCCTATTTTATGATTCTTTAAAGGTTACCTTTTTAGATTTCCTAGGGCTAATAGATTCAGTTTCGACTGATTTTTGAACTGTTTTTGGTTGGTCATTTTCCGGCTTATCATCACTGTCACTTACCCAATCCTCCACCACCCCATCAGTTTGTGGTGAAGGTGTCCTCACCTTATTATATACAGACTTACCTAAGCGTAAAGTAGTGATCTTGTTGATTGGCACGTGTCTAGTGTTCTTTGAGCTGGATGACGAATGCTGATGTTAAGGGTTTATGTCAGTATCACCGGGCAACTTTCCTGGATCACATCTTGAATTTTCATCTGCTAGTTGACCGATCTGCTTTTGTATGGCTCCCATCGCCTTGTCTTGAAACTCGAACATCCTATCAAACCCTTGGACTTTGTTAGCCAGTTTCTTTTGGCCATCAAATAATTGCTTTTGGCCATCGACTAACGAGTTAATTTTTTCCAGTATTGTGGCGAACTAAGATTGCATCCCATCTTCCTGTTTTGGTTGCCCCTATTGGTAACCTCTTTGTTGATAATTTCCACCTTGGTTGTATGTGTTCCGTTGGTAGGCCCCTTGGTTATACCCGGCTTATCAGCCATGATATTGCGTTGAGCTCCACCCTGCACATTAGAACCTTGAAATTCAGGATTCAATTGATTACTAGAATTACCATACCTGAAATTTGGGTGATTGCGAAAACCAGGAGGATAGGTGTTGGAATTCACGTTCCCTTGTACAAAGTTCACATCTTCACCCTTCTTTTTTGTTGCGGGACAAAAGTCTGCTAGATGACCTAACTCTCCACAATTTGTGCACAATGAAATCTGCCCACTTTTCAGGTGCACCACCCAAATTCATTTGGGCCACTTGCTTTTCCAACAGGAGATTTTGTTGGCGGAGCTTCTCTATTCTCTCCTCAGTCTCACAGTGTATAGATTTGACCGATGAGGATCTCGATCTTCTTCCATTTGGAGCAAGTCTCTTTGAGGTGAAATCATCCTCTCCATGTGCCCCCAGTCCATGTATTTCAAATTGGTTAGAAATGTACCATTACTGATTGAGTTTAAATCCCTTACATTGTCACACCCCCAAATAACCACCAACGGAGTTTATACCGTTAAGGGGTGCGAGCAAACCAGGACCACTACCATTAGTTACAAATACTAAATGAATCAGAGTTAGTCCAAATGTAAATCATAAATTAAATTCTTCAAAATACGCAGCGGAAAATATTATCTTAGCACTAACCACGTGCTTTACAAATCAGTGTTTTAAATTCCCAATTAAGTCTAAATAGAATTAAAAATTTGTCTTCACGTGCCATGCCAACCCGCTCCGGATACTCCTCAGCGATCTGCAAAAGTTTAAACCACGCAAGTGTCAACCTAACGGTTGGTGAGTTCACGGTGGGCTTGTCATGCAGTGGCCCGGTCTCATAATCATAATCGTGTCAACATATACTTATGAAATATTTATTTGTGAAAAGCAATGATTAATGATATCCATAATCATAGTATTGTGGTTTAGTAAAAGTATTGTCCGTAACATACGTTATCGGGTATGTACTAGTTTTGTATAGTTAAAGTGCTCAACCGATATCGCGGGTAGCTAATCCGTTGTTCCATGCACTAAGGAAGTTTGTACCAAAACTGACTGATAATTGTAGTGGCAGCGTCATCATCTATTTTGTTTTGCGGACCTACGTCATCGCGGCTTTGCCTCCCCCGTGTCCTCTCGGGATCACGGTCAGATAGGCTGATATTGTACCTCCGTGCACTTCCCGTGTCACGAGGCGGAGTTTGTCAAACTCCAGTAGATCTACCCAACATCCCCTCGCTTTACAATTAATGGTACAATTAAGTTGAGGACTTTTTCAGTTATAAGGCAATCCTTAGAAATCATGTGATATCATGTGGTTTAGACTTTAACCTACACTAGCCATACTAAAACGGTTTACTTTGGGTTCTCATGAATCCCGAAAACATTTTCAGTTTCGTTTTAGGAATAGTTGTTTGAGTATTTCACAAGTGTCTCCCATAAAACACTTCAAGTTCATCAAGTGGGTGCCAAGCACTCCTAAGTTTCAAGTTCATCAGAGAGGTGCATAGCACTCATAAGATTGTCAGCATTGTCTTTCATTTAGTTATTCAGTGTGACCCAAACGGGTTCACGGTAACTGGGTTAGTGACACTCACCTTTGGTTGCACTGCTACACTTGCTAAGTAATCCAAATATTGTTTGCTTATCGAAGACCTAAGAACACGTTTAGGTCTTAAGTATTAGTTTTGTGTCTAATATTTAACTCACGTCACTATGGCCCATAACATAGCACGTTGGAACTATGACTCGACATACCGACACACGACACCGATGGTTGATCATAACAAGGGTTCATATAATTCAGAAATCAAGGCATGTTTCATTATTGCATAATCATGTAAGTCATAGCATAACATTCAAACAAGTTGCACAAGTTGGGTTTTGGTCAGATCATAGTTTCGCTACTTAGTGTCGCTACATAGTTTCGCTAGGTGCACGGGCAGCACTTTCGCTAGGGATTACCTGGTGACACAGTTTCGCTAGCTAGTTTCGCCCGAAACTGCTGACGCAGTTTCGCTAGCCTAGTTTCGCTTGAAACTGGTTTGAACTTTCGTTCAGGTTGGTTCGCTCGGTAGTTTCGTTCGAGCAGGTCTGCTTAGTTTCGCGGGCGACACTATAGTTTCGCCACATAGTATCGCTGGATGAATATCTATACAGTTTCGCTGTATAGTTTCGCCCAGAGAACAGCTCAGTTTCGCTGGTCGCGAAAAACACATAAATCAGCCTAAAAATCAATCTAACAGCTTCCATACTTCATGTGATTCAATATTTAGCATGCATAAACATTTACCAGCATCAAACAACAAGATTTAACACCTTAAACATGGGTTTTCACATTCAAATCACCAAAAACACATTTTAAACCTAAAATGACCTAACTAGCATGAATCTTCATTATGGTTTGATTTCAAACGTAAAGTTACTGACTTTATGATAGATTTAGCCTTCCTAAGCATCATATCAGAAGATCAAGTGATTACATGAAGATCTAAGCATGCTTTTTAAGAAAACACATAGAATATGCATAAAGAATGGTTTTGGGACTCACGATTCGATCTAGGGTCTGAATGGATGATGTCTCGAGGCTGAGATCACGTCGGCTCGGGGTGTTTCTCGACTGACCAGAAATTCCAGGAGAGTGTGTGTGTGTTTAGTGTGGAGATGATGCAAATGGGATGTAACTAGGGTTTTATAAAATATATATATCAGGGGCTAGTTTCGCTGGCAGTTTCGCTGGCCAAGCGAAACTGGCTCTGAACTCATGCAAGTCAAACAGTTTAGTCGGCTACCGAGCGAATCTACAGTTTCGCCCGGTAGTTTCGCTGGAAACCAAAAGTGGCCAATTTACATTCTATTATCAATACTAAATCATGCATTTAAATCACATTGCACATAATGACAATAAATAAATTAACACATAACACATATGGACGGGTTCGGTGATCAACCAAAGGTCGTGGACGTATTCGGCCTAGTTAAGCATTAGTTACTAAGTTAACACTTATAACGTAACTAACTGAGATTGTCTAACGGAAGTTAACCTTGGAATTCTCGAATGTCACATCATCCCCTTGTAAATGGAATTTTCGTCCCGAAAATTATTCTTGCGTCGTAGCGTTCGCAGCCTCGGTTGTCGTCGTTGCTGTTGTTGCTGGGGAAAGAAAGCAAAGGTTTTAGGGTCGCCACATCCTCCTCCTGTTAAAGGAATTTTGGTCCCCAAAATTAAATCGTACCTTGAGTTTCCGTGGACGTTTGCCCGAACAAGTGAGGATACTTTTTCTTCATTTGATCCTCTCGTTCCCAAGTATATTCAGGTCCACGCTTTGAGTTCCATCGAACCTTGACGATCGGAATCTTGCTACGTTTGAGGGCTTTCTCCTCGCGTCCCATGATTTCTACCGGTTGCTCGATAAATCTCAAATGTTCATCAATTTCCAATTCCTCCAAAGGAATTATTTCGGTGTCTTCAGCCAGACATTTCTTCAGATTAGAAACGTGAAACACGTTGTTAACTCCATCGAGTTCGGCAGGGAGTCGTAATCGATAGGCCACCGGGCCTACTTCCCCGATGATTTCAAATGGACTGATATAGCGAGGATTCAGCTTTCCACGCTTTCCGAAGCGTATCACTCCTTTCCAGGGAGATACCTTCAATAGTACCTTGTCGCCTACCTCGAACTTCAAAGGTTTACGGCGTTTGTCGGCATAGCTCTTTTGCCTATCACGTGCTGCGGCTATCCGCTTTCTGATTTGAATAATTCGTTCCGTTGTATCATGAATGATTTATGGTCCGGTGAGTCCCTTCTCACCCGTTTCGGCCCAACACACGGGCGATCTACATTTTCTGCCATAAAGAGCTTCAAAAGGTGCTGCACCAATGCTCGTATGATAACTGTTGTTGTAGGAGAACTCCACCAACGGAAGGTGAGCCTCCCAGTCTTTACCGAAGTCGAGAACGCAAGCTCGGAGCATATCTTCCAAAGTTTGAATAGTTCGTTCCGTCTGACCATCGGTCTGCGGGTGATAAGCTGTACTCATATCCAGTCTGGTTCCCAGTGCTTCTTGCATAGATTGCCACAATCAGGAAGTAAATCGAGGATCTCGATCAGAGATAATGGTCTTAGGCACTCCATGACGTGCCACAATTCGGTCAATGTACAGCTTAGTTAACTTATCCATATTATCGTTTTCCCTCATTGGAATAAAGTGTGCTTATTTGGTTAATCGATCAATGATAACCCAAATCGCATCCGGTCGATTCGATCGATGAGGTAATCCTGTTACGAAATCCATGGAGATGTCCTCCCATTTCCATTCTGGGATCTTTGGTTGCTGTAATAATCCAGAAGGCTTTTGGTACTCGATCTTAACTCTTGAGCATGTTAAACACTTAGCCACATATCGCGCAATGTCGGCTTTCATATTCGGCCACCAATATAAGTTCTTCAAATCTTGGTACATTTTATCCGATCCAGGGTGCACCGAATACCTTGATTTGTGAGCCTCGTCCATCACGAGTTCACGGATATTTCCAAGTAAAGGAACCCAAATTCTGTCATTGTAATACCTGAGTCCATCGGACTTAATCTCTGAGTTCCCGTCCACACCACGCAGTGCTTCAGCTGCGAAATTTCCTTCTTTTAAAGCTTCTCGTTGGGCATCGCGGATCCGATCCGGCAATCCCGTGTGAATGGTAAGTTGGAGCGCTCGTACTCGTCGAGGCTTTTCGTATTCCTTTCGGCTTAAGGCATCAGCCACAACATTGGCTTTTCCCGGGTGATACTTAATTGCTAAGTCATAATCATTTAGTAGCTCGACCCACCGTCGTTGTCGCATGTTGAGGTCCTTCTGTTCAAAGATATGCTGTAAGCTATTGTGGTCGGTAAATATCGTGCACTTTGTTCCGTAGAGGTAATGTCTCCAAATTTTGAGTGCAAAAACAACGGCTCCTAATTCCAAATCATGTGTTGTATAATTCTTCTCAGTATCCTTCAGTTGCCTGGACCCGTAGGCAATCACTTTGTCTCGTTGCATCAACACGCAACCGAGTCCTTGAATGGAGGCATCGCAATAGACCACAAAGTCGTCAACCCCTTCGGGTAGCGAGAGAATCGGAGCTGAGCATAACATGTCCTTAAGAGTTTGAAACGCGTGTTCCTCTTTTCACCCCATCTATATTGCAGTCCTTTGTGCGTTAAGGCTGTTAAGGGTTGAGCCAGTTGTGAGAAACCCTTGATGAATCTTTGGTAATATCCGGCAAGTCCCAAAAATTGTCGGATTTCGGTCGGCGCTCTCGGGGTAGACCAATTCTTGATAGCTTCCACTTTAGCTGGGTCGACATGAATTCCATCCTGATTAACAATGTGTCCAAGAAACTGGACTTCGCGAATCCAAAAATCGCACTTCGAAAACTTAGCATAAAGCTGTTCCTTGCGGAGTAATTCCAAGATAAGTCGTAGGTGTCTTTCGTGTTCTTCCTTCGTCTTGGAGTAGATTAAGATATCGTCGATGAAAACTATCACAAACTGATCGAGGTACGGCTTGCACACCCGATTCATCAGATCCATAAACACAGCAGGCGCATTAGTTAGCCCAAACGGCATAACCAAAAACTCGTAATGACCATACCGAGTTCTGAAAGCAGTCTTGGGGACATCCTCATCACGAACACGAAGTTGGTGATATCCAGACCGTAGATCAATCTTTGAAAAGTAGCTCGAACCTTGCAGTTGGTCGAATAGATTGTCGATTCGAGGAAGTGGATACCGATTCTTGATCGTGACCTTGTTAAGCTCTCGGTAGTCGATACACATGCGGAACGTTCCATCTTTCTTCTTAACAAACAATACCGGTGCTCCCCATGGAGACGAACTTGGACGAATAAATCCTTTGTCGAGTAACTCTTGAAGTTGTGCGGAGAGTTCGTTGAGTTCGCTTACCGCCAAACGGTAAGGTGCGCGTGCAATCGGAGCGGATCCAGGAGCTAAATCGATTCCAAACTCAACTTGTCGAAATGGAGGCAAACCAGGAAAATCTTCAGGAAATACATCTTGGAAGTCGCGGACTATCGGGTAGTCGTCGATTTTACGCTCGGGAAGTGTCGTGTCTGTGACGTTTGCAAGGATCGCGAAGTGACCTTTACGAAGGCACTTTTGAGCTTTAAGAAACGAGATGATACCGGTGACTGTTCCACCCTTTTCACCTTGAACTGTTAACACTTCACCTCCTTCGAGTGGGATACGAACCACTTTTTCTTGGCATAAAATTTCAGCTCGGTTTTCAGATAACCAATCCATTCCTACTATGACATCAAAACTACCAATCGGGAAAGGCATAAGATCGATTCCTAACGTATGGCCAGCTAGTTCTAACTTACAGTCCTTAACTATCTGAGTCGTATCATGAAGTTTACCATTTGCTAGCTCTACCACATACTTGGCATCTAAGGCAATTGGTTTAGCATTAATTAGTCTAGCAAACTTAGTGGAAATAAAGCTTCTTTCAGCACCAGAATCAAACAATACAGTAGCAAAGAAACCATTAAGGATGAATTTACCGTTAATCACGTTGGCATCGTTGCGAGCTTCACCTTGACCCATGACAAAAGCTCTTACTCTGCCATTTCCACCATTCCCGTTGTTACCATTCCCGTTGCCATTACCTCCGCCATTACCATTCCCACCATTATTTCCTTGATTACCATTTCCTTGTCTTCTCAACTGCGGGCAGTCCCTTTTTATGTGGCCTTGAGCACCACATTCATAGCAGTTCCCATTACCATTTCCTCTGGGAGCTTCATTGTTGTTGTTACGGTTCTGACCATTGTTGTTTCCATTGCCCCGGTTATTTCCATAGTTGTTGTTGCTATGATTGTTATTGTTTTGCCTTAGGCGGTTTTGTTGCTCGGGAAGAATCGTCCAACAGTCCTTCGCCTCATGGCTTTTCTTGCCACACCTTTCACAGCTTAAATTCCTTCTACAAATACCAGTGTGATGCTTCCCACACTTGTTACACATGGGCAGGTTACCCTTGTAGTTGCTTTGACCATTACCGCCTTGGCGGTTGTTTCCACTGTTGTTCCCAGACCTTTTGCTTTGACCTTGGGAGTTGTAAGACCTCCCGGTGTTGTTTCCCACACTTTGATTGTTCATGGAGTTTTCAGGAGCTTCATCATCAGCTTTTCTTTTGCCACTTAAGGCAGTCTTCTCTGTGGCCTTAGCAGGAAGTGTACCTTTTTCAACTTCCTGATCGGTAAGCTTGTGAGCCAAACGAATGGCTTGCTGCACGGTTGTGGGGTTGCTGGCAGTCACTAGTCCCTTGATTTGAGGCGCGAGGCCTTCCAGATAACGCTCAATGCGTTTGAACTCAGCATCCACCATTGTGGGGCACAAGACCGCGTACTCATGGTAACGCGCAGTATACTGTTCGACTTCAGACCCATTCATTTTCAGATTCAAGAATTCGCCCTCTAACTTCTTCACTTGGTCACGGGGACAGTACTCCTCCATAATTAGTTCCTTAAACGCTTCCCATTCCATGTTATTAGCCGCATCAATCACAATCATCTGGATTTCGGCATTCCACCAGGAGAGAGCAGCTCCCTCAAAGGTACCAGTAGCATACTTCACTTTGCTCTCAGCAGGGCAGTTGCACATACAGAAGACCTTTTCAAACTTCTCGATCCACCTGAGGAGTCCTACCGCTCCTTCTTCGCCGGAAAACGTCATTGGCTTACAATCCATGAAGGACTTAAACGTGCAGTGATGGTGGTTTCCTGATGCAATAATAGTTCGGGTTTTAAGTTTAAACAGGTCAAAATATAATCGCTTCGTGCCTTAACCGGCATAATAATTACCCTGTGCGGCGTATGCAGCTTGGACGGCTGCCACTGCGGCTTGCACGTGTTCGTTAATCATAGCTTGTAGTTGTGCAGGTGTCATGTTAATGTTGCTCCTTCCGTGTCCTCTTCCAGACATTTTGCTGGACAGTTAAAGTAGCCAGTGTTCAGTCACAGTTATACTTTATACATATCCCATAATATGTATATTAACAATTTTCCCGTTATCCCACTATTAGTCCAGAAAAATTTTGTGCAAAATCGAGGCGTCGTCGGAGAACGTCGTAAGTCGTAAGTGGCTATCGTCGAAAGTCGGCTTTCCCATAAAAGTCACCGTCGGTGTAGTCATCGTAGCAGATTTCAGGACGTAGCGTGTAGCATCGTTTCGTTGTTGCTTTCCCCCGGAATAGTGTGCGTATTAGCGTTCGCGTTTCGTATTCGTGTGTGAAAATTTTCCCTAAGGTTTTCCGTTAGACTACCTAGACACGGTCTTTATATATATATATATATATATATATATATATATATATATATATATACATACATACGTACTAAGCTTTTACTTACACAGTAGAGCGAGCATCCCAGGTTTGCACGTAAATATTATGTTTTGGGAATTTGTTTGTTCGTTTGTAACTAAGGTTTTCAAGTTGCAGTTTCCAAATCGTTTTTAATAAATGATTCCAGTTCTCTGCAACTTATGGCTCTGATACCAATCTGTCACACCCCCAAATAACCACCAACGGAGTTTATACCGTTAAGGGGTGCGAGCAAACCAGGACCACAACCATTAGTTACAAATACTAAATGAATCAGAGTTAGTCCAAATGTAAATCATAAATTAAATTCTTCAAAATACGCAGCGGAAAATATTATCTTAGCACTAACCACGTGCTTTACAAATCAGTGTTTTAAATTCCCAATTAAGTCTAAATAGAATTAAAAATTTGTCTTCACGTGCCATGCCAACCCGCTCCGGATACTCCTCAGCGATCTGCAAAAGTTTAAACCACGCAAGTGTCAACCTAACGGTTGGTGAGTTCACGGTGGGCTTGTCATGCAGTGGCCCGGTCTCATAATCATAATCGTGTCAACATATACTTATGAAATATTTATTTGTGAAAAGCAATGATTAATGATATCCATAATCATAGTATTGTGGTTTAGTAAAAGTATTGTCCGTAACATACGTTATCGGGTATGTACTAGTTTTGTATAGTTAAAGTGCTCAACCGATATCGCGGGTAGCTAATCCGTTGTTCCATGCACTAAGGAAGTTTGTACCAAAGCTGACTGATAATTGTAGTGGCAGCGCCATCATCTATTTTGTTTTGCGGACCTACGTCATCGCGGCTTTGCCTCCCTCGTGTCCTCTCGGGATCACGGTCAGATAGGCTGATATTGTACCTCCGTGCACTTCCCGTGTCACGAGGCGGAGTTTGTCAAACTCCAGTAGATCTACCCAACATCCCCTCGCTTTACAATTAATGGTACAATTAAGTTGAGGACTTTTTCAGTTATAAGGCAATCCTTAGAAATCATGTGATATCATGTGGTTTAGACTTTAACTTACACAAGCCATATTAAAACGGTTTACTTTGGGTTCTCATGAATCCCGAAAACATTTTCAGTTTCGTTTTAGGAATAGTTGTTTGAGTATTTCACAAGTGTCTCCCATAAAACACTTCAAGTTCATCAAGTGGGTGCCAAGCACTCCTAAGTTTCAAGTTCATCAGAGAGGTGCATAGCACTCATAAGATTGTCAGCATTGTCTTTCATTTAGTTATTCAGTGTGACCCAAACGGGTTCACGGTAACTGGGTTAGTGACACTCACCTTTGGTTGCACTGCTACACTTGCTAAGTAATCCAAATATTGTTTGCTTATCGAAGACCTAAGAACACGTTTAGGTCTTAAGTATTAGTTTTGTGTCTAATATTTAACTCACGTCACTATGGCCCATAACATAGCACGTTGGAACTATGACTCGACATACCGACACACGACACCGATGGTTGATCATAACAAGGGTTCATATAATTCAGAAATCAAGGCATGTTTCATTATTGCATAATCATGTAAGTCATAGCATAACATTCAAACAAGTTGCACAAGTTGGGTTTTGGTCAGATCATAGTTTCGCTACTTAGTGTCGCTACATAGTTTCGCTAGGTGCACGGGCAGCACTTTCGCTAGGGATTACCTGGTGACACAGTTTCGCTAGCTAGTTTCGCCCGAAACTGCTGACGCAGTTTCGCTAGCCTAGTTTCGCTTGAAACTGTTTTGAACTTTCGTTCAGGTTGGTTCGCTCGGTAGTTTCGTTCGAGCAGGTCTGCTTAGTTTCGCGGGCGACACTATAGTTTCGCCACATAGTATCGCTGGATGAATATCTATACAGTTTCGCTGTATAGTTCCGCCAAGAGAACAGCTCAGTTTCGCTGGTCGCAAAAAACACATAAATCAGCCTAAAAATCAATCTAACAGCTTCCATACTTCATGTGATTCAATATTTAGCATGCATAAACATTTACCAGCACCAAACAACAAGATTTAACACCTTAAACATGGGTTTTCACATTCAAATCACCAAAAACACATTTTAAACCTAAAATGACCTAACTAGCATGAATCTTCATTATGGTTTGATTTCAAACGTAAAGTTACTGACTTTATGATAGATCTTGCCTTCCTAAGCATCATATCAGAAGATCAAGTGATTACATGAAGATCTAAGCATGCTTTTTAAGAAAACACATAGAAAATGCATAAAGAATGGTTTTGGGACTCACGATTCGATCTAGGGTCTGAATGGATGATGTCTCGAGGCTGAGATCACGTCGGCTCGGGGTGTTTCTCGACTGACCATAAATTCCAGGAGAGTGTGTGTGTGTTTAGTGTGGAGATGATGCAAATGGGATGTAACTAGGGTTTTATAAAATATATATATCAGGGGCTAGTTTCGCTGGCAGTTTCGCTGGCCAAGCGAAACTGGCTCTGAACTCATGCAAGTCAAACAGTTTAGCTGGCTACCGAGCGAATCTACAGTTTCACCCGGTAGTTTCGCTGGAAACCAAAAGTGGCCAATTTACATTCTATTATCAATACTAAATCATGCGTTTAAATCACATTGCACATAATGACAATAAATAAATAAACACATAACACATATGGACGGGTTCGGTGATCAACCAAAGGTTGTGGACGTATTCGGCCTAGTTAGCATTATTTACTAAGTTAACACTTATAACGTAACTAACGGAGATTGTCTAATGGAAGTTAACCTTGGAATTCTCGGATGTCACATACATCTTCTGGAAGCAAGCCATCATAGAACGACTTGATTAGGTCCCACGTTTGTAACCATGATGTGGGCACTTCCACAACAAATCTTTGAACCTATTGAATGCCTCGTGAAAAGGGTTCTCCCGAGTGTTGCTGAAATGATCTAATCTCCCCTTTAACCTCGCTCGTCTTGCTCATGGGATAGTATTCTTCAAGGAAAGCTTCTTGCATTTGCATCCATGTGTATATGCTTCCCACGGGCGAACTATCAAACCATCTCCTCGACCGATCTTTTAATGTATACTAGAAAAGCATCAGCTTGACATCTCAGCTGTGAACCCAGGTGCTCCTTTTGTGATGCATATCGACTCAAAAGAATGAATGTGATGATAGGGATCCTCTGTTCTCTTCCCATAGAATTTTGGTAAATGCCCCAAATATTGAGGCCGGACCTCAAATGCCCGTCTATTAGCTCCAATTGGGGTAACTACAGCCGACGAACTTAGAACCACAACTAGATTGAAATGACTTGTAACACCTTCCACCGGTACATTCGCTACAACCCTCGAGACTCGTCCTTCCATTTTTATATGAGCTACCCCATTATTTGGTTGAATGAATTATGGAATATCTCTCGGAGGTTGATCTCGTTGAACATTTAGAGCCACATTTTGGGGTTGAGCTTGTTCCTGGTTCCTTGGAACTTGGTTCTATGCCCCTGTACCATATCCAAGTCCATCATCTTCGCTTGGATCATACCAATCTTGATCCCACGACTCCTCTTGTTGTTGCCAATCTTGGTCGAAACCATACCCATCAGTAGGATAACCATATCCTTGTCGCTCAGAAAGTGGATTTTGTCTAAACTGGGGTTGGTTGACATTTTGGAACTGTTGTGATGGAGTCTGTTGTGGGGCTTGGTGAAATATGGATGGTTGTTGGGGCGGTGGAAATGGTTTCCATTCTCGGTTACGATAGTCTCCCCAAGGGGACAAAGATGGAAGTGATGGGTGATCATGTACATGGAATGGTGGAGTTTTGAAGTGGAGGTGGTGATTCTTGTCGGTTTGGGTTGGCGGGGTTTTAAGCTGATGGAATGTTTGGTTGAATATTTGGGTTTTGAGCTGGTGGAATGTTTGGGTTCACCGGCTCATTGTGAAGTGGATTTTGAGGTGGTTGGTTTTGTGGGTTGTTATGATTATGGTCCTCCATTAATCTCCTATTTCTCAGCTCTGCTCAGTTATGCCGAGCTGCTCTTTCAATCTCTGGATTGTAGATCAAAGGCGATGTTTTGCGAGAATGCCGCGTATGCATGAAATTTCACCTAAAACCTCCAAAATTGGTAACAAACAAGCAAACAAATTACGTAGCACTATTTCAGGGGATGAAAATAATGCAATAGAACATAAAAAAAATGCAAACTTGGGAGGTCAAAAATTGAAAATATTTCTGTCAAAACAGGAGCAAGGCGTACCACCCTAAACAGAGGGAATTCTAGGCGTACCGCCCCAAGTGGATATTCGACAGAAATTGATTTTTTTAGTTGTAGAAATTAACAATGGAAATTAAAAACAATTTTTTTATCATCTTGAAATCTGAAGGTTTCGCATTGCGCGTGCCAACCTCTCGACGATCCTCGGTAGAATAACAAACTTTACACATCTTATTTGTCTTGTGAATGGAAGCATATGCACTGATAACGGTTGTCGTGACCGTTATACAAATCCCTAAACTAACCTGTAGTATGGCAAGCTAAGGGTTATCGAACCAAGGGAATATGTGGATTCTAACTAGTGAACTATAACTAACTATTAACTACCAAATTAACCTAATTTGCCTCTTTGGCTGTTTTTGCTTGATATTGAGAATGGGACTAACAATGTAACTAAATTACCACTTAACTAAATTTACTAAAGCTAAGAATTGATTAAACAAAACTCTTATATGATGAAGATAACTACTTCTGGATCCTGATCTGCTACCTATCTAGTTAAAACAATTTGAATGCTAGTACTACATAGACATAGTCCCCTATTCCTTAGTCAACCTAATAACCTAGTTCTTAAGTGGGCTGCTTTATTCCTACCGCAATGAAAGCTGAAATATGACAGTCTACCACTAAAACCCAAGTTCACTAGTTAATTAAATGAGTTCTGCATGAGGATGCTCGACAGTTGCATTGAAAACCGGAACAACTAGCATACAATCGATTATATACAGAAAGATTCACACGATCATTTACCTAAAGCAGTTATAACGGAATTAGCCGGACATGTCTAATGATGAAAACATGATTGAAATTAAAGATTACATGAAAAACTATTACCGCATGATTAAAATCTTCAACGAATCTCTAAACAAGTCCGAGAATTCGTAACCCTAGAGCTCTGGTCGACCAAAAGTGCATAAGAAACTAAAAAAAAACTTAACCCTAATTTTTCTTATACCGACTCAATCGGGGCATACCGCCCCAAATGGTTAAAAAACACGGTGTACCGCCCCAATCTTCAATTCCTGATACTTTCCTCTTCTTTTGGGTGTACTGCCCTGTTCTTTATCACACTTGGGCGTACCGCCCATGCCTTGTTCTCAGGAACTTTTCTCATTTTCTACTTTTCCTTACTCGTTTCCCGACCTCGGTACCGATCAACTTCCAAGTCTTCCTAAAAACTCAGGATTCTACACTTTAGCTCCATGTACTTTGTAACATAAAACATCGGAAAATGTAATGCAATCCAACCAATATTGTTAACAAAAGTAAACAATTAATAACATTAGAGCACGACACTTTGGACTAACAACATGCACCTCTTGTTTGCGTGACGTATTTAGGGTTAATCTCTCGCCCCTTTACATTCAAGCGTATGGGAAAAACTTGACGTCCTCTATTTTCGATAAAAATATCCAAATGTGGTTTGACTAATATCTAGTAATGGTGGGTAGCTGGTACGCCTTCAAGGTGCTGGTAGTGTGGTGGGTTAGCTGCGGTACACCCTTTATAAAAACATTGGTGGCACGTTGAATATGGGACTAGTACTGGACCAAGGATTAACTTTAGAGTCACACTCAAGAGCCTCATCTTGAGAAACTCCATCTAACGGGACTAGGTCCTCGACAAAGTTGCTTAATTCTACTTTCCCTGAGATAGATATCCTTTATGTATTTCTATCAAAAGTGACATACCCAAAATAATCAAACTCCATGTTTTCAATTGTCCGAGTCTAGAAGAAAACTCTCCTAAAGTGATGTTCCTGCCACGATCCAGACGTGGGTCCCAACTCAGATGAACAACAACGTTTTAAAAACCAGAGATTTTTTTTCTTGTTAATGACAAACCGCATGATCGAATGAACAACTTCAACTTTTAGGAAGTAGGTTGACCTCCCTTTAAGGGAAAACTATTTTCGAACTGACTGTCCCTTTTTGATAAACTTTCTGGCTATCACTAAAGAGATACCCTCCCGATCCTTCTCTATGGAACACCTGATTTGATCTATTGACCCACGGTAAACCTGCTCTGAACCCTAGCAAAAACACTTATGTACGGGAAACCTAAGCCAAATCCACTTTTAAATATCCTGATGTTTTGTGTTTCACATACACCATTTTCTAAAACTTTCGTACTTTATCTTACTTTTGAAGACCATTTGAACCGATGTTTTTGACAAGAAAGGAAGCATGGCGCATGAAGCGCAAGAACACCGAGGAGATTGGGCACACTAGTGAGCTTAAACAATGAAGATTTCCCTAACGAGACGTTTACTCTATTGGATTGTATAATCCTTGACATGTTCATTCGATATCTATTTATGCTAATTCGTTGCCAAATCCTGTCTGGCACGCTATAAAATTATCTTTGAATTTTATACTATCCATTACGTTATTTGCATCTTCCTTGCTAGTATCTTCACTAGTGCCAGTTTAAACTCACATGTCATTCTTGGGATGTGCAGTTGCGACTATCATAAGCTTGTTATCACATCGCTTACTCGAATTCATGAACTAAGCCGTTGGCCCTTTTCCTCTATTTGTTATTCTCATGCTTAATGCCATGCGTATCTTGCAGATCACTTTTCGATATTCGGTACCTCATAGTTACACTTTTATTTTGTTGGATCTTCACACAAAAGTTTTGGATTCTTTAGCAAGGTAATGTGCATGATGATGTGCTGTATGATACTGCACTCTAACTTGAATTTGAACCTAATTGTCTATGTGATTTCTTAAATAATTCTTAAGAGAATTGAGTAACTTTTTTTTTCTAAAACAAACCGCTATGTGTTACCTAGTAAATGGGAATGGGCTCTTGATTGAATATCTCTTTAGTCCTTAGTCCTTTTTTCATAAAATCAGTGTATTGCCAGTTATATTTTAGTATGTGAGCAACTGTTGAACCATTTAAACCATGATAAGTAGTTTGTTTGCTTCGGATCATCTCATGAGAAATGTTTATAAAATATACGTGTTTATGCATGCTAAAATTTGAGAATCTAATCCTATGTTCATGGTATATAAATTGATTAATCATTGAAGTGCTGGTTTAAACATAAGTTGAGTAGATTTGCATGATTAGCTATATGTATGGAACGTGTTATGAACCAGAAAAAATGACATGTTGTGAATGTATTAACTTGATTGGGTATAAAAACCATACACCATACAAGGTCCTAAGTCTCCTACCTTGGTGGGAATGATAAGACTGTGTGAAGTTGCCCCGTCAACTTTGCACCGTATGGATCGTATTGGTTGGTTTGTGAAATTATGTGCTGAAGATATGTCATGCTAAGGTTGTATGCTAGTATATAAGGTGTTGGGGAAATTGTATGCGTGTATGGTAAGACCCTCATGGTAGATTGCGTGATAGTATGTGTTGATCATATCAATCATTAAAGGAAACCTTTGTAGAAACTTATATGCTATCTGAACCGTTATTGTATGAAATGTGAATTTGAATGTTCTTATGAATCACGTGAACTTATGAAGTCATAAATCTATCAAGTACTAAATTAATCAACAAGTCCTCATATTAACGTGATCAGTCTAAAATCATTCTATGCTACTTGCTAATTGTTAGGATAATTCAGACCTTCACATTATCGTTGAACAACGGGTGTATTAGAAAAACACCGATTCACTTAATGCACACAATTTTCTCGTACCCAAATTTCTTCCTCTTCGATTCACTTGGCTTATTCGTGAATGTGGATTATTAACTGAAAACGAGACACAACATGGTAATCTCACTCCCCGCATTGAGTACAATAGCTGGAGGCTATTCGGATGTATTATAGTTTTTCTTCACATTGAAACCTTTCATTTAGATACTTATGCTATCTTGTCACTCGGCTAGGCCTTTTTACTCAACACGATTTCCCGTAATATGGTTGTTCGACTCTTCTCGTAGGAGAACGCATGAGAAGAAAAATCACTGTCAATACTTTCGATTCGAATTCCTTTCGAAAACCTGTAAACATGTGACATCTCTTCATCAACGGATACATATTCTAGATCATAAAATTCTTGACTCCTTTTGAAGTAGGAAACCTGGATTTTTTTTGATATGTTGCTGTCAATTTGATTTTTAAAACAGTTGTCACTGATTTAAATTTCGAGACGAAATTCTTTCAACAGGGAATGATGCGACGATTGAGAAAATTTTTCTTTATTGTGACCAGCTTGTTAACCACGTTGTTCTTCAACAAGGAGATACTGTGATAATCCATATTTTCAAGTCCTTTTCTGGTATTAACTAAATGTAAACTTTATTAATTGTTGTGTGAACAATTATGTACTGACTGTGTAGACTTTATCATCTACGGTTTGTGTAACTATCATCTATAGTTTAGACGTTTTATATGTTATAATTTTATGTAAATCATATTCTATGATTTCATGTGAACCGTTTGTCATTTTATGTGACAATTATACTTGTGATTTTATGTGATACACACACACACATTATATCCTATCATTTTATGTGACGATATGTCACGTGGTTACACCTATCATTTCTATTATTTTATGTGAGTTTACACGTATTGTTACGACTTTGAATCTATAGTTATCTGTCAACTTAAAATAAATAATTACAGATTATTATTTATGATTTTATGTGGTTATCTAAGGTTAATATTTTTGTAAACGTCACGCGTTAAACGTGTGTTGATATATATATATATATATATATATATATATATATATATATATATTTGCATATTTATCATCAAGTTGTCTCCGTTAACTTTGTTAATGAATTTGTTAGCATTATAAATTTCAAGGGACTGATTTTGCCATTATCTGAACTTCCTTTTATTAAACTAACCTTGAGGGACTGGCGCTATAATTATAGAAACCTAGAACCCTAAATTGTAAGTATGAGAAGGACTATTTTTGTCATCCGTTCAAAGTCAGTTTAATGACTTCAAAGGTAACTGGTATCGATTCCGACCCGGCGACCGTCCAATAACCGTAACCGATAATGAACCTCTTTGCTTCCAACAGTTAATCGAGCATTCACACTATTCTTTTGATCAGCTAAGCTATCCCAACTCCACCATTTGTTCACTCATACAATCGCCTTACATCTCTCTCTCTCAGTTTCTCTCAAGGATCGTCGCACATCAATACCGTAACCGAGGATTTTGGCCAATACGCCACCACTACACCACCATTCGATCACCGTGAGATGATGCTCAGACGTTGTTGCAGCAGCAAAGACAGTGAGGAATCAAACCGAGCTCCATGATCAGGTTCGGGATCAAAGACGGGTTCGAGTTTGGGTTTGGTTCATCATCATCATCGCCTTATTTTCATCTCCCGCAAGGTAGCTCTAAGTCTATAATTATTCGAGCCCTTTCCTGTGTTTTGTATATGCCTTTCACGATTTCCCAGTGGCCGGACAAATAGGTCCGACAGGGTTAGGGTTAAAGGGTGAAGAGGAAGATGACAATGTCACTGCGTGATTTTAAGACTTATTCATCTAAACCGGATTTAAACCAAAAAACCGTGGTTGTCCTAGTGGTTTGAGTATAACCCGATTTGTGGAAGATCACGGGTTCAAAACCCGGCAACCCCCAAGCTTTTTGTTTAATTTGTTTTAACTCAAAACCAATCACTGATCGTTCCTCATGTCATTTTGGACCTGTAGAAGTTCTCGTAGGCTCGTTATCTTAATCGTTATCTCATTGGTTTATATAAATTTGTTTTGTATTTTTTATATAAAATATTTGGCTATTTAACGATGATTTATAAAAGAATACATATTAGGAAAATATATAAAAGTATGTATTTAGGGATATAAAATGAACGTTTTGGTAACCCTTACATTTGTGTAAAATATATGTATTTTGTGATTTAGTCATTCTAAACATTGGATTTATATTCATATAAATATTTATAAACACATTGGTATATTTTGGAGTACTCGTTATAGATATAACTATTATTTAGGTTACGAATATATATTTTCTTAAACGATTTCATGAACCTGTATTGTCAATAAATAATATACTTTTCTCAATTTTTATGATCGTTACGATTTTGGCAATGTGCCAATCATCGACTCCTTTTGGATTTATTGAACCCTCGTCATGTCATAGTTTGACATTATTTGATTTCATGTTGGTCTACACTTAGTTGTTTTCGATTGAACACACACTTATGTATATATGCTCATTAGGTGTTTGGTAGAGTACACAAGACCTGCTAGTTGCTACTTGCTATTATTATTTATCTGGAATTGTTGTGCACCAGAAGGTGAGTTTCACGGCCCTTTTAACTATTTTAATCCTGTTGGGGGAGAATAACATGCATGAACTTAAATTGTTTTGATAATCATATTGCCTGAATGGTAGTGCACGTGGAATAAGTCCTCACCTTTTGGTTACTGATTAATTACGGGGAGTAGTGGGAAGTTATTGAGTAGTACTACTGGGTTTGTCAAGCCCCACCTGGGTTAGTCGCGCTGACACGATTGGATATCGAACGAGTGTTATATACCTCTTAAAACGAGGCACAACTAGTTTTTCGAGACGCAACGTATCAGTCAAGCTTCAGTAACTGTCTAACATTGACATGCCTAAATTCTTGAAAATAGCCTAGCTAGCTATTGCATATGTTTTATCGGGTTTTTTTTAAACTGAACAATTGTACTGATGTACGAACTAAACTTGTGAACTTACCAACCTTTGTGTTGACACTTTTTAGCATGTTATTTCTTAGGTTGTGGATGTTCGAGTATCACGAGTACGCATGTATGAGTCTTGAAACACTTTTAGTATCTTTGGTCAAGTCACGTCACCTTAGGTGACGATGTTTTTACTTGAGTATTTTTATTGTACTTACTCAAGATATTTTAGTGTCTTTGGTCAAGTCACGTCACCTTGGGTGACGATGTTCTCTCTCCACTTAGAAACCTGCCAACATAAATAATCTTGGCGCAAATCGTCTCTTCAAGACTCAAAGATATTTTGATTTTGAAAAAGATTTTGTATTCCGTGTTGATCAATCGAAAATAAATCAGAAACCAAATCTTTTTGGCTTTTAGAAACTTTACATCAAAACACACCTAAAATCTTTTTGTTATTTTCTGATAATGAAAAGTAAATGCAATACAGAATCAAACACTATTTTTGTCTTTTGCGAGAAAGATCACAACTTGGGATCATATTGATCATAACATGCTGAACTACACTTCAATTTCAATTATTAAAGCACATAAGCCATGTCGATTGCAGATATAATTTGTCTAACTATAAACTCAGGCAAAATCATACTCATAACATCTGAATATGTTAAGGTATTGATTAGATTTGCATTGACCAGTGTACCCCACACTATCAGACATACTCAGATATGCTTTTGCTTATCACATTTTTGTGATTTCATTTGTGATTTAAATCACATAGTGATTGTATTCATGATATAGTCAATTGTGTTCCATGCAAAAAGAAATAAGAACGTTAAATCGTCTACCTTACGGTCGATCTTTCGATACGCAGATAAGGCCCCGGATTTAACAAAATAAGAAAATAAAACAAGTTGAAATTGTATAACTCAACAACAATTAGGTCAGTCTTATGGACACGCGTAGAAAGTCAGATGAGTTATACGAAACACCAAAGAAAATAAAGCAGAATGTCAAACGAACAACAAGCAGAACATGATCAATGCAAGCCAAGCCTAACTCCTGATCATTCAATGCCACCACCACCACCAAGACCACCCACACAGAAACCCAGTCAGCCAGTGGGTCCACCCTCATCAGGTACCTCCATCAAGACTCATGCTGCGAAAACATCAAAACCCACCAAGGAATCGGTGAAAGGCAAGGAGAAAACCACAAATCCAGGGGGAGACCTCAATGCTCCTGAAATGTCAATAGCCTCTCAATCTCTATTTGAAGACAACTACGGAAAAGCAAAAAGGATTGATGAGGAACTATGGCATGAAAAGAGGAGATGCGAAGACATATTCCTCAAAGAAAGTGTGCAACCTCCTTAAATGAGCCCAATGAGCAAAAAGATCTTTGAGGAGAAAATCAATAATGTGCCATTTGAAATAAACTAGATCCACTCAGATGCCACCATCATGGAGATTGATGAAGTCAAGGAAAGACCACAAAAGGGAAATCCTTTCACTCACTACTTCAACTCCTACAGGATCACTACCACTGCAAACAATCGTCAACCTTACACATTCATCGATGCAGATCTTGATCAACTCGGTGAAATGCACATTATGTCCCTCATTAAAAGTATCATAGCAAATGGTTCAACAAGTCTCAAAAGCAGAAGAGCCATGCATTGACTCAGAGAGGTGGGAAAGAAAATATACAATAGGTTTGCTCTGGTTGACTATGAACTAGCAATAGACACAAATCTGAAGAAACTTGCCATCCAAAGTGCAAATGAAGAGCTTCCCTCGGAATTAAAGTGGATAGGATCCAAAGTAATTCCAAGCACTGGCGAAATAGGAATCTGCTTCAGAAATCATAACACACAGAAGAGGTTCTTCAGAATCAGCAAGTGTCATGCTTACTCTGATACATCTCTATATTTCATCGCATTCCTACTAAACGAAAATAGAGAGACTGAACCTGAGACTATAAGAAGAAAGGAACTCATGCTCAAAACAATAGAAGATCTGAAGATACACAGAATGTTACAAAAGGAATTGCACAAAGCCTGTTGGAGTCCCCTTCCCAAGAAACTACGTGTAAAAGAAGACTCTGTAACTGGATTTCATTCCTAAAAACTGTATTCACAGTTCAATGCATCCTGATGTCCTCTAAAAAATTTATAGTTTAATATTACTTTCTCTTTTTATTCATTTTCTTCAAATACTTAAGGGGAGATTGTTAGAACATAATGTAATTGTAACACCAAAATTGTCAAGTATTAGAAGAAAAGATAAGACACATCCTTAAAAGAGAAAGGATACGAAAGTCTGTATGGATTACAGATTTCTGCATGATTTCCGTATTCATACAGAACTACTCCGGAAATTCCGAAGTAGTCCTGTACAGACTAAAAAATACAGAAATCCTTATTTCTGTAGATAACTTCTAATGGGAAGCATCAAAAGTCTTCAAAGAAGAGTCCAGAAGGAGTTTTGGATTATCAGAAGATAAATATTACGAGAAGAACAATTTCTATCTTTGTGTGCAGAACAAGCAAAATGAATGTCAACTTGGCATTAATCAAGAAGGCAGTTGAAGACAGTTGAAAAAGAGATAAATTGAATATGTTTAATTTATCTCTATATACTCTGACACACTCCAACATCAACCGTCCTCAACCACCTTATCCAAATATAACTTGCTACATCTGCCTATAAATAGCAAGCTGAGTTCACCAACAAAGCAAGACATCAAGCATACAATTCAATATCTTCTCAAAGCAATTTCAACATTACTCCCATTGAAAAGTTATTTCTGTTGATACATAGTCATACTATAAACTCGTGTAAAGCATTATTTATATTTGAGATATATAGAATAACCCTTTTATGAATTGCTGTCTGCCAATTTAATTTACTTTCCGCAACTTATTTATTTTGTTTAAATCAAATAGTGCCAACATTGTTAAAGATCCCTTAAAGGGACCCAACAGTCAGCTGCTACTTTTTCAGCTCCTTTCTTGTCCTTGATTTCTAGATCGAATTCTTGCAATAACAGTATCCATCTGACCAGCCTTGGTTTCACATCTTTCTTTGCGAATAAATACTTAATAGCCGCATGATCAGTATAGACGGGGATCTTTGAAAGAACGAGATATGACCTAAATTTATCTAACGTGAAAACTGGCTAGAAGCTCTTTCTCTATTGTTGTATAGCTCTCTTTGGCGTCCGTGAGAGTTTTACTTGCATAATAGATCAGATGAAGGTGCTTATTTTTCCTTTGGCCAAGCACGGCTCCTATGGCGAAATCACTTGCATCGCACATTAATTCAAAAGGCAGCGTCCAATCAGGTGCGATTATTATTGGAGCATTACTGAGCTTCTCCTTAAGTGTATTGTATGCTTGTAAGAATTATGGGGAGAAGATAAATTCTGCATCTTTCTCAAGAAGTTTGGTCATGGGTTGTGAGATTTTTGAGAAATCTTTTATAAAGCAATGATAAAATCCAGCATGACCCAAAAAACTTCTAATGGCTTTAACGTTCTTTGGCGGGGGTAGTTGCAAAATAGTTGAAAATTTCGCTTTGACTACTTCTCGTCCCGCTTTGGATATTTTATGTCCTAGCACGATGCCTTCCTTAACCACAAAGTGGCATTTTCCCAATTAAGTACTAGATTGGTTTCCTTGCATCGTGCCAAGATTCTTTCTAGACTGGCTAGACATTGATCAAAAGTATCTCCGAATACTGAAAAGTGATCCATGAATACTTCCATGGAGTCTTTGATCATGTCATCAAAAATAGCCATCATGCAACGTTAGAACGTAGCAGGGGCGTTACACAGACCAAATGGCATACGTCTATATGCGAATGTACCGAAGGGATACGTGAATGTGGTCTTTTCTTGGTCTTCGGGTGTAATCGGGATTTGGAAGTATCCTGAGAATCCGTCCAATAAGCAATAGTAGTCGTGCCCCGCTAGTCTTTCTAGAATTTGGTCCATGAAGGGTAACGGGAAGTGATCCTTCCCAGTGGCGTCATTTAGCTTACAATAATCAATGCATACGCGCCATCCCGTTATAGTTCTTTTTGAAATTAATTCATCGTTATCATTCCTTACGACTGTCATTCCCCCCTTTTTAGGAACGAACTGAATAGGACTTACCTAAGGAGAATCTGAGATTGGGTAAATTAATCCAGCGTCTACAAGTTTAAGAGTTTCTTTTCTTACCACTTCCTGCATGTTTGGGGTTGAGTCGCCTCCGTGGTTGGAGCACAGGCTTGTACGAGTCTTACATTAATATCTTATGGGTGCCGAAAGATGGGTTAATGCCCTTGATATCCATAATCTTCCAAGCCATAGCCTCTTTATTTCGTTTAAGCATTTTGATAAGTTTATGTTTATGATAAGGCTCTAAATATGAGGCAATCATTACAGGTTGCTTAGAATTTTCCTCGATGTAAACTACATACACGTACTTGATCTTGCTAGTGCATTATTACAATCGGATTCGGACACACAAGGTAAATAGTCTTCTTTATATTGATCACAGCTTGTAAAACAGAGAGAACAATGAGTATTCAGGTTACACCATGTAAAACACACACTTAAGAAAGCTCAGACCTCACTCACTCTCTCTGAATCAAACTGAAACCTATATATAGAGACTGATCCAGCGGACCAACTTACTAGCGTATCAGGTGGTCCGGCGTACCAACTGATCCGCCACTGATCCGCTGGATCTATAAAACACAAACTTATAAATTTACATTTTCAAAATACTAAGAACTAGCACTAGACAACACAAAATGCTCTAATAAACTCCCCCTTGTCTTGTGCTAGTCTTCAGAAGCTTTTGACTCTGTCTTCTTCCAATCCCGTCTTCTATTATTTCCAGCATGAATCCCACCACCAAAACAAACGTTTATCACCTTCTGAAATTGCATTGCTTGATCACAACATTCAGGTTTATAGAGAATCTTGTTAGAATGTAGCTTTTCAATATCATTCTTTGACAGATTTGTCAATGACATCGGGTCGTAGATTCTCACAAACTTGTTATCTTCTTTGATAACAAGTACAGCTTCTCCAGACACCTCATCATAATACCACCACCTCAAAGTCTTGATGAAATCTTGTTCAAGTCTTTTTAGAGGTATCTTCTTGAGCTGAATCGGCTTCTTATATTTCAGAATCACTACTGGTCTGCCTGTGATAGGATGAATATCTGTTGGATGCTCAGAGTAAGTTGGCCTTTGAGGAGTCAAAAACCTGAATCTTCCTTGACATTCTTCAATTAACTTCTCTTTAAACACAGCAGCCAAAATATTTCCTCCAGGATTCAAAAATGGACTTCTAGCCAAGTCCCTCACATCACAAACAGGTAATGTGTTGAACCTTGTAGCATTCTTCAGATATACAATCCCGAACTCCTTCTTGATAGCATAGCATTTGAGTTCAGAATCATACATCCAGCTGATAATCTTTCCAGAAGCTTGTCTTCCTTTTCTATCAAAAAACCTTTTCTGATTAACAGGTTTTGAAGACTTTTCAACTTGGACTGGAACTGGAAGTTTCTTAGCCCTTTGATCCTTTAACCAAGCTTCAAATAACAGCTTCTTTTCCTCTTCTTCAGACATATTAACAGATTCAGATGCTTCAGGTTGTTCTGATGGTTTCTCTGTTTCAACCTTATCCTCACTGTCTTTTCTAAAGAAATTAAAACCTTCAGAATAGTCGTTATCAGAAAAATTCCCATACATCGTCGGATCATTGGGATATTCTTCTGCCGTCATATCTTCCACTTCCACATGTTCATCTTCAAACACCACTTCTTCTTCTGAATCATCTTCCTGATATGGCTCAGCAACTGGCACATTCTCAACATCGTCCACATTCAGAGCAAATATGGCTGCCAGTTGCTCTTTAGTGAAAAGATTAACCAACTCTCCCTCTTTCATCTCAACCCTTGATATCGGAGTCACATCATATATCTCTTTGTCTGTAGACTCCCCCTGAGATGTCGTGGCCGTACCAGCAGCAGCAGATGATGTTCCTGCTGTATCAGTACCAGTACCAGCACCACTAGCACCACCTTCAGGATTATCAGGATCATCGTTTAAAAACTTCATCACATCCTCTTCTTCTCTGCAAGTTTCTTCAGGATTTGGCCTTTTCTCCCCCTGAGCAGCTAAAGCTGTAAGCACGTGCTTAAGCTGCTCACCCATAGACAGAGACAATTGCTTTAACTGAGCAATTTCCCGATCTTTTGCCTCATCCTGAGCTTTTAATCGAGCAAGTTCCTTTGTATGAGACTGATCTCTTGCAACCAATTCTTTACACAAATTCCTCAGCCCAGAAATCTCTTCAGCCTGCACCTTGTTTGTATGTTCTACTCTTTCAAATCGAGCTTGAAACAATGCGAGCTTTAAATCAGTAGAAGAAATTGTGGAAGTAGTTGAAGACGTGGAAGCAGAACCAGTAGTAGACGGTCTTTTGATAGTTAACTTTCTGATTGGAGGTTGTTGTGAACTTTGAACATCAGCTGTTTTGGTGGTTGGTTGGATTGGGATAGAAGACGACGTAGTCACCTTTTGCTTCTTGATGGGAGGACTTTGCCCAGATTTTCTGGCATCAGCAAGAAAGGAACCAGGCTTTACTCCTTTATATCCAACAGCCACACTCTTCAAACGTTTGCCAGAAGCAACTGTAGGAGCTTTGCCTTTATCTATGGGCTTTGACTTTGCAACAGGCTCCTCCATCATAGGAGTATAAGATGGATCATCTTCAGTATCTTCACCCTGTTTGGTTCTAGATTCAAAGACAGAAGTATCTTGATTCTGAGATTTCAAATACTCAATGTGAGCCTTAGAACCTTTCTTTACTGGAATTTCTCTTGTATTATGCAGAATGAGAACATATTCACCAGAATCAGAATCAGTTTCAGACGAACTACCAAAAATATCATCTCCCTTAGATCTAGTAGCATCATTATCTGGAACATTCACCCGTTCAGGCTCATTGACAGCTTCAGAAGTTACTTGCTCTTGATTTTGTTGTTGCTGAACAGGTTCTTGTACAACAGGTTCTTGATTATCCGGTTGCTCAATTTCATCTTCAACAATCACAGTCGGAAAGCCATTATCATCATAGTGTAGTTCATCATCAGAACTGTCAGAATGTTTAGCAGCACCATTCTCTGGAGCTCTATAATCAGGATTAGCAAGATGACCAATCAACCGTTTAGTTGGTGGAGCAACTGCATTTCCCTTTCTCTTGTAATACACTGGAATCTTTCCAACAGCTACTCTGTTCATGTGCTTCATATCAATAATGGCAGCAGCATTCCTTGGAAGATTCGGATGCATATCATTCAAGATCATCTGTATAAACCTCGGATACATGATGCTCCGCACTTGTTTTACCAGAATATTCTCTCTCATGTAGTTAAAGATCCAACCAGAAAAATTGAATTCTCTGTTCAGCACCAATGCACAAAAGAAAGATAGCACTTTCAAATCAAACTCTTCTTGACCTCTTGTTCTATTTCCAAAACATTTAATGATAACGTGCATCAAGTATTTATAAGGAGGACTCAGATTTGCTTTAAGATACCATGGAACATACAATTGTCCATCATACTTAATTCTTTTTAACAAAGCTACCAAATCTTCTTCAGGAAATTCAGTTGGATAAGTAGCTTGATCATTTAACCGTAAAACCCTCCGCACATCAGCCTCAGAAATAATAACATCAGTGTCAAGTATCTTTGCACGTATTACTGATGGAGTCACCGAACAATCTACTTGTGTTGAATTCCAGAACATGACTAACAAGTCTTTATACGGCGAACATTCATGAGTAGCAGCAAAGAATATCCTCGATCGTCGGATGAACTCAAATATGTTAAGAAAATGTGGCCTCCATTTTTCTGCAACATCAAGAAAAGCACACACATTTTGTTCTCCAATTGATTTAAAATCCGCCATTTCTGTTCAAATCAACAAAACAAACTGTCATTAAAATCAGTTAATATAATCAAAATTTTCAATGACAATCTCTGATATTAAGTAAATCGCTCAAACGAATAAATTTTGAAAAATTTTATGAGCGGATCAACCACGGATCAAATTTGTGCATCCGGATCACCTGGTCCGGCGGACCAGTTGCGGATCACATTATTCAGCAGATCACTTGATCCTGCGGATCACTTGATCCGGCGGATCAAATTCGTTGACTGCGGATCAAATTAGTCAACCGGATCATCCCCGGATCAAAAATCAACCTGCGGAACAAAATTCTTCTACCGGATCAAAAACAACCCGCGGATCAAAATGATACGCTGCTAACTGATACGCTGCTTAATCTGATATGCTACTAATCTGATACGCTGCTACTCTGATACGCTGGAACTGCCGCGTATCAAACAATAACCGCCACGGATCAGTGTTTGAAGATTTCTTGGCGGATCAAATTCAGCGGATCACTGAATCTATGAATTTATACTAGCGGATCAGAATCTTCAACCCGCGGATCACCAGCGGATCACCAGCGGACCAGAACCAAAACGCATAATTTCCATAATTTCTAACTTTTAATGCTTGAATTCGATGTACAACTCAGCGAAAATGAACTAGAAAAAATCTGAATGAAGAAAACATACTGAATTGACGAAGAACTGAGAAGAATCGATCAAAATCTTACCAAAACCGAAGTTTTTCTCTCCAAAACCCAAAACCGAACTGTAACTCGCAGCAACTGAGCAAACCTGCTCTGATACCACTTGTAAAACACGTACTTGATCTTGCTAGTGCATTATTACAATCGGATTCGGACACACAAGGTAAATAATCTTCTTTATATTGATCACAGCTTGTAAAACAGAGAGAACAATGAGTATTCAGGTTACACCATGTAAAACACACACTTAAGAAAGCTCAGACCTCACTCATTCTCTCTGAATCAAACTGAAATCTATATATAGAGACTGATCCGGCGGACCAACTTACTAGCGTATCAGGTGGTCCGGCGTACCACCTGATCCGCCACTGATCCGCTGGATCTATAAAACACAAACTTATAAATTTACATATTCAAAATACTAAGAACTAGTACTAGACAACACAAAATGCTCTAACACTCGAGAAACGCATACTCCAAGAGCAGGGAGTTCTTTTAGTTCTACCTCAGGTGGCTCTTCCACTGAGGGTTTCATGTTGATTTCTGAAGAATCCTCTAAGGTATAGGAGGTAGTATACTCGTTGAAGATTAGGTTAAGCGTTTCTGGTTTGCATTCTTCAGTGGGCGAGCATGGAATATCGGGGTCCGGTTGTGAAAGTGAGCGGGAGGTGAATCGTGCATAACTCTAAGCCGTTTTATCAATGAAACAAACAATACAGAGGTAAATAAGACTCAATCTTTCATTCAATAACCAAGAACCGGTTACAAAAGACTCAGAGTACAGTTCTGGAAAACACCTCAGAATACACACACTTAAGAAACTCGTTAACAAAATCTAAACATAATCTACTATATATAAGCAACCCGATCACCCGAACTGGATGTTGTCCGAACTGGCAGTTCGGGGGCCAGTTCGCCCACAGTTCGGGTGCAGTTCCGCTAAGTAGGTTTAGACTTGAACTTTTCTTCTGTAATCTTTTGTCTGATCCAGCATCTTGCCATATGCATGTATCAACAAACTCCCCCTTGGCAAATGCTGGCCAGATTCTTTCATTCTTGAGCTCCAGCCTCCATCCAGTCCATGTCTTTTGATGTTTATGCCCGGCATAGATATTGAACGCGAAGCAGATCCGGATAACCCTTTGGAATTGCAAAGAACTGTTCCATAAAGTCAGGATGGAACAAGATCTGACCATGGTACAGCTCATCTATGTCAGCCTTTGATAAGTTGATCAGCCACATGGGATCGAATATCTTCACAACTCGATTATCATCCTCCAACCTGATCACCGCTTCTCCGGTCTTCTCATTGTAGTACCACCACTTCAAGTTCTTTATAAAATCCAATTCCATCTTCATCAATGGAATCTTTTTCATTACATCTGGCTTCTTCTTGAATGTTAGCACTATCAGCTTCTTACCAGTTCTCTGATGTACCTTTTTCAGATGTTCACGTCTTTTTCGTCTTTGTGGCTTCAAGAATTGAAACCCTTTATCACATTCTTTCTCCACCATATGCTTGAAGTATAAACCCGTCCAATCATCTCCATAATTACAAAATGGTTTTCTGGTAAGCTCCTGAATATCCCAAACCGGTAGAGAACTGCAAACCAATGCACACTTGAAATATTAGATACCAAACTTACGTTGTTTGATAGGTTTCGGTGGAGGAATGTAGTTGGCATGAAAGATATTCATGTACTCATCATAGACCTTTCTTTGCTTCTGTTCTTTGGCCTCTTTAACTATTGGGTCTTCAGGTTTTTCAGCTTCTTTTCTTTTCAGCTTTACCTTAGCCTCATCACCCTTATCTTTTGGAAATACCTCAAATTCGTCATCAGCTTGGGAGTTGCTATTGTTGAAATTTGAGTACGAATCAGGATACTCTTTTTCAGTTATATCCTCAACCTCAACGTCCTCATACAAGATATCATCTTCAATTTCAGTCTCTGATGACTCATATATTTCGGGTTCAGCTTCGGCATCTGTCTTCATCAGCTCGTCGTTTAAGTCAAAGATCGCTTGAATTTGTTCTTGGTTGAGTTCACAGAGAAACTCACCGTCTTCTAATATTGTGCCGATCTCGTTTATGCTTTTTCCTACTTGATTCGATGAGACTGATGTGATTGGCACTGCTTCTCTGGAATCCGACTCCCCCTGGGATGTAAAAGTACCATCATCCAAACCAGAAGTTCCAGTTGGGCCTGGACCTGAAATTGCTTGAGCGTGTGGATCTTCTACTTAGTCGATATGAAATCAATGTATAACGAGTTGAAACACAAAGAGTAAATACAAACAGGCTTTGTATTAACCACAGAGACCACAGAGTACACTTAGAGAATGTATGACACGAAAAGCTACCAATTCTATACAAGACAAACCTATTTATAGGCTGAAACCACGACTGGCCGAACCTCAGGTTCGGCCAAGCCTCGGCGGCTCCGAACCTGGAGTTCGGCCAAGGTTCGGCCAACCCTAAACTTGTACGATCCGTCTTGTATTCGATACTTCACATGACGATCAGGAACCATGTATCAACAAACTCCCCCTCGGCATGTGCAGTATCATTCCTCTTCTCAAAACTTGTATCTTGTATCTTCAATCAAACTCCTCCTCGATCTAGACGATGAGTTCAATCTTGAGTACTTGATATTGCAACGTGTGTAGCCTCTTTATCAACAAACTTCAGAAGACTTGAAGTTGTGATGTTCTCTTTTCACTTAGAAACCTGCCAACATAAATAATCTTGGTGCAAAACGTCTCTTCGAGACTCCAAGATATTTTGATTTTGAAAATGATTTCGTATACCGTGTTGATCAAACAAAAACAAAAACAGAAACAAAATCTTTTTGGCTTTTAGGAACTTTACATCAAAACACACCTAAAATCTTTTTGGTATTTTCTGATAAGAAAGGAAATGCCATACAGAATCAGACACTATTTTTGTCTTTTGTGAGAAAGATCACGACTCGGGATCATATTGGTCATAACATGCTGCACTACACTTCAATTTCGATTATTGTAGCACATAAGCCATGCCGATTGCAGATATAATTTGTCCAATTTAAACTCTGGCACAATCATACTCATAACATCTGGATATGTTAAGGTATTTATTAGATATGCATTGACCAGTGTACCCCACACTTTCAGACATACTCAGATATGCTTTGCTAATCACATTTTGTGATTTCATTTGTGATTTTAATCACATAATGATTGTAACCATGATATAGTCAACTGTGTTCCATGCAAAAAGAAATAAGAACGTTAAATCGTCTACCTTAAGGTCGATCTTTCGATACGCAGATAAGGCCTCGGATTTAACAAAATAAGAAAATAAAACAAGTTGAAATTGTATAACTCAACAACAATCAGGTCGGTACTCCCGTACACGCAGAGAAAGTCCGATGAGTTATACGAAACACCAAAGAAAATAAAGCAGAACGTCAAACGAACAACGATCAGGTCGGTCTTTCGACACGCAGAGAAAGTCCGATCGTTTGACAAAATAAAGAAAATCAAACAAGTTTAAATCTTTGCAAAATGAACACATGTATACACAGTGACTTCTCATTTTATTTTTCACATATCTTTTCTTGATATATCATGAGATATGCATCAAGATGTTGTTCACTAGGTCAAGCATTAGTATTTAATGTGTTTATCACATCTGTATACTTTCTGATTTAATGCCGAGCCTACCTTACACATCGATCAAATGGTCTTATGGCTTTTTCACTTACTTTATCCATGAGTCAGACATTGTCAGCCAATGTACCATCATTTCCCAATCATGTCGGATACAATTTCTCATTTTTCAATGTTTTTGGCTTTTTGCAATTTTAATGTTTTTGTCTTTTTCAAATTTCTCCCCCTAAAAATGACAACTCTATTTATAGATTTTCATTTTTACGATTTGAAAAACCACACACTATTTTTGTAATTTTGCAAAAACAAACTCCCCCTCAGAATGAGATGAAGTGAAAAACCAAGAAAAATTGATCAACCAACACGAATACTTGCAGTTTAAATCCTTTTGAAAAACAAAAATGATTTTGAAAATCAGATTAATTAGCACAGATATTTCACAATCAGCAATTTGTCAATCACCGAAAGGTCTTCTTGAAACACCTGTTGACACCAAATAAATCATTAGTCGCTCTGGGATCGACCCGATGTAACATCGTCGGGTCGCCCGGTGTCTTCCACAAAGTCATTGTTGGCCTTGGAAACAACTTTTGGTTTCCAAATTTGTAAAAGTTTCAATTTTTGATCAGAACCTGAATCAGATTCAACCGACGTACTTGGTTTAGACCAAGACGATTTACGATTAGATTTTATCTTTGAGGACCATGGTTCATCAAAAATTTGACCTTTGTTATCCACATATTTGACAGTGTTGTGGATATATGCAGTCGTCGGACAATCAGCAGCAAGATGTCCAGGTTGACGACATACATAACAAAGTCTTTCTCGAAAATTGTTTGAAAATGATTTTGATTTTGAAAAACCAGATGAATGCTCAGAATCAAAATTATCAAAGAAATCATCAGAGGAATCATACCTAGGAGATGGACTCCTTGAAGAAGACGATCTTCCAGAATAATAAGTGAATTCCTTCTGAGATGGTGATTTCTGTGCATTCTTTACTTTAGAAGCCTTGGCGACTTTCACCGGTTTCTTTGTTTGAATCAATTCTTCCTTCACAACAAACCCCACACCTTTGTGTTTGGAGCCTGAAACCTTTGAAGTACTTGAAGAAGAACCCGAAGCTTCTCTCGCCTTAGCTTCACTTGTGAATTTGGCTTTAATGTCCTTTAACTTATTCTTTTCAACCAAAACTTTGTCTTCTTCAGTTGCAGATGAAGAACTTGACACAACCTTAGCAAAAACTTTCTCATTCTCCAACAAAACAGACTTTGAAGCAAATTTTGGAGCTTCACCCAACGACTTTTCTTTCTTTTTGGATTTAGATTTGTTCTTTTTGGGTGGAATAGCAAATTTAGAATAATCATGCAATTCATCTTTGGGATCAAGCGGAGCAGCAGTAACTTCAGTTAAATCCACTGGTTGAGGAACCAAGTGAACATCAGTTTTCTGAGAACTATCTGAACTCTGATCCTGCTTATATAAGAAATTTAGCATTGTGGGTGATAAATTGCAATTCTTCACTTGCCGCTTTAACTCCAAAATCTCCAATTTTAAATCATTGATCTGTTGTTGAGCATCAAACACTTCTTTCTGTGACTTGATGAACTTTGCATTGAGATCATCATATTCATAAGTTTGTAACTTTCGGATCTCACATTCAGCAAATAACTCTTCAAGAACACTTTCTCTCTTTTTCTTGTAAATCTCAACATCCTTTGTCAAGACTTCATTCTTATCACGATAGAGAGTATTCTCATCTTGAAGCATTGAAATCTTGTTTTGAAGCTTTTCTACAGTAACAGCAGTTGTAGCAATAAGAGCAGTTGCTTCTTCATACTTTTTCTGTACTGGATAACTTTTCTCAAACAGATTTTCAAAATCTTGAGCTGCATCTAAAGCTTCAGCCTTTGCTTTCTCACATTCTTCAGCCAATACTGTTTTCTCTTTTAAAACATTTTCATGAACATGAACCAAACCATAATGCTTCTTCTGAAAATCTTCTAATTCTTGCTTTAACACCACTATCTCTTCAGTCGAAATTTGATAACTTTGTTCAAAACTTGCAATCTCCTGAAGAAATTTCTTACATTTAAGACAATCAGTCTCTTCAACCTTTGAACTCTCAGAAATTTTAGATAATTCGTCATGAACCATGGAGACACTTGAATAGGAATCAGAATCAGTTAAGATGCTATCATCATCAATATGACGAACAGTCAAAGCAATTGCAGGTTTAGAATTATTCCTTTTAGCTTCAGTATCTGCATTCCATGCAAACTCACTTGAATGTGAAAACGTATTGGTCCAATCATGAACAACATTAGCAGATTTAATCTCAACCTTCTCAGCTTTATTTGGAGAATGATAAACTAAATGTGCATGTTGACCAGTCTTCAACTTAGTATCTGCAGAACTTGGACATTCTCTAGCAAAGTGACCATAATTTGAACATTTGTAGCATTTCACCTTCGACTTATCCAAACCAATCTTGCCTTCCTGATTCAGTCTTTTCTTGCCAGTTCTATTGAAAAACTTCTTTGTTCTTCGAACCAACATAGCATACTGCCAATTGAGATCCATTTCCTCCAAATGATCATAATCAATCTGATCATAATCTTCGTTAGCTAACTCAGCATTACTCACAGCACCCGTGATAACACCAAAATACGAAGATACCAATGCAGACATTAATGCATTATAATCATCAACAGTTTGAACAGATAATGCAGTTTGATTTGAAGAACTCGGAACAGAAACATTACAACCAGCAGAAGAATAACTTGAAGATTCAGATTTACCTGCCAGAAATGCTGTCGGGGGTGCAGAATTAAGAATATTCGATTTCCCAGCATTCATTGTAGAATCATTTTCACCATGATACACTGCAGGATTCTGAATTTGTGTAGGAAGAGACTTGTTCACCATCAACTCCATATCCCTAGCCTGAATTCTTTGAACTAAATCATTGAAAGACAATCCTTGAAAATCCTTGTCATGAGTAATCATCATAACATAATTCTCCCATTTTTCAGGTAAAGCTTCCAAAATCTTCTCTTTCATATCAGCTTCGTCTTTAGTAAGATTCACCAAGCGCATTTCACTCATTAGATGAGCAAATCTTGCAATCAGATTGGGAATCGTTTCATTCTGATAATGTTTAAAGCTTTCAAACTCTTTCTTCAAAACCTTTTGTCGACTTTTCTTGTACTGGTCATTGCCTTCACATCTTTTCTCTAAGGCATCCCATAAACTTTTCGATGTGTAATTACCAGCAAATTGATGAAGTAATTCTTTAGGCAAAGCCATCGTTAAAGTACCATATGCCTTTTTCTCAGCTTGATAAGCTTTCTTTTGTTCAGAAGACATTTTTCTTTGAAGTATAGGTTCACCAGTTTCATCTTTAGGGTAAACATATTGCTCAGTGAACGCTAACCACATATCGATATCATTTGTATCGACATATGCTTCAAACCGTTTAACCCAACTATGATAATCTTCCAACTTTAGCAATTTGGGAACTTTCTGACTTGTTCCAATTTCATTATCATAGTTCATCATCGTTTGCATAGTTGCTTGAACTGAGTTTTGAATAGCCGCGAATGCTTGAAAATCGGACATTTTCGAAAAACAGGTTACTGTTCACTCCGAACCTCCTCCGAACCTAATAAACCCTCCGAGCTTCCTCCGAACTTGGTCCGAACTCAGAAACACAGTCCGAACTCTCTCCGATCTCTCACCGAACCTCGTTAACTCCGAAGCCCTCCGATCGAACTCCGAACTTTCACCGAATACCTCCGAACGTACTCCGAACCTTGTGTTCGGAGCAGTTAGACCGAATGTACTCCGAACTTGGAGTGCGGAGCAGTTACGCCGAACCTCGAGTTCGGCCGAACGCGAATTTTTCGGAAAAACTTGGAAAAACTCACTGAAATCGACACCTCTCGAGCTGTAAACACTCAATCAACTGAAAATGAGCAAACACAGACATATTTGACGTGAATCATGATGTTTTGAACGAGAAATTCGAGAAATGAAGATGAAAAATGAGTTTTGAGAATCAAAAACGTGAATTTGAACTCGATAACTCGAAAAACAGTGATCTCCGACTAGTAGAGTAAACCAAATGCTCTGATACCACTTGAAATTGCTTGAGCGTGTGGATCTTCTACTTAGTCGATATGAAATCAATGTATAACGAGTTGAAACACAAAGAGTAAATACAAACAGGCTTTGTATTAACCACAGAGACCACAGAGTACACTTAGAGAATGTATGACACGAAAAGCTACCAATTCTATACAAGACAAACCTATTTATAGGCTGAAACCACGACTGGCCGAACCTCAGGTTCGGCCAAGCCTCGGCGGCTCCGAACCTGGAGTTCGGCCAAGGTTCGGCCAACCCTAAACTTGTACGATCCGTCTTGTATTCGATACTTCACATGACGATCAGGAACCATGTATCAACAGGACCTCCATTAGTTTTACCTTCCGGGTCGTTATTCTTAGGTTCATCATTCAGATATTGTAGCCCATAATCTTTACATCCTAAACCAAAACCAATCTTCCCCTGAGCAGTAAACTTCTTAAGTAAGAATTTAAGCTGCTCATTCATCTTTGCAAATTTGGGCATCTTGATTCAGACTGGGCGTTTTCAATTTTGTAATCTCTTGAGCTTTGGCCGCTTCCCCACTTTTCAATTGAAAATAATCTCTATGTAATTCAACGATCTATTTTCATTGAGATTCATCTCTCGCCTTTAACTTTTCAATCAAGTGGGATTTCTCTTCATCCTTTCTCTTCAACACCTTGATCACCTTTGACTTTTCATCATCCTTAGCCTTCAACTCATCAATTTTGGTTTGACAATCTAAAAGGGCAGTGTTGAGTAATTCCATTTGATAAAAGGTTATTGACCCTTGAGAAACATTGAAATTAACATCTGTTTAAGCTGGTGTGGAAGTGGTTGATGTTGTGGCTGTTGATAATGTTGGGGTAGAAGTCGTTCCCATAGGCTGATTCACAAACTGAGCATGATTACTTCCTGAAGGTGTTGTGTTGGTTGTTGTAGACTTTGTCATTCCCAAGAAATCCTTCAAAATACCGGACTATTTCAACTCATTGAAAATTGCAGCTTGTGCAGCAGTAGATGACACAATAGCTGTTGTAGTCTAAGTTGTAACTGGCATAGACATATCCAGACCACCAGATAAAGATCCACCGGCACGTCGTTGTAAAGTAAATTCTGTATTTCTCAATGAATCGACTTCTTTCTTTTTGACGGTGTCAATGAAGACGAGGAAGTTGTCAGCTGCTTACCCTTGCCTTGTCCGGCTTCATCATCAGGGTTGTAATCTTCATCGGATTTTAATGGGGCTTTGCCTTTATAAACTCGACCCATGTATCGGTCTTGCTCTTGTTTAGACTGGTTCGGTAAGCAAGATGTTCTTTGCTACCCTTTCTCACTCGAACCTTCTGTGATCGAACACTAATATATGCAAATGGATTGTTTGTATCAGAACCATCCTCAAAGTTTACTACCATATCACTCAGTTCATCATCATCTGTGTCTTCTTCATCTACCAGGGTATTCACTGCAGGTGTGTCAGTCACATCGACAGTCGCTTGGACTTCAGGTGTTGAGACAGCAGGTTTCATGACAACAGGTTCTGATGCAACCGGTTCAGATACTATGAGTTCTTGAACAACAGGAGGTGTTTGTGTTTGTCGTCTTGGTCATTTTACTTTTTCTTTTTGCGGTTGTTGGTTTCTTTCTTCCACCCACGAATAATCAAGTTCCTCTAAATCACTGCCTTCGTCATGGCAAGGTGCAACATTGGCTGGTGCAACATAGTTTGCATTCGCCAAGTGATCAATTAACCTCCTCATCTTCGGATACGCATCCGACTTCTTCTTCTGATATGTCGTTAGTGTACCAACACTCGTCTCACTCGTATGCTCCAGATTCATCTTCTAAGCTTCATTCTTCACCAAAGTTAGATATAGATCATTCAAGATCATCTGAGTGAACCTTGGATACAACAACACTCTCTTGTGCTTTTGAGTCAGGTTATCTCTCATGTAATAGAAGATCAAGCCGGCACAATTGTATGGACGGTTAAGAATGAGAGCATTCATCAACAACAGCATCTTCGGACCAATTTCATCATGACCAGCAATTCTGTTCCCTAAACAGTGTAGAAGAACATGTATCAGGAACTTATAGGGAACACTGAATTCTGACTTGTAAATCCAATCTCTACTTGGGTCTTCAGTATACCACAACCTCTTCAGTAATGCTACATTGTCTGCTTGGTCAAACTCTAACGGCACTTTAGTATCATCTCCATTCAGCTTCAGTACCCTTCTGACATCAGTCTCGGTAAATTCTATCGGTTGGTTTTGGACTGTGCCAGAAATTCTGATTGTTCCTTTAGTTATTGTTCGTGCAGTGGTCCAAAATTCGGTGAGAATATCACGATACGCATCACAATCGTGTGTAATCGCGTAATGGATTCGTGATCGCCGTAGAAAATCGAATATTCTGAAACCGCCGAACTTGGTTAGCTTTGTGGGACTAACACCAAGATGTGCACAAATGTTGTGTTTATTGCCAACCTTCAAATCGTTCGCCATTTCTGAAAACACATAAAACAAGAAGTTCAAAAAATTTAATGTGATTATCAAAAACGTTCACCTAATTTGTTAATTATTAATCATTCGCGTAAAATTTTAACTTTTTGTTCAAAAATTCATTTTACATGAACTGGATCCGAACTTGATATGTCCAACCGAACCGGATTCGAACTGACAATGGTTATCCGAACTGGATACGAACTGGGTTCAGTCAATAAATGAAGTTGCTTTGGTCAACGTTCGAACTAGCTTGGTCAACCTGTCCGAACATACACGAATTGGGATCCGAACTCCCAGTTCGTCTGATGAACATCCAGTTCGGCTCTGTGCGTAACTGAAAGGTTTAATCGACCAAAAATTTGATCCAGACAATTTCATGCTAAATCCTTTTACACCTAGACACGGTTTGTGAAGATGAACACACTGATACAAATTTTATCATCTAAAACTCACTCTAAGTGTAATAATTTTCAGATCTAGGAACCGGAAACAACCCGACAACATTTTAACAAAAACTGACCATTTTTACTGGATAAAAATGACAATATAACACACCCCTACACTTGGAATACAAATATCTACCTAATATATGTCATAAAACTCTCTAAAATACAGTAAATCGAATTTTGGATTTGAGAGCAAAGGTTCGGCTAGGGTTCGGCTATATGAGTAACAGTAAAAGTGTTTCCAAACTAGTGATTCGGCCTTTTATAGGCAGCCCAATTCGGTTGTCCGAACTGGCAGTTCGGATCCTACAAACCTTTCCGAACGCATCCAAACCCAGCCTTTGGATCAAGATGAATGTAACCAAACTCTTCCAAACTGGACCTTTGGATCAACTGAACTCCCAGTTCGTCTATCAAACCCTGATTTTTGTGAAAATTTTCAAATTGACCCCAAAATTTCAAATTTTCACAATTTTCATTTGTTTTTCACTCCGTCTCATTTTGAGGGAGAGTTTGTTTTTTTTTAAAAAAATACAAAAATAGTGTCTTGTTTTTCAAATAGTAAAAATGAAAATCTAGAAATAGGGTTTGTCAAGTTTAGGGGGAGAAAATTTGAAAAGACAAAAAATTAAAAAAAATAAGAAATTGTATCCGACATGATTGGGAAATGATAGTACATTGGCTTACATTGTCTGACTCATGGATAAAGTAAGTGAAAAAGCCATAAGACCATTGTTTGATGTGCTAGGTAGGCTTGACAAATCAGAAAGTATACAAATGTGATATACACTAAATCTGATGCTTGAACTAGTGGATAACATCTTGATGCATATCTCATGATATATCAAGAAAAAGATATGTAAAAAGAAAATGAGAAGTCATTGTGTATACGTGTGTTCATTCTGCAAAGATTAAAATTTGATTTTCTTTATTTTCTTAAATGATCGGACTATCTCTGCGTGTCCACAAGACCGACCAAATAGTTGTTCATTTAAGGTTCTGCTTTATTTTCTTGGTGTTTCGTATAACTCAATGGACTTTCTTTGCATGTCCACAAGACCGACCTGATTGTTGTTGAGTTATACGGTTTTAACTGGTTTTATTTATTTATTTATTTTTTATTGAATCTAAGGCCTTATCTGTGTATCGAAAGATCGACCTAAAGGTAGACGATTTAACATTCTTATTTCTTTTTGCATGGAACACAGTTGACTATATCATGAATATAAATCACTATGTGTTAAATCACAAGTGAAATCACAAAATGTGATAAACAAAAACATATATGAGTATGCCTGATAGTGTGTGGTACACTGGTCAAAGCAAATCTAATCAATATCTTAACATATCCAGATGTTATGAGTATGATTCTGCCTGAGTTTAAAGTTGGACAAATTATATCTGCAATCGACATGGATTATGTACTATAATAATCGAAATTGAAGTGTAGTTCAGCATGTTATGTCCAATATGATCCCAAGTTGTGATCTTTCTCACAAAAGACAAAAATCGTGTCTAACTCTGTATTGTATTTACTTTTCAATATTAGAAAATACCAAAAAGATTTTAGGTGTGTTTTGATATAAACTTTAGAAAAATCAAAAAGATTTTACTTCTTATTTCTTTTCGATTGATCAACACGGAATACAAAATCAATTTCAAAATCATAATATCTTGGAGTCTTGAAGAGACATTTTGCACCAAGATTATTTGTGTTGGCAGGTTTCTAAGTGGAAAGAGAACATCAAAACTTCAAGTCTTCTGAAGCTGTTGATAAAAAGATTACACGCGCTGCAATGTCAAGTATTTGAGATCTAACTCATCGTCAAGTTGAGGGAGAGTTTGATTGAAGATACATGATTATGTGGAAGTTGATACTGCACATGTCGAGTGGGAGTTTGTTGGAGCATAATTCTAGGTCATCATGTGAAGTATCAAATACATGACAAAAGATGCAAATGTGTTGTTGTCCGAACTGAAGACGAACTACCAGTTCGGACGCACACGAACTTGTCCGAACTGGCACTTCGGCTGATTGTGTATTTGTATAAGTAATGTTCAGCTATAAATAGCTTGTCTTGTATAGAGCTTAGGACTTCTTGGTCATATTTTACACCTTTTGTGTGTGTTTCTATATGGATTTTCTCTTAAGCTTATCAATACAAATTTTTATTTGTATTTACATTTTGATCTTGTTACATCTCATAATCACTAGATTAGCAAACGATCCAACGCTCACGCAATTTCAGCTCTTTGAAAATCAGTATGGATCTTTTGCAGATCAATAAGGTGTTTCTAAAAACAATCACTTAGGAAGTGATATCTGATGTCAATATGTTTTGTTTTTGAGTGGTGAACGAGATTTTTGGTTATGCAGATGGCGGCATAATTATCTATATGTATGGGAGTAGTAAGAAATTGCAAACCGTAGTCTCTCATTTGTTGTTGTATCCACAAAACCTGAGAACAGCAACTTGCAGCCACAATGTACTCAGCTTCAGCATTGAATGTTGCTACTGGTATCTGCTTCTTAGACTGCCATGACACCAACCTATCTCCCAGAAATTGGCAACTGGCTGTTGTGGATTTGAAATTAATCTTGCAGCCTCCATAATCTGAGTCGGAGTAGGCAGATAATTCAAACTTATCGTCATGAGGGTACCAAATCCCGAGATCCGTGTGACCCTTCAGATAAGCTAAAATTCTTTTGACCACATCCAAATGTGATTGCTTCGGAGATGCTTGGTACCTAGCATAGAAACATACAGCAAACATTATGTCAAGTCTACTAGCTGTCAAATACATCAATGAACAAATCATTGCACAGTAAAAGATCCTCGTCGACTTCTTCACCATTCTCATCAGGACAAAGACCATGAGACACCTATATTGGAGTTATCGGACATGAACATCGCCTATCTTGACTCTTTTTAGCACATCATTCACGTACTTTGTCTGATGGATGAAGATCCCCTTTTCAGACTGTTGAACTTGTAACCCAAGAAAGAACGACATGCCGCCCATGGAGCTCATTTCAAATTTTGTTTGCATTAACTTCTCGAAATCTTTCGAAAGTTGTTCGTTTGGGCTTCCAAAAGCAGTCTACCAACCCACGCTTGAACCCGTTCTCTAGTAAATAAGTGGATAAGGTCTCATACCAAGCTCGAGGAGCCTGATGCAGACCATATGGTGCTTTGTCCAACTTATAAACCTTCTCCGGATAATCAGGATCGTAGTATCCCGGAGGTTGTTTAACATAGACTTCCTCTTTCACCTTCCCGTACAGAAACACACTTTTGACATCCATCTGAAAGACTTTAAACCCATGATGTGCCGCGAACGCCAAGAAAATACGAATAACTTTAATTCGGGCAACAGGCGCGTACACTTCATTAAAATCTATACCTTCTTCTTGAGTAAAACCTTGTACAACCAAACGAGCCTTGTTTCTGACAATAGCTCCTCGGTCGTCGTGTATACACTTAAATACCCAACGAGTTCCGGATGGCTCTTTACTACCAGCAGGCAAATCAACCAGGTGCCACACCCCGAGTTTCTGGAATTGTTGTAATTCTTCATGCATTGCTTCCACTCACGAATCATCTTTTAATGCTTGTTTAACGTTTGTTGGCTCGACCTGGGACATGAAGCATGAGTAGAACACTTCATCTTGAATACCGGATTTCCCTGATTGCAAGCAGAGCACTATTCTCATTCTGTCTTCTAGTCCTCACTCCATCATCTTAATCACCAATAATGTTATCTTGTGGATGATAGGTGTTTATCCGGAGTGTCTGCTGAGCAGGAACAATGATAGTTTCTTCCAAATCAGGAACATGATCTTCCTCTACCAAAACATTGTCATTTGAACTGGTTTCACATTGTGAAACAGTTTGAATATTATCCACTTCAACCTCACCAGTACCACTTCTAGTAGGTACAACTTGTGGGACAGAAACATGAACCTGTTCTGAAACAGCTTCGTGAAACTCATGTTCATCATCAGAAGACAAATCATCATCAGCAATTGTGGAGTCGATTGTGGTTTCAGTCAGATAATCTTCAACGGCAGGCACATTCGGAGCAGACGGAGACAAAATATTCATAACCGGAACATCATCTTGCAAGTTAATGTACACTTTTGTAAGATGATCATCGGATATATCTGGTCTTGACTCAAGGGTATCAAAAATATGCTTGTAGTAAAACATCCAGTCAGGACCAACACCTTTGGGTGGTAACGTGTATGATTGAAAATCAACATGTAAGTATTCTTCCACTGCACCGGTCTTTTTATTAAACACACTTTTCTTTTGGTTCGACTAACCTACAAATAAACCTTCAAACACTTTGTCGTCGAATGTACTTGTAGACCGTAAAACTATGTAGGGACACCCAAATGGTTCCAGATGCTTGAGATTCGGCTTACGGTTCTTTAACAACTCATAACAAGTTTTACCAAGCCGTTTCACCGTTAGAACTCGATTCAGCACATAACATGCCGTATTGACTGCTTCCATCCAGAAATTCACTGGAAGTTGTGCATCAGCCAACATAGTTCGTGCCGTCTCAATAATTGTTCTGTTTTTCCGTTCTGCAACACCATTTTGCTGAGGTGTATATGGAGTACTAAATAAATGTACACTCACCTTTTCCAGACAAAACATTTTCATTGCGATACTTTTGAACTCCGTGCTATTGTCGCTTCGAATTCTTCTAATTTTCAACTTGAAATATGATTCTAATGTATTGATTAGGTTGATAAGAATTCTTGAAATTTCATCTTTGGTTACAAGAAAATCCACCCAAGAAAAACGAGAAAATTCATCGGTAACAACTAAACAGTACCAATATCCGGAAATGCTTTGTCGATTCACAAGACCAAATAAATCCATGTGAAGCAATTCTAATGGGACATCAATTAAGTGGTACTTCTTCAAGGGATGAGATTTTCGTTGTTGCTTCCATTTCTTGCAACTGACGCAGACATCATTAAAAGTGAATTGATGCTTTTGAACCCCGTTGGCAAGATTCTTTCGCACCAACTCATTCATCTTGCGATAGTGAATATGACCCATGCGTCGATGCCAGAGAATGGAATCTCTCTCGGAAGCCTTTGAAATAAAACACTGACCTACCACATTCGCCTTTGCTGAATTCATGTCTAGTACATACAAATTGGATAAACGAGGTGCTCGCATAACAATGCAATCATTTGGAATCTCATAGCCTGGCTTCAAAATCATGCATTCACTCCCTGTGAAAGCTGTTGTGTACTACTTATCACATATCTGGGAGACACCCAGCAAGTTATATTCTAATTCTTGAACATATTCCACTCGATCAAATATGATTGCACCATTGCTTAGTTTTCCAATCCCCGTAACCTTTCCACCATAGTTACCGGAAAATGCAACATTTCCTCCGTTGAAAGGTTTAACAACGTGGAACAGAGAAATGTCACCCGTCATGTTCCTGGACGCTCCACTATCAACAGTGTATGTACCCTTAGGTTTCCAGCAGTGGATGTACCCTTAGGTTTCTTATCATGTTTAACTTTTTGAAAATCAGAAACGGATGATTCCACATCATAATGAACCACACCTTTATAGTCAACAAATCTGACACATTTTTGTGTACTAGTAGACGCAGGTTTATCTGATTGGTAACCATCGATTTATTAGATTTTTCCTTCTTCAAATGACAGTTTTTGTATGTATGACCACGGTTCTTGCATTCAAAGCATCGACATCGGTCAATGACAATTTCCTCAACCATGTCATCATTAACAATGGTTTCTATGACAGGTTTTGGTTTCTTAGTTTTTGAAAATTTCTTATGAGTGTTAAAAACATGATGATCACTGAAATCATCATAAAAACCTGATTCATAACCATTTGCACATTCTGAATAAAAATCATCATGAATATGCATCATGAGAATGTGCATTTCCAGCATAATATCTATCATCAACATTCTGATATCTACCCCTCCTACCACCATAGCCTGATGGACCATCATCATTTCTGAATCCATTATTAAACCATCTAGGACCCCTCCCATATACTGGTAGATTTGGCCCGTAGCCAAAATCATCATAGAATCCATCATCATGGAATTGATTTTTCTTGAGAAACTGATTTGGCTTTTTGAAATTTGATTTGACATGTTCATGAAAATTGATTTCTGAACCTTTGGTGTTTGGAAAGCAGTTGGTGATTTCTTCATACATTTTTTGAACTCTATTAACCAACCGTTGATCAGAATTATGATCAGACTCTTCCGATTGATCCAAATCTAGTGAGCCACTTGGAATTATGATTTTTCCATTTCCCCTCCTAATTGGCACACTAGGTGCATTCGGATCATATCTAGGACCAAAACCACCCGTAAAGACTTTATCAATTAAATCTGGATTAACCATCTTCAATGGGATTTTCTTATCGCTATACATCTTATCGGACCCTTTCAAGCGATAAGTGGTCCATTTCACATTCTTATCAAAAACATCAGAATTGTTTTTGACCTTTGAATTTTCATTTTGAAACTTTGGTGATTTTGAAGTGGAACCTTTTATAAAAGATTTAGATGGTTGAGACATAGCTTTGGATTCAAAACCAAGACCACCATTCTTAAGTTTCTTTCTAACAACTGATTTGGATCTAGCAATTGTTTTCTGCTCATACTCACTCAATTTTGTGAGTCCAGACTTACTTTTACCAAATTTGTATTTGAAATGAGTTCCTCCTGAGTGTTGTTTGAAACATTTTGGGACACCTCAGGTTCTGGATCAGAAATCAAGTCATCGATTTTATCAAAATTAGAAACATTGTAAAACAACTCATCAACACTTGAGTCCAGAGCAGATTTCTCGATTGTTTTCTTATTACAAATTTTCAAATGTGATTGATCAGATACTTCTTTGTTGTAAGAAGTATAATCACATTTCTCACCAATTTGGACAAAATATGGGCTATTGGTTATGACCATGGGAGCAAGAACTTGGTTAAGATTTCCAGACACATTACCCTTATCATTATGATAAAGAAAGTTGGTAAAGGACAATGGGATTTGAAAAGTTTCAATTTTGTTGGATAATTCAAAAATTTCAATCTTCAAATTAGATACAATCTTTTGATTCTTAACCAAGTCCTTTTGTGCTGACACGAGCAATTCTGATTGCTTACTGAATCCATATTTCTGAATACGCAGTTGCTCGTGTAAGGACATCAATTCCTTTGTGGTTTCCTCCCATCTGGTCTTATAAATTTCCATGTCTGCTTTGGTCACAAACAATTGGTCAAACAATTTTGTTTTCTCATCTAAGAGATCACTCGTAGACTTAGCATATTGAATACAACTATCAAATTGGAGAGAAGAAGATACCTTTGAAGTATCCGCCATTAAAGCACAAACCGATTTCTTGAGATTATTCCGTTTCAAAGCTCCATTCTCCAATTTGAGACTATTATTCTCATCAACTAGTTTTTGGATTTCCTCTTGCAGAGCGATGATTTTGTCACTAGCTTCCACATCATTCTTGTGTGCTTCTTCATACTTTTGCTGTAAAGGATAGCTTCGTTGAAATAATGATTCGAAGTCATTCGCTGCATCTAGAGCTTCAGCTTTAGCAGCTTCACAGTGAAAAACTGTAAGACGGATCTTACTAGAGGTTTGCTTGATCATAAGAGTGAGAACGAGATGAAAACAAGATGTAAATAAAAGTTTGTTTATCAAAATATACAAAAGACTCAATTACAAACTCTCTCAAAAGCTCAATCAGAGAAACACTCTCTAAAACACATAGTTAAGATCTGGTCTCTCTCAACTCGTTTCTCACAGTTACTAAAAACAAAGACAAGCTTCCTATTTATACTAGACTGGCCGAACCTCAGATGAACTCCAAGTTCGCCTGATCTGAACCTTAGGTTCGGACCTAGTTCGGCTAGCAGCATGAACTTGTCTTGATCTTCACATCGTCTCTTTCAGATACTTCACATGACGCACAAATTATGTATCAACAAACTCCCCCTTGTCATGTGCAGTATCTATTCACCAATTAAAACATACTCTTCGAACAAACTCCCCCTCAACTTGATGGTAGCTTGATCTTGAATACTTAACGATGAATGGTTTCTTTCATCCTTATCAGCAGCTTCAGAAGACTTGAAGTTGTGATTAACTCTTTCCTTTGAGTAAACATAAATATTCTTGGCGCAAAACTTCTCTTCGAGAATCCAAGATATATGAAATGAAATGTTTTTCGTATCTTGTGTCGATCAATCGAAAAAAAAATAAGAAGTAAAATCTTTTTGGCTTTTATCAAGTTTATGCTAAAACACACAAAAAATCTTTTAGATTTTTATGAAATGAAAAATAAAATGCAATACAGAAACAAACTCTATTTTTTGGTATTTTGCGAGAAAGATCACGACACAAGATCATATCAGACATAACGCATCTAGCACATTTCAATTTCGGTCTTAATCAACATGCAAGCCAAGATAATTGCAAATACAACATTTGTGTTTATTTCAACATGTGCCAATCATTTTTTATCGTTTTCAGATATGCTTAAGGTAATATTATCATGCACTGATAACTCGGCCTCCACTCTATCAGAAATACTGGCAAATCATCATTTTTATCATATAAAATCAATTTTCTTAGAGATTTAATCATCCTTGATGAGTCATGCAAAAATATAGAAGAACACCAAATACCTAGCAATCAGGTCGGTCTTGTGGACACACAGAGAAAGCCCAAGTATTTGAGATGATAAGAAAGCAAAACAAGTTGAAGTTGTATAAGTCAACAACGATCAGGTTGATACTTCCGTATACGTGGAGAAAGTTCGATAAATTATATGAAACACCAAAGAAAATAAAGTAGAATGTCAAACGAACAACGATCAGGTCGATCTTTCGATACGTAGAGAAAGTCCGATCGTTTGATAAAATAAAGAAAATCAAACAAGTTTAAATCTTTTAAAATGAAAACATGCATTCATCAGGATATCTCTTATTCTATTTTTTTCAGAATCATCACCCAGCATTCATCAAGAAGTAAATAACCAAAGATCATCAGGCAAGCTTGTAAGGGAATAATTTGTGGCTTGTGTATTAAATCATCACTTGGCGGAGTATTCTGAAGGCCTATGTGTTAGAATAGGTGAAAATGAGTTGGGTTATGGGTATATTGGGTCATTGGGCCAATTTAGACATGTTTGGGCTCATTTAGAATGAGTTTAGGTGGAGTTTTATGGGCCATTAAAGTCAAATACGGGAATTTTATGTTATTTAGGGTTACCAAATATAGATTAGCTTGTTTTCCAAGCTAATCTCCTCCTATATAAGGATGGTTTAATTAGAAGATTAGGGTTGGTTGCTCCTAAGGTGTTTGTGGTTTTTTGGTAATCTCGAAATTCTCTTTCAGAATTTCGACTAAGTGTGTAAGCAACTGGTGATTAATAGTAAAGTGTTCTCTTCAATCGGTTTGTGTTCTTACTTGTTTTGTTATTGCTTTTACGTATTTTTCTTGATTTATCTTGAATCACTCTAGTGTTTGGATTCCGCACATTCACTAGAGGTTGTGATATCGTGTTTGGGTTATTTCGATCCTTACAAAGCTTTATGTTTATATCTTACTTAGAGATATCAGATTAGTCATGCACATTCACAGATTATGCAAGTACCTACAGCCTTTAGACTTCATCTATCCATGGAAGTTAAACTTATATGCTGATGTACTATCATTTCTCGCTTTTGTCGAATCAATTTGTCAATTTTTCATTTTTTTATATTTTCCATGATTTCTCTCCATAAAATTCAAACAAACACTAGTTTTTGAATTTTCAATCCCCCCCCCCCCCCCCTAAAAATATAAACGAAAGAAAATGAATAACAAAAATGAAAATGATCGATCAACACTTGACACATTTTTGAAAATGATATTTAAAAAAAATCAGTGATTCAAAGATAGGAACGATGCAATTTAACTTAAAACAATCACAAGTATCTCACTGTCAGCAACTGAACAATCACTAACAGGTCTTCTTGAAATACCTGCAAACACTGGAAAAAAATAAGCTCTTAAAACCCCAACCCTCATCCACAACAATGGTAGGTCGTCCAGTGTATTGTACAAAATCACTGTTGGCCATTGAGACAACCTTTGGTCTCCATTACTGTTTTGGTTTTATGATTTCTAGTGAACCATTGTTAACTGATGAGTGACAATCAGAGCTACTACCCAATTTTTCCGAAGTAAGCTTCTTTTTCCATGAAAATTTAGTGTTGGGCATTGGTTCACTAAAAATGATGCCATCAAGATCAACATACTTTGTATGTTTGGCATTTGATGATGAATTGTTAGTTGTCGTCGGACAATTATTTGCATAATGACCCTTCTGACGACAAACATAACAACGTAGACTACCAGTTGGATTGATTGAAATTGGTTTTCCAAACTGATCAGTTAAACATTCATCATGAACTTTTAAAAACACTGGTTTAAATTTCTTTGGTTTTTGAAATTTTGGAAAACATTTTGGAGAATCATAAAAACTAGAATCATCTCCATAACCAAAGAATTTATCTTTATGATAAAACCTGTTCGATTTAGCAGAATGAAATGAATCTGAATTGTTACCACCTTGTGATGTAGCATCAGATATACAAGAAGACTCTTCAGAAGAAAACTTTTCATCTGGTAAAGATACTTTTTTCTTCCAATATTATGGCTTCTTATCTAAAAACACCTTTTGCTTCTTTATCTTCATTGCTTTGAATTCCCTCTTGTCGAAATCCTTAATTGGCATTTCTTTTTCTTCAAATCCCAAGCCACCAGTCTTTTGTTTGAATTTATCTTGAACAAAATTTGGTATCTCATGACCTTGTTTGATAAATTTTGTAAATTCAGACTTAATGCCTTTCAAATCATTTTTCCAGAAATTAATGAATCATCGATCATTATCTCATAAAACTTTGGCACTATCACTTTTCCTGGATCTCCAGTAAACACCTTTTCTTTTTCAAGAAATGTAGATTTTGAATCAAACTTCAATCCGTTACTATAATCAATCTGATCTTTACTTTTCTTCTTGGATTTGGACTTTGTTTTCTTTCCTGAGCTTGTATCAGCAAATTTTGAATAATCATGTTGTTCAATTCCAGATGGTATAGCTGGAACATACATTTCAATGTCTACAGGAGCAGGAACTTGATGAAGACTTGCATCTTTACCATTCTCCTAACTCTTCTCCAACTTATACAAATAATTCAGGAAAGTTAGTGAATTGTTACAATTTTTCAATTTCCATTGAAAATAAAAAATCTCTATCTTTTTTCAGCTATTTTCTTATTATCTTCCAAGACCTCTTTCTGTGAAACAATGTACTTCTCGGACAATCTGTTATATTCACTTTTATGGCATTCTCTCAAACGACACTCTTCCAGAACTTCGGCAGTAACCTTCTCTACTTGTTTCTTATAATAAAAAACATCTTGTTTCAATATGTTATTTTGCATTTGAACCTCTCCATTTGTATCTCGCAACTTTGTGAATTCCTCCTGAAGTTGAATTATTCTATCAGCAATTTTATGAACATTTTCATATTTTTGTTGAAGAGGATAACATTTCGCAAATAAAGCATCAAAATCTTCAATAGCTTCCTTTCATTAGCTTTTGTTTTATTGCATTTTTCAATCAGCATATTCTTCTCTTTCAACCATTCTACCTTAATACTAGCAAATTCCAAACAATTTGCACATGATGCAGACACATCCGTTTGAATTTCGGCAGCTAAACCATCATAAAATTTATTTTTCCATTTCTCCACTTCTATTGTCAGAAAAATATTCTCTTCAGTCAACTTTCCCACCTTATTCTCTAACTCTTCGATTTTACCTTTAAACTTCAAATATTGATCAATTATTTTCTGAGGAATTTTAGACATATATTCCTCACATTGTGTCTTTACAAAATTCCATATCTTCTTTGCGTTTCGACAATTTCTGACTTGACTTTTAAGAGTTATAGGTCTTGATACATAATCTATGCGTCATGTGAAGTATCTGAACGAGACGATGTGAAGATCAAGACAAGTTTGCTGCCAGCCGAACCTGGTCCGAACCTGAGGTTCGGATCAGGCGATCCTTAAGTTCGCCTAAGGTTCGGCCAGTCTAGTTTAAAAAGGTAGCTTGTCTTTGTTTTTGATAACTGTGAGAGAGAACTAAGAGAGACCAGATCTTAACTATGTGTTTTTTAGAGTGTTTCTCTGTTTGAGCTGATTAGAGAGTTTGTAATTGTCTCTTTTGTAGATTTCAATAAAACAAACTTTTATTTATATCTTGTTCTCTCGTATAAGATCAAGCAAACCTCTAGTAAGATCCGTCTTACGGTATTTCAATTGGTATCAGAGCTAATCCAGGTTGCTCTATTACGTTTGCTTTGATCATGTTCATATTCTTGATAAAACCGAGTGTTTTTCTATAAAAAACGAGTCAATCTTTGAGTTTTTCGAGTGCAATTCATTTCTGAAACATTTTTGTTGCTAAAATCACGTTGACTACTGAAAAATCTCATTTAAATATGCTTAAAATCGCGATTTTTAACCAAAAACTTCAGTTCGGTCGAGTCTTGAGTTTGCCAAATAACCGTCGTCCGAACCTCAAGTTCGCCTGAAATAACCGCTCCGAACCTTAAGTTCGTGTGAAGTTCCGATAGGGTTCGGAAATAGTTTGGATACAGTTCGGATATAGTTCGGAAGGGGTTTGGGTGTATTTAGTTCGGATAGAGTTCAGCTAAGTTTCGGCTAAGATCATCTGAAGTCATGTTCGGCTGAGGTTCGGAAGAAGTTCGGATAAGCTATTTAAGTTCGGATAAGGTTCGGGTAAACAGTATTCGGGATTTTTGGGTTGTTTCACGAAAACTGACGTAACTTGAGAACCCTAAAGAGTTACGGAACCCAATACCAGCCAAAACGACCGTCTCGGAGAGATCTATACTTTTACTTCTTAATGGCTAGTACCCTCCGTATTGGTACCCAAAATCCGCTTGTCAGACTTCCCTATTCAAGTTTGAAGTTTTGATTTTCAATTTCACAATTTCACAATTTCCAAAATGTTTGAAATTGATGTATTCATTGAGCGTCATCATCATAATGTACCAAAGTTGATCAATATTGGAGATTATCATGGTTGGGCAAAAAATTTAGGATCTTATATTGTTTATTTGGATAAAAATTTGTGGTTACTGGTTACGAATGAATTTAAGTATCCAACTTATGGTGGTGATTTTAAAGAGATGAGAGATTTTTCAAGTGAAGAAAGAAAATCGTATGATCAAAATGAAAAGGTTGTTGCACTTCTTCTGTTAGCTTTGCCTATAACTCTTAAAAGTCAAGTCAGAAATTGTCGAAACACAAAGAAGATATGGGATTTTGTAAAGACACAGTGTGAGGAACATATGTCTAAAATTTCTCAGAAAACTATTGATCAAGATTTGAAGTTTAAAGGTAAAATTGAAGAGTTAGAGAATAAGGTAGGAAAGTTGACTGAAGTGAATATTTTTCTGACAAAAGAAGTGGAGAATTGGAAAAATAAAGTTTGTGATGGTTAGCTGCCGAAATTCAAAAGGATGTGTCTGCATCATATTCATATTGTTTGGAATTTGCTAGTATTAAGGAAGAATGGTTGAAAGAGAAGAATATGTTGATTAAAGAATGGAATAAAGTAAAAGCTAACGAAAAGGAAGCTATTGAAGATTTTGATACTTTATTTGAGAAGTGTTATCCTCTTCAACAAAAATATGAACATATTAATAAAATTACCGTCGAAGCTGCTGATAGAATAATTCACCTTCAGGAGGAACTCACAAAGTTGCGAGATACAAATGGAGAGGTTCAAATGCAAAATAACATCTTTAAACAAAATGTTGTCTATTATAAGAACAAGTAGAGAAAGTTAGTGCCGAAGTTCTGGAGGAGTGTCACTTGAGAGAATGTCATAAAAGTGAATATAACAGATTGTCGGACAAGTACATTGTTTCACAGAAAGAGGTGATGGAAGCTAATAAGAAAATAGCTGAACAAAAGATAGAGATTTTTTATTTGCAAAGAAAATTGAAAAATTGTAACAATTCACCAACTTTCTTGAATTATTTGTATAAGTTAGAGAAGAGTCAGGAGAATGGTAAAGATCCAAGTCTTCATCAAGTTCCTGCTCCTGTGGACATTGAAATGTCTATTCCAGCTATACCATTTGGTATTGAACAGCATGATTATTCAAAATTTGCTGATACCAGTTTAGGAAAGAAAACCAAGTCAAAATCCAAGAAGAATAAAAAGGAGGTTGATTATTGCAAAGGATTGAAGTTTGATTCCAAATCTACATTTCTTGAAAAGAAAAATATGCTTTATGGAAATCCAGTAAATGTGAAAGTGCCAAAGTTTTCTGAGATCATGATAGATGATTCTTTGATTTCCGGGAAGAATGATTTGAAGAAAAAGAAATGACAATTAAGGATTTCAACAAGAAAGAATTCAAAGCAAAGAAGATAAAGAAGCAGAAGGTGTTTTCAGATAAGAAGCCACAATATTGGACGAAGAAAGTATCTCCACCAGATGAAAAGCTTTCTTCTAAAGAGTCTTCTTGTATATCTGATGCTACACCAAAAGGTGGTAACAATTCAGATTCATTTCATTCTGCTAAATCAAACAGGTTTTATCCTCAAGATATATTCTTTGGTTATGGAGATGATTCAGGTTTTTATGATTCTCCAAAATGTTTTCTAAAATTTCAAAAACCAAAGAAATTTAAACCTATGTTTTCAAAAGTTCATGATGAATGTATGACTGATCAGTTTGGAAAACCAATTTCAATCAATCCAGCTGGTGGTCGACGTTGTTATGTTTATCCCTAGAAGGGTCATTATGCAAATAATTATCCTACGACAACTAACAATTCATCATCAAATGCCAAACATACAAAGTATGTAGATCTTGATGGCATCATTTTTAGTGAACCAATGCCCAACACTAAATTTTCATGGAAAAAGAAACTTACTCGGGAGAATTGGGTAGTAGCTCTGATTATCACTCATCAGTTGACAATGGTTCACTAGAAATCATAAAATCAAAACAGGAATGGAGACCAAAAGTTGTCTCTACGGCCAACAGTGATTTTGTTGAGGATATTGGACGACCTATCATCGTTGGGGGTGAGGGTCGGGGTTTTAAGAACTTATTGTTTTCCAGTGTTTGCAGGTACTTCAAGAAGACCTGTTAGTAATCGAATAGATTGCTGATAGTGTGGTTGTTTTAAGTTAAAATGCATCATTATTAGCTTTGAAAAACTGATTTTCATAAATTTCTTTTTCAAAAATGTGTCAAGTGTTGATCGATCAATTTTTATTTTTGTTTTTCATTTTCTTTCATTCATATTTTTAGGGGGAGAAAATTTGAAAATTCAAAAAATAGTGTTAGTTTGAATTTTAGGGGGAGAAATTAGAATATTAAAAAAAATTAAAAATTGAGAAATTAATCCGACAAAAGCGAGTAGTGATGGTACATCAGCATATTCGTTTATCTGCCATGGATAGATTAAGACTAAAGGCTGTAGGTACTTGCATAATCTGTGAATGTGCATGACTAATATGATATCTGCAAGTAAGATATAAACATAAAGCTTACCTGATAATCTTTGGTTATTTGCTTCTTGATGACTGATGTGTGATGATTCTGACAACAATAGAATAAAGATATATCCTGATGAATGCATGTTTTCATTTTGAAAGATTTGAACATGTTTAATTTTCTTTATTTTGTCAAACGATCGGATTTTCTCTGCGTATCGAAAGATCGACCTGATCGTTGTTCGTTTGACATTCTGCTTTATTTTCTTTCGTGTTTCATATATTTCATCGGACTTTCTCCACGTATACGGAAGTATCAACCTGATCGTTGTTGAATTATATAACTTCAACTTGTTTTGCTTTCTTCTTTTCTCAAATACTTGGGCTTTTCTCTGCGTGTCCACAAGACCGACCTGATTGCTAGGTATTTGAGGTTCTGCTTTATTTTTGCATGACTCATCAAGGATGATTAAATCTCTAAGAAAATTTGCTTCTATATGATAAACATGATGATTTGATAGTATTTCTGATAAAGTGGAGGCCGAGTTATCAGTGCATGGTAATATTACCTTAAGCATATCTGAAAACGATAAAAATGATTGGTACATGCTGAAATAAACATAAATGTTGTATTTGCGATTATCTTGGCCTACATGTTGATTAAGACCGAAATTGAAATGTGCTAGATGCGTTATGTTTGATATGATCTTGCGTCGTGATCTTTCTCGGAAAAGAGAAAAATAGTGTATGTTTCTGTAGTGCATTTTACATTCATTTCAGGAAAATTCAAAGAGATTTTTGGTTTGTTTTAGCATAAGTTTAAAAAATCAAAAAGATTCTAGGTTTGTTTTAATATAAACTTTGTAAAAGCCAGAAATATTTTATTTCTTATTTGTTTTCGATTGATCGACACAAGATAGGATAAGCATTTTCAATTCATATATCTTGGATTCTTGAAGAGAAGTTTTGCGCCAAGAATATTTATGTTGGCCAGACACTCAAAGGAAAGTGTTAATCACAACTTCAAGTCTTCTGAAGCTGATAATAAGGATGAAAGAAATTGTACATCGTCAAGTATTCAAGATCAAGCTACCATCAAGTTGAGGGGGAGTTTGTTTGTTGGGAATCTCGAGATCGAGCTAACACGATTTGGATATATGTGATTACTACTCAACGGCCACTTATTATATACCGTCCCTACAACACAGTGAAGACAATGACAACTCAAGAAAACACGATTCAACAAAGAAGAGGCTCTAGTGAATATTATTTATTGTTTAAATATTGTCACTAGTTAGTGTTTAACTATTATGCCCTTAGTGAGTCTTATACTATATATAGTGAGTGTTTCCATTATGAAAGACATGTATGAGTGTAGAGAGAAAGTTAGTCATGGTTCTTTGAAGCTTGTAAGGGTTCATGAACTCACCTAGTAAGTTCATGATACCCGGGATGCATGGGGTAGGTAAATTGTAATTATTCGGTTATATTTGATTATCCTACTTCACCTTGTTTACCCATCTATGTTGCTCTTCATCTATCATTTGAATGATTACTTCTTATGATTCATCAAATTTTATCTTAGTCACATACCTATGTGTAAATATTTTTTACTTACTCATCACATAAATACAAACGTGTATGTTTCACTTGAGATTTCCCTCCTGACTCATCCATCTATCTACATACTATAAGTAGAAGCCTTACTTCAATAGATTTCATTGCTAACTCACAAATAAAAGCTTAGAAAACCCTAAAACTCTCAAGAACATTCATCGCTCGATCCATGAGGTCTTAGAAGCTAATTTTCTTCAGTCAAGCCTATTTGGTTAAATTGTGGACCATAACGGAAATTCTATCCAAGTAACAAGTAAAGAGATAAGGTGAGTTCTATGAGCCCACTCTTAAATGTTTTAAATATTTTTGGGCTGATATACATACACGTATTATGAAAATATGTTCAAATGGTTTATAACTGAACGTTACTTGTCTTAACTGTTAGAAACTGTTAATCTGCATTTAAATGGATATATATATATATACACACATATATATATATTAACTGTAAAGGTGTTAATCGCTAAATGGATATATATTAAACTGTTGAATTGCTAATGGATTGACATACGTGAATTGTTATGGAAATGCATTAAATTGCGTATACGTGAAATATCTTGAAATGATAAATTGTTAGAAAGGCTTTTGGGATAATATATATATATATATATATATATATATATATATATATATATATATATATATAGGGCATGGTTATTATGCAAACCTCATCTAGTTGGGGAAACTTTACAAACCCATCCAAGGGCCACCAATCAACCACATCATCAACATTTGTTATACCCATAAGGGCTTTATAGTCTTTTCATCACAATGAGTAAAAAAGGAGGTCTTCTTTGGTCTGTCACACTGTCGAGGAGAAAAGAAGCCACCATGCTTCTTGTACCTTCTCCTGTCAACTTTATATTTACTTTATGTACTATATTAGTTTATTACTCTTTGCCTTCCTTTCCTCTTTTCCAATGCACAATCAGAGAGGTCTTTGACATATGTATTTGCATTTGCTTTTGAATATTTTATATAAGAAAAAAGAAAACGTGGGAAATGTTGGGTAGATATCCCGCCAATCCTGTCCCTTAATTCCCGCCCATTGACCACCATAAATATGGCTCCCCATTTACTCAACTTTCTCTCACAGTTTCTTCAAAACTTTTATGAACATAATGATAGACTCACCAAGGAACTTATTTCCTTTGCATTTAGATGCTGAAGACTGCAACTGGTCTCCGTTACTATGCCACAACGAATTAAATGAAGGTAAAAGTGTTTTTTGTCTTATGTATTTAATAGATATATACTTATTACAAGTAGAGAATAACTCCTGCATATGTTTTATAATGTAACAAAAGATAGCAATGGCAGTGAGAATGATGAAAGTGCTGATGTTTTCATTTCACCAAACGGCTCAAGTCTGTGGGTTCCAACTGTTGCTGAGAGCATGATACCTCATGTCGGGTCAACATTTGTAAATTTGGAAGATGCATATGTAATGTACCAAACATATGCTCTTGCTGGTGGTTTTTCAGTTAGGGTTGGGCAACAAAAAAAATATATAAGGGGGTTGTTACACACAAGTATCTTAGGTGTAACAGGGCTGGTAAACCACAACCAAAAAAGAAGTTCGCTTTGTCAACTGAATGTCGTCAAAGCACTTACATACGTAACAACTGCAAAGCTCATATTTGTTTCAAAATTAGCAGAGAAAATGGCTGTCTTTCTGTGTTGAAATTTATTGAGGGGCACAATCATTCGCTAGTGGAGGGTTTTAACAAAGATTTAACAAAGCTTTCTAGGAGGTTGCCTTTTTCAACCAAAAAATATATTCATGATATGAGCATGAATAGGATTGGTCCAGTTAAGGCACGTCGCCTTATGGTTTCGATGATGGGTGGGCATCACAATGTGAATGGAACCCCCAGTGATTTCAAAAATTTTAGTAAGACCACAAGAATGTATATTGGCGATAGGGACACCCAGCTTGTATTAAATCGTTTCCAGGAGAGAGTGAAAACCATCCCCACCTATTACTTTGATTATTTGGTTGATGACGGGAAACTCAGGAGTATTTTCTGGGCTGATGAGATCTCTAAAGTAAACTATGAAGCTTTTGGGGATGTTTTGGCTTTTGATGCTACATATCAGACAAACAAGTAAGTTACATGTTTTACCTTTTTTTTAATTGTATAGATTACTTGTAGTTATTATTTTAATGTGTGTTACGGGGTGTATATGATGACTATTATTTATCTAGAATTAAGACTATTAACACTATTAAAAACAAATTAAAAGTTATCTGTGTGTTACTACATATGTTCAATTATTTTTTCTCACCTATACATCCAATTGTGGTTGCTCATTAAATATGATAATCATTTGGAAAAAAAATATATTACATGTGTAAAATGTGTGGTAGCTCCCAATTTTGATATGCATACAACGTATTTTTGGAAAAAAAGGTTTTAATGGACAACAATTGTGGTTGCTCATTAAATATGATAATCATTTGGCAAAAAGGTAGATGTATTAATTTTAACACATTTATTAACAGTGTTTTAGGAATCTGTTATGGTTTGACTTTCAATGAATAAATGTGGCAATGTTTATTATATAATTAAGGGTAAAGATCCGGAAATATTAAGGTGGTGTTTGTTTTTCTGCAAAAGCTCTTCCTGTCCTCTTATGTCTGCGTCGCGCAGACCACGCGCAGACATTTAGGTCTGCAGACTGTTTGTTTCTCCGAAGACGTTTCATTAAAAAATGTCTGCGCAGCTCTTCTTGGTGCAGATATGACCCAGCCACTTCTGACATCTTCTTACATCTTCTAACCTTCTTTTTATACTGTTTTTTTATTAAAAAAATATTTTTAAACAGTTTTTTTAAGTTTTTTCTAAAAAAAACTTTTTAAAAGGTTTTTAATATTTTATACAACTTTTAAAAAACTTATTTAACCATTTTGTTTTAAAAAAACGCCTTTTAAAAAGTTAAAAAAACATCTTAAACAATTATTTTTAAAAACGTTTTTTAAAAATGTTTTTTTTAAACGTTTTTTTGTTTTTTTTTAAAAGTTTCGTTTTTAAATACGTTTTTAAAAAGTTATTTTCGAAAAACATATTTTAAACAATTATCAGACAAAACGTTTTTAAACATTCATTTAATAAAAAAAATAGTTGTTTAAAAAAACATTGTTTGAACAATTTTTATAAAATATTTTTGAAATTTTATTTAAAAGAAATTTGTTTTAGAAAAAATTTGTTGGTTAAAATATACGAAAGAAAATAAAATGATTGAATGGTAATTATCTATAAGTTTAAAAAATGATTTATTTAAAATTCTGTTTATTTTAGCAGTCTGCAGAAATTAAAAAACAAACACTCTTCTTCTTACAGACTGCAGATGTTTAGTCCACCTCTTCTGCTACAGATGTCTGCAGATATGGTCCGCAGACTGCAGACAATTTATCTCTTAAAAAACAAACAGCACCTAAGTAATTGTGGGGGGAATCAGGCTGGTCAATTAGCTTCTATAATTTAATAAACTAGACAACATTACTTATTTTGAAATTAAATAAAAGGAAACGTGCAATATGCGTTCATAAAAATATCATATTTGTTATAAAAACATATATATTGAAACATTCCTGAACTTTAATTACATATGTTTTACAGGTATAATATGATATTTGTTCCTTTCACCGGAGTCGATAATCATAGGCATTGTGTCACGTTTGGCGCTGGATTGATTTTTAGTGAGACAACTGAGTCTTATAAATGGTTACTAGAGTGCTTCCTTAAAGCTCACAAGAGTCATCCATCACTTGTTCTGACCGACCAGGACCCATCATAAAAAACAATAAAACATACCTTGTAAAGAATCAACAAGTTTTGCGCGATCCACCTCAGTATCCTCGTTCGAGTCGAAAATAGGGCATACCGGTATATTTAGAGAATCGGGGATAAAGGACACAACTTTCTTCTTGGACAGATCACTGAATAGAAGAGAAAAAACTATGATAATCGAGAAAAAAGAAGTTACATTTAGGGGGTGGGGGGGGGGGGAGAAAAAAACCCCTAGAAATTGAAAGAACAACAGAATGGATAGATTAGAAATTACCGGTTAGTAGCGGCTGGCGTAGCAACGACGGGATTAGAAGGCCGGCCATCTGGCTTTCCCTTGCCGGTGTCCATCGTAATTGCAGCAGAGATTCAGAAGATGAACAACGCCTAAGAACGGGGATAGATGCAGGATGAAAAACAGTGAAAATCGATTACGATTGTATTTAACAAAACATTATGAATGGGGATAAAAGAGGATAAAGTTTAAAAATTAAAGGAAAAACTTACTTGGTTGAGATGAAGATCAAAGATAAAAATGTGGGGAATTCAAAAAAGGGTCTGGAGGTAGGAGATGGTAGTGTTGAGTGTTGAAGTGTACAGTTTAGATGGATTTGACGGGAGAAGGTAATAAGGTGGATGCATGCAGCGGCGGTGGCAGGTACTTTCTCATCAGATTTTTAAAAATACCATTCTTACCCTTTTGGTGATTATTGGTAAGCAATTGAGGTATTATAAAAAATCAAAAAGGCTCAATAAAATATCAACCATTAGATGAGTGGAATCAAGGGCCCAGAATTGGTTTTAAAGTTTTCCCAACTCAGGTGAGTTTTCATTCTACCCTTCCTCTTATATATATATATATATATATATATATATATATATATATATAGTGAAACGTTCATTGTAGACACCTCCATAAGTGTTGACAGGTAGACACCCTTTTTCACCATTAGATCTCTTGATCTAATGGTTGTGATTAATTTCTTTTTTTTCTTTTTTTACACTTTTAATACATTTCACATGTGAAAAAAACAATTTTTTTTTCTTTTTTTTTCTTTTTTTTCTTTTTTTTCTTTTTTTATTTTTTATTATTATTATTTTTTTCAAATAATTTCCCATGTGAATAAAAAAATTTGTAGAGACTTTCGCATATGAAATAGCTCTTTTTCACATGTGAAATTGTTTGAAAAGTGTGAAAAAAGAAAAAAAAGAGATTAATTACAACCACTAGATCAAGAGATCTAATGATGAAAAAAGGTGTCTACCTGTCTACACTTATGGAGGTGTCTACAATGAATCTCATCCTATATATATATATATATATATATATATATATATATATATATATATATATATATAAGGAAAAGAGAGAAACTTATATATATATATATAAGTTTCTTGCTATTATTAACAGATGTTCTTACGTCGTAGTTGTTGGCTCTTTCTGTTAGGTTCCACCCCTTTTTAAGAGTCTTAAGATCAAACCCTGGTTCTCCCTTCTTCTTCTTTTTATTTCTTTTTCTTTTTTTTCTCTCTTAAAGATACGTGGCATCCTTTTTCTTTGCACTCTCATCTCTCTTTTCCTTATAAGGATACACATACCCTCTACCCTCTTCTATTCTTATCATCCAATTTTAGCTCCCCCAATTTTCTTCTCCAATTTAGCGTTTCGTTGTTGCCAGTCTTCGCGTTGAAAGTTGATTACTGCAATTGACGACTACTGTTCTGCATTTACAGGTTTTCGTGAATCTCTATTTCTTAATCTTTATAACATGTTTTAGCGTGCACCAATTTTCTAATTAATATTTTTTTTTCATTTTTTGCCGATCATAGAGAGACGCATACAAAAACGACACCTGTTGTTCTTCGTTTTCAGGTTTTTGATGTGATTCTGTAATTCAAATTTTCTTCTTTAGAAATAGATTGAAGCCAGCACTTGCGCCGCGCCATTATCTTACAAGAAAAGGGATAATTGACTATCTCATTGTTGATTTGTGATTATCTAGATTTTAACCCTACAAGTTTCACCTTATTTATATCGAATCTGTAAATATAATCCACATCAGCATTTATTTTTTGCGTGTTAACTGATGTTTTCGTAATTACTTTGCTGGAATTTTTGGAGTTTGTATTCCAATTTTTTTTGTTTGGGAGTAGATTTTCAGTTTTTGATTTAAGAATTTTTAGTATGTTTGGTCTGTTTTTTCTATACGTTTGTTTAATAACTATTCTTAGGTTTTATTTCAAAACTATAGCAGTTTTGAGCTTCTAATATTGTCTAGGTGTAGATATGTGTACGGAATCACAGTTTTGTGTATTGCGTATTATTATCTTATCAAGGTTTTGTATGATCGAAGTTGATTTAGGTACTTAATGCTTTGTTTGCTCATTAGCTTTACTTGGTTCAATAGTTATTAGCCATATGTTGGTGTTTGCTTTATTTGTAGGACCTCTTTTCATGCTACTGCTAATTTCTTTGAAGATATTTGTGACATCCGAGAATTCCAAGGTTAACTTCCGTTAGACAATCTCCGTTAGTTACGTTATAAGTGTTAACTTAGTAACTAATGCTTAACTAGGCCGAATACGTCCACGACCTTTGGTTGATCACCGAACCCGTCCATATGTGTTATGTGTTTATTTATTTATTGTCATTATGTGCAATGTGACTTAAACGCATGGTTTAGTATTGATAATAGAATGTAAATTGGTTACTTTTGGTTGCCAGCGAAACTACCGGGCGAAACTATAGATTCGCTCGGTAGCCGGCTAAGCTATTTGATTTACATATGTTTGGAGCCAGTTTCGCTTGGCCAGCGAAACTGCCAGCGAAACTAGCTCCTGATATAAAGGCCATAAAACCCTAATCTTCACCATTTTTGCATACTCCACACTAAACACACACACACTCTCCTGGAATTTCTGGTCAGTCGAGAAACACCACGAGCCGACGTGATCTCAGCCTCGAGACATCATCCATTCGGATCCTAGATCGAACCGTGAGTCTCAAAACCATCTTTTCATGCATATCTTATGAGTTTTCTTAAAAAGCATGCCTAAACCTCCATGTAATGGCCTGATCTTCTAGTATAATGCTTAGGAAGGCTAGATCTATCTTAAAGTCTGCAACTTTACGTGTAAAATCATGCCATAATGAAGATTTATGCTAGTTAGGTCAATTTATGCTTAAAATGTGTTCTTGATGACTTGATGATGAAATCCATGTTTAAGGTGCTAAATCTTACTGTTTAATGTTGGTAAATGTTTATACATGCTAGATAATGAATTACATGAAGTATGGAAACTGGTAGAAAGATTTTCAGTCAAATTTATGGGTTTTTAGCGACTAGCGAAACTGGGCCTTCTTTAGGCGAAACTGTAGTTTCGCAGATCCCTTTGAATATTCATCCAGCGAAAGTATGTAGCGAAACTATAGTGTCGCCTGTGTATTGCTTGAACGAAACTACCGAGCGAAACAACCATAGACCTTGTCCCTGAACGAAAGTTCAAACCAGTTTCGAGCGAAGCTAAGCTAGCGAAACTGTGTCAACAGTTTCGAGCGAAACTAGCTAGCGAAACTGTGTCATCGGGTATTCCCTAGCGAAATTGCTGCCCGTGCACACAGCGAAACTGTGCAGCGAAACTGCATAGCGAAACTGTAGCGAAACTGTTAGCAAAACTGAGACCAGACCAAAACCCAAACTTGTGCAACTTGTTTGAACGTTATGCCATGACTTACATGATTATGCAATAATGAAACATATTTGATTTCTGAGTTATGTGAACCCTTGTGTATGATCAACCATCGGTGTCGTGTGTCGGTATGTCATGTCATAGTTCTAACGTGCTATGTTATGGGCCATAGTGACGTTAAGATAAAGATTAGACACAAAACTAATACTTAAGACCTAAACGTGTTTCTAGGTCTTCATTAAGCAAACAAATACTTGGGCTATTTAACAAGTGTAGCTGGGCAACATAAGGTGAGTTTCACTAACCCTTTAATTGTGAGCCCGGTTGGGTCACAACGAATATACTTAACGGAAAACAACGCTGACATTTTGGGGTATCGCCAAATGGGATATCTGTAATGGAAGTTGGAGTGTTTATGGGAAACCAGCTATTTGCATACTGTAAACTCATTTGGGACTTCAAATGAAATCCGGAACAACCATTTTGACACTTAAACTCTTTTTAGGATTTCAAATGAAATCCAGAATAAACGGTTTTAATGTGACTAGTGTAGGTTAAAGTCTAAACCAATGATATCACATGATTTCTAAGGATGCCTTAAAACTTAAAAGTCCTCAACAACTTAGTACCATTAATTTGCGAAGCGAGGGGATGTTGGGTAGATCTACTGAGGGTTGACAACCCTGCTCCGCGGTACACAAATGTGTAGCCAACCGGTTGGAGGCCGAACGGAGTGCAATATCAGCCTATTTTAGTTGTGGGTCCCATGAGGAACACTACTGGAGGCACAAACCATCGGCAAATGCCGAACTCTGTTACGTCAGCTTTGGTACGAACTTCCTTAGTGCATGGAACAACGGATTAGCTACCCGCGATATCGGTTGAGCACTTTAACTATACAAAACTAGTACATACCCGATAACGTAGGTTACGGACATTACTTTTACTAAACCACAACACCATGATTATTGATGTCACTAAGCATTGTTTTTCCACAAACAATATTACATAAGTATATGTTGTCACGATTATGATTATGAGACCGGGCCAATGCATGTCAAGCCCACTGTGAACTCACCAACCGTTAGGTTGACACTTGCGTGGTTTAAACTTTTGCAGATCGCTGAGGAGTATCCGGAGCGGGTTGGCATGGCACATGAAGACCTTTTACTTTTGTTTAAATCAAATTTTGGGAATTTAAAACAATGATTTTGTAAAGCACGTGGTTAGTGCTAAGATGTTATTTTTCCGCTGCGTATGTTGAGACTTTAATTTATGATTTATATTTGGACTAACTCTGATTCGTTTAGTATTTGTAACTAATGGTTGTGGTCCTGGTTTGCTCGCACCCCTTAACGGTATAAACTCCGTTAGAGGTTATTTGGGGGTGTGACAGATTGGTATCAGAGCCATAAGTTGCAGAGAACTGGAATCATTTTTGAAAAACGATTTAGAAACTGCAACTTGAAACATTAGTTACAAACGAACAAACAAATTCCCAACGACAAAATTTTTACGTGCCAACCTGGGATACTCGCTCTGCTGTGTAAGTAGAAGCTTCGTACGTATGTATATATATATATATATATAAGTATATGTAGACCGTGTCTAAGTAGTCTAACGGAAAACCTAAGGGAAAATTTTCACACACGAATACGAAATGTGAACGCTAATACGCACATTGTTCCGGGGGAAAGCGACAACGAAACGATGCTACACGCTACGTCCTGATTTCTACTACGCTGACTACGCCGACGGTGACTTTTATGGGGAAGCCGACTTTCGACGATAGACACTCACGACTTACGACGTTCTTCGACGACGCCTCAATTTTGCACGAAAATTTTTGGACTAATAGTGGGATAACGGGAAATGGTTAATATACATATTATGGGATATGTATAGAATATAACTGTGACTGAACACTGGCTACTTTAACTGTCCAGCAAAATGTCTGGAAGAGGACACGGAAGGAGCAACATTAACATGACACCTGCGCAACTGCAAGCTATGATAAATGAACACGTGCAAGCCGCAGTGGCAGCCGTCCAAGCTGCATACGCCGCGCAGGGTAACTATTATGCCGGTTAAGGCACAAAGCGATTATATATTGACCTGTTTAAACTTAAAACCCGAACTATTATTGCATCAGGAAACCTCCATCACTGCACGTTTAAGTCCTTCATGGACTGCAAGCCTATAACGTTTTCCGGCGAAGAAGGAGCGGTAGGACTCCTCAGGTGGATCGAGAAGTCTGAGAAAGTCTTCTCTATGTGCAACTGCCCTGCTGAGAACAAAGTGAAACTTGCGACTGGTACTTTCGAGGGAGCTGCTCTCTCCTGGTGGAACGCCGAAATCCAGATGATTGGGGTAAATGCGGCTAATGACATGGAATGGGAGGCGTTTAAGGAACTGGTTATGGAGGAGTATTGCCCTCGAGATCAAGTCAAGAAACTGGAAGGAGAGTTTTTGAACTCCAAGATGTCTGGGTCGGAAATTGAGGAATACACGGCGCGTTACCACGAGTACGCGGTGCTATGTCCGACAATGGTTGATGCTGAATTTAAGCGCATTGAGCGTTATCTGGAGGGCCTCGCACCCCAAATCAAGAGCTTGGTGACCGCAAGCAACCCAACCACCGTGCAGCAAGCCATCCGTCTGGCTCATAAGTTAACTGACCAGGAAATTGAGAGGGGTACTCTACCCGCAAAGACCACTGTGAAGACTGCCTTAAGTGGCAAGCGTAAGGCTGAAGAAGAAGCTCCAGCAACTTCTGTGAACAATCAATCTATTGGAAATCAAACTGGGAGATCCTCTAACTCCCAGTATCAGAACAAGCGACCTGACAACACAAGGTCCAATTTCAACAGTGGCAGCAACAGTGGAAGTAACAATCGCCAAGGCAGGAATGGAAACTACAAGGGTAAAGCTCCGTTTTGTAACAAGTGCGGAAAACACCACAATGGCATGTGTAGCAAAGGCCTGGAGTGTGGAAGATGTGGGAAACTGGGGCATGAAGCCAACAACTGCTGGACCAACCTACAAAAGTTAAACAACAACGGTCAGAACCAAGGAGGAAATAACAACAACAGGGGAAACGGAAACAACCGCAACGGGCAAGGAAACAATCAGAACAACAACAATGGTGGAGCCCGTGGCTGTTATGAATGTGGTGCTCAAGGCCACATGAGGAAAGATTGCCCGCAATTGCGCAGGCAAGGGAATGGCAACAATGGCAATGGTGGGAACCCGGGCAACGGAAATGGTAATGGCGGAAATGGTAACGGTGGGAATGGTAATGGTGGAAACGGTAATGGTGGGAATGGTAGAGGACGTGCCTTCGTTATGGGTCAAGGAGAAGCTCGCAACGACGCCAACGTGATTAACGGTAAATTCATCCTTAATGGTTTCTTTGCTACTGTACTGTTTGATTCTGGTGCTGAAAGAAGCTTTATTTCCACCAAATTTGCTAGATTAATTAATGCTAAACCGATTGACTTAGATGCTAAGTATGTGGTAGAGCTAGCAAACGGTAAACTTCATGATACGACTCAGATAGTTAAGGACTGTAAGTTAGAACTAGCTGGCCATACGTTAGGAATCGATCTTATGCCTTTCCCGATTGGTAGTTTTGATGTCATAGTAGGAATGGATTGGTTATCCGAAAACCGAGCTGAAATTTTATGCCAAGAAAAGGTGGTTCGAATCCCACGCAAAGACGGTGAAGTGTTAACAGTTCAAGGTGAAAAAGGTGGGACAGTCACCGGTATTATCTCGTTTCTTAAAGCTCAAAAGTGCCTTCGTAAAGGTCATTTCGCGATCCTTGCAAACGTCACCGACACGACACTTCCCGAGCGCAGAATCGACGACTACCCGATAGTCCGCGACTTCCAAGATGTATTTCCTGAAGATTTGCCTGGTTTGCCTCCATTTCGACAAGTCGAGTTTGGAATTGATTTAGCTCCTGGAGCCGCTCCGATTGCACGCGCACCCTACCGTTTGGCGGTAAGCGAACTCAACGAACTTTCCGCGCAACTTCAAGAGTTACTCGACAAAGGGTTTATTCGTCCAAGTTCGTTACCATGGGGAGCACCGGTATTGTTTGTTAAGAAGAAAGATGGAACGTTCCGAATGTGTATCGACTACCGAGAGCTTAACAAGGTTACGATCAAGAATCGGTATCCACTTCCTCGAATCGACGATCTTTTCGACCAACTGCAAGGTTCGAGCTACTTTTCAAAGATTGATTTACAGTCTGGGTATCACCAACTTCGTGTTCGCGATGAAGATATTTCTAAGACTGCCTTCAGAACTCGGTATGGTCACTATGAGTTCCTGGTTATGCCGTTTGGGCTAACCAATGCACCTGCTGTATTTATGGATCTGATGAATCGAGTGTGCAAGCCGTACCTCGATCAGTTTGTAATAGTTTTCATCGATGATATTTTGATCTACTCCAAGACAAAGGAAGAACACGAGAGACACCTACGACTTATCTTGGAATTACTCCGCAAGGAACAGCTTTACGCCAAGTTTTCAAAATGCGATTTTTGGATTCGCGAAGTCCAGTTTCTTGGACACATTGTTAATCAGGATGGAATTCATGTCGACCCAGCTAAGGTGGAAGCCATCAAGAATTGGTCTACTCCGAGAGCGCCGACCGAAATCCGACAATTTTTGGGACTTGCCGGATATTACCGAAGATTCATCAAGGGTTTCTCGCAATTGGCTCAACCCTTAACAGCCTTAACGCACAAAGGAGTGCAATATAGATGGGGTGAAAAAGAAGAACACGCATTTCAAACTCTTAAGGACATGTTATGTTCAGCTCCGATTCTTGCGTTACCCGAAGGGGTTGACGACTTCGTGGTCTATTGCGATGCATCCATTCAAGGACTCGGTTGCGTGTTGATGCAACGAGACAAAGTGATTGCCTACGGGTCCAGGCAACTGAGGGATACTGAAAAGAATTATACAACACATGATTTGGAATTGGGAGCCGTGGTATTTGCACTCAAGATTTGGAGACATTACCTCTATGGAACAAAGTGCACGATATTTACCGACCACAAAAGCTTACAGCATATCTTTGAACAAAAGGACCTCAACATGCGACAGCGAAGGTGGGTCGAGCTGCTAAACGACTATGATTTGGCAATTAAGTATCACCCGGGAAAAGCAAATGTTGTGGCTGACGCCTTAAGTCGAAAAGAGTACGAAAAGCCTCGACGGGTACGAGCGCTGCAACTTACCATTCACACGGGACTGCGGATCGAATCCGCGATGCTCAACGAGAAGCTCTAAAGGAAGAAAACTTCGCAGCTGAAGCACTGCGTGGTGTAGATGGAAAATCTGAAATTAAGTCCGACGGACTCAGATATTACAATGACAGAATTTGGGTTCCTTTACTTGGAAATCTCCGTGAGCTCGTGATGGATGAGGCTCACAAGTCAAGGTATTCGGTGCACCCTGGATCGGATAAAATGTACCAAGATTTGAAGAATTTGTATTGGTGGCCGAATATGAAAGCCGACATTGCACGATATGTGGCTAAGTGTTTAACCTGCTCAAGAGTTAAGATCGAGTACCAAAAGCCTTCTGGGCTATTGCAACAACCAAAGATCCCAGAATGGAAATGGGAGGATATCTCCATGGATTTTGTAACAGGACTACCTCATCGATCGAATCGACCGGATGCGATTTGGGTTATCATTGACCGATTAACCAAATCTGCACACTTTATTCCAATGAGGGAAAATGACAATATGGGTAAGTTAACAAAGCTGTATATTGACCGAATTGTGGCACGTCACGGAGTGCCTAAAACCATTATCTCTGACCGAGATCCTCGATTTACTTCCCGATTGTGGCAATCTATGCAAGAAGCACTGGGAACCAGACTGGATATGAGTACAGCCTATCACCCGCAGACCAACGGTCAGACGGAACGAACTATTCAGACTTTGGAAGACATGCTCCGAGCTTGCGTTCTCGACTTCGGTAAAGAATGGGAGGCTCACCTTCCGTTGGTGGAGTTCTCCTACAACAACAGTTATCATACAAGCATTGGTGCAGCACCTTTTGAAGCTCTTTATGGCAGAAAATGTAGATCGCCCGTGTGTTGGGCCGAAACGGGTGAGAAGGGACTCACCGGACCGGAAATCGTTCATGATACAACGGAACGAATTATTCAAATCAGAAAACGGATAGCCGCAGCACGTGACAGACAAAAGAGCTATGCCAACAAACGCCGTAAACCTTTGAAGTTCGAGGTAGGCGACAAGGTACTATTGAAGGTATCTCCCTGGAAAGGGGTGATACGCTTCGGAAAGAGTGGAAAGCTGAATCCTCGTTATATCGGTCCATTTGAAATCATCGAGGAAGTAGGCCCGGTGGCCTATCGATTACAACTCCCTGCAGAACTCGATGGAGTTCACAACGTGTTTCACGTTTCTAACCTGAAGAAATGTCTGGCTGAAGACACTGAAATAATTCCTTTGGAGGAATTGGAAATTGACGAACATTTGAGATTTATTGAGCAACCGGTGGAAATCATGGGACGCGAGGAGAAGGCCCTCAAACGTAGCAAGATTCCGATCGTCAAGGTTCGATGGAACTCAAAGCGTGGACCTGAATATACTTGGGAACGAGAGGATCAAATGAAGAAAAAGTATCCTCACTTGTTCGGGCAAACGTCCACAGAAACTCAAGGTATGATTTAATTTTGGGGACCAAAATTCCTTTAACAGGAGGAGGATGTGGCGACCCTAAAACTTTTGCTTTCTTTCCCCAGCAACAACAGCATCAACGACAGCTGAGGCTGCGAACGCTACAACACAAGAATAATTTTTGGGACGAAAATTCCACTTACAAGGGGATGATGTGACATCCGAGAATTCCAAGGTTAACTTCCGTTAGACAATCTCCGTTAGTTACGTTATAAGTGTTAACTTAGTAACTAATGCTTAAATAGGCCGAATACGTCCACGACCTTTGGTTGATCACCGAACCCGTCCATATGTGTTATGTGTTTATTTATTTATTGTCATTATGTGCAATGTGACTTAAACGCATGGTTTAGTATTGATAATAGAATGTAAATTGGTCACTTTTGGTTGCTAGCGAAACTACCGGGCGAAACTATAGATTCGCTCGGTAGCCGGCTAAGCTATTTGATTTACATATGTTCGGAGCCAGTTTCGCTTGGCCAGCGAAACTGCCAGCGAAACTAGCTCCTGATATAAAGGCCATAAAACCCTAATCTTCACCATTTTTGCATACTCCACACTAAACACACACACACTCTCCTGGAATTTCTGGCCAGTCGAGAAACACCACGAGCCGACGTGATCTCAGCCTCGAGACATCATCCATTCGGATCCTAGATCGAACCGTGAGTCTCAAAACCATCTTTTCATGCATATCTTATGAGTTTTCTTAAAAAGCATGCCTAAACCTCCATGTAATGGCCTGATCTTCTAGTATAATGCTTAGGAATGCTAGATCTATCTTAAAGTCTGCAACTTTACCTGTAAAATCATGCCATAATGAAGATTTATGCTAGTTAGGTCAATTTATGCTTAAAATGTGTTCTTGATGACTTGATGATGAAAATCCATGTTTAAGGTGCTAAATCTTACTGTTTAATGTTGGTAAATGTTTATACATGCTAGATAATGAATTACATGAAGTATGGAAACTGGTAGAAAGATTTTCAGTCAAATTTATGGGTTTTTAGCGACTAGCGAAACTGGGCCTTCTTTAGGCGAAACTGTAGTTTCGCAGATCCCTTTGAATATTCATCCAGCGAAAGTATGTAGCGAAACTATAGTGTCGCCTGTGTATTGCTTGAACGAAACTACCGAGCGAAACAACCATAGACCTTGTCCCTGAACGAAAGTTCAAACCAGTTTCGAGCGAAGCTAAGCTAGCGAAACTGTGTCATCGGGTATTCCCTAGCGAAAGTGCTGCCCGTGCACACAGCGAAACTGCATAGCGAAACTGTAGCGAAACTGTTAGCGAAACTGAGGCCAGACCAAAACCCAAACTTGTGCAACTTGTTTGAACGTTATGCCATGACTTACATGATTATGCAATAATGAAACATATTTGATTTCTGAGTTATGTGAACCCTTGTGTATGATCAACCATCGGTGTCGTGTGTCGGTATGTCGTGTCATGGTTCTAACGTGCTATGTTATGGGCCATAGTGACGTTAAGATAAAGATTAGACACAAAACTAATACTTAAGACCTAAACGTGTTTCTAGGTCTTCATTAAGCAAACAAATACTTGGGCTATTTAACAAGTGTAGCTGGGCAACCTAAGGTGAGTTTCACTAACCCTTTAATTGTGAGCCCGGTTGGGTCACAACGAATATACTTAACGGAAAACAACGCTGACATTTTGGGGTATCGCCAAATGGGATATCTGTAATGGAAGTTGGAGTGTTTATGGGAACACTTGCAACTGTCCATCCCTGGGGTTTCAAATGAAATCCGCAACCAGCTATTTGATACTTAAACTCATTTGGGACTTCAAATGAAATCCGGAACAATCATTTTGACACTTAAACTCTTTTTAGGATTTCAAATGAAATCCAGAATAAACGGTTTTAATGTGACTAGTGTAGGTTAAAGTCTAAACCAATGATATCACATGATTTCTAAGGATGCCTTAAAACTTAAAAGTCCTCAACAACTTAGTACCATTAATTTGCGAAGCGAGGGGATGTTGGGTAGATCTACTGAGGGTTGACAACCCTGCTCCGCGGTACACAAATGTGTAGCCAACCGGTTGGAGGCCGAACGGAGTGCAATATCAGCCTATTTTAGTTGTGGGTCCCATGAGGAACACTACTGGAGGCACAAACCATCGGCAAATGCCGAACTCTGTTACGTCAGCTTTGGTACGAACTTCCTTAGTGCATGGAACAACGGATTAGCTACCCGCGATATCGGTTGAGCACTTTAACTATACAAAACTAGTACATACCCGATAACGTAGGTTACGGACATTACTTTTACTAAACCACAACACCATGATTATTGATGTCACTAAGCATTGTTTTTCCACAAACAATATTACATAAGTATATGTTGTCACGATTATGATTATGAGACCGGGCCAATGCATGTCAAGCCCACTGTGAACTCACCAACCGTTAGGTTGACACTTGCGTGGTTTAAACTTTTGCAGATCGCTGAGGAGAATCCGGAGCGGGTTGGCATGGCACATGAAGACCTTTTACTTTTGTTTAAATCAAATTTTGGGAATTTAAAACAATGATTTTGTAAAGCACGTGGTTAGTGCTAAGATGTTATTTTTCCGCTGCGTATGTTGAGACTTTAATTTATGATTTATATTTGGACTAACTCTGATTCGTTTAGTATTTGTAACTAATGGTTGTGGTCCTGGTTTGCTCGCACCCCTTAACGGTATAAACTCCGTTAGAGGTTATTTGGGGGTGTGACAATATTGTCCATTTTTTTATCAACTGTAAGTCTGTAATGCATAATTGTTATCTATTTTTAGTTCTTGTAACAGGTTCACTTTTAGTTTTAGCAAATGGTTTATAAAGTAGAATATGAATATCCTAATTTATAAATATCTTTATTTATAGTGCTTTTGTTAATTTTTATCTCAGAATTGCTATTAGAAGTTTAAAGTTTTATCTGATAGAAACTTTTTGGATAGTCAGTTTCTTCATGTTTTGGTCATTCTGGGAAGCATATGTTCAATAGTTAGAGCTTAAACTCAGTGTGTGTTTAAGGTGTTTTATGTTTGTATTGGTAATATCATAACTTAATAATGATTTTAACTACGCTCCTTTTCCCTGATATATCGTTGTGTAATCATTAAAATAGGGGAAACAAAATCACCGTTACCCTATGGAAGGAGATTGTGTTAGCACTTGAAAGATTTGATAGAACATCTCTAAATAACGCAGGTTATCCATGTGTCATCGGTGCTACATCCGTAAAAGTCTCCAAGCATTATGGTTACTTCTCTAAATGTTTTTCTTCTACTTTATTACAATTTCTATACTTATTATTTAAACCACTTCTTAATTTTTTGGAAAATTGGATTTTAATAATACAAGTTTTGCCTAGTTGGCGGATAATAATATGAGTTCCAAAATTTCCTCACAATAATATCAATTTTATAGGTATTGGATTATAACGATACACTGTTAGTTTTTTACTAACGGTGTTAGTTTTTGCTGACGTGGCATACCATATGTTTCTTTTTAACAAAGTAATTAAAATTGAGGGACTATGTCACACCCCCAATTAACCACTAACGGAGTTTATACCGTGAAGGGGTGCGAGCAAACCAGGACCACAACCATTAGTTACAAATACTAAACAAATCAGAGTAAAGTCCGAACATATGTCATAAATAAAGTCATAAAATACGCAGCGGAAAATATTGTCTTAGCACTAACCACGTGCTTTACAAAGTCATTGTTTTAAATTCCCGATTTGGTTTAAACAAAAATAAAATGTCTTCATGTGCCATGCCAACCCGCTCCGGATACTCCTCAGCGATCTGCAAAAGTTTAAACCACGCAAGTGTCAACCTAACGGTTGGTGAGTTCACAGTGGGCTTGTCACGCAGTGGCCCGGTCTCATAGTCATAATCGTGTCAACATATACTTATGTAAAATTTATTTGTGAAAAGCAATTCTTAGTGATATCCATAATCATAGTATTGTGGTTTAGTAAAAGTAATGTTCGTAACATACGTTATCGGGTATGTACTAGTTTTGTATAGTTAAAGTGCTCAACCGATATCGCGGGTAGCTAATCCGTTGTTCCATGCACTAAGGAAGTATGTACCAAAGCTGACTGATAATTTTCGTAGTGGCATCGCCATCATCTATTTTGTTTTGCGGACCTACGTCATCGCGGCTTTGCCTCCCCCGTGTCCTCTCGGGATCACGGTCAGATAGGCTGATATTGTACCTCCGTGCACTTCCCGTGTCACGAGGCGGAGTTTGTCAGACTCCAGTAGATCTACCCAACATCCCCTCGCTTTACAATTAATGGCACAATTAAGTTGAGGACTTTTTCAGTTATAAGGCAATCCTTAGAAATCATGTGATATCATGTGGTTAGACTTTAACCTACACTAGCCATAATAAAACGGTTTACTTTGGGTTCTCATGAATCCCGAAAACATTTTCAGTTTCGTTTTAGAAATAGTTGTTTAAGTATTTCACAAGTGTCTCCCATAAAACACTTCAAGTTCATCAAGTGGGTGCCAAGCACTCCTAAGTTTTCAAGTTCATCAGAGAGGTGCATAGCACTCATAAGGTTGTCAGCATTGTTTTTCATTAAGTTATTCAGTGTGACCCAAACGGGTTCACGGTAAATGAGTTAGTGACACTCACCTTTGGTTGCACTGCTACACTTGCTAAGTAATCCAAATATTGTTTGCTTATCGAAGACCTAAGAACACGTTTAGGTCTTAAGTATTAGTTTTGTGTCTAATCTTTAACTTACGTCACTATGGCCCATAACATAGCACGTTGGAACTATGACACGACATACCGACACACGATACCGATGGTTGATCATAAACGAGGGTTCACATAACACAGAGATCAAAACATGTTTCATTATTGCATAATCATGTAAGCCATGGCATAACATTCAAATAAGTTGCACAAGTTTGGGTTTTGGGTCTTGGCACAGTTTCGCTATACAGTTTCGCTATAGTTTCGCTACCCAGTTTCGCTTCACAGTTTCGCTGTGTGCACGGGCAGCACTTTCGCTGGGTAATACCCGATGACACAGTTTCGCTAGCTAGTTTCGCTCGAAACTGATGACACAGTTTCGCTAGCATAGCTTCGCTCGAAACTGGTTTGAACTTTCGTTCAGGGACAAGGTCTATGGTTGTTTCGCTCGGTAGTTTCGTTCAAGTAATACACAGGCGACACTATAGTTTCGCTACATAGTGTCGCTGAATGAATATTCAAAGGGTCTGCGAAACTACAGTTTCGCCTAAAGTATGCCCAGTTTCGCTAGTCGCTAAAAACCCATAAATTTGACTGAAAATCTTTCTAACAGCTTCTATACTTCATATAATTCATTATCTAGCATGTATAAACATTTACCAACATTAAACAGTAAGACTTAACACCTTAAACATGGATTTTCATCATCAAATCACCAAAACACATTTTAGAGCACAAAATGACCTAACTAGCATGAATCTTCATTATGGAATGATTTTACATGTAAAGTTGCAGACTTTATGATAGATCTAGCATTCCTAAGCTTCATATCAGAAGATCAAACGATTACATGGAAGTTTAAGCATGCTTTTTAAGGAAACACATAGAATATGCATGAAAATGGTTTTGAGACTCACGGTTCGATCTAGGATCCGAATGGATGATATCTCGAGGCTGAGATCACGTCGGCTCGTGGTGTTTCTCGGCTGACCAGATTTCACAGGGGAAGAGATGGAGAGTGTGTGTGTTTTGTGTGGTTTATGCAAATGGGGAGTAATTAGGGTTTTATGGTCTTTATATCAGGAGCTAGTTTCGCTGGCAGTTTCGTTGGCCAAGCGAAACTGGCTCTGAACACATGTAAATCAAACAGTTTAGTCGGCTACCGAGCGAATCTACAGTTTCGCCCGGTAGTTTCGCTGGAAACCAAAAGGGGCCAATTGACATTCTATTATCAATACTAAATCATGCATTTAAATCACATTGCACATAATGACAATAAATAAATAAACACATAACACATATGGACGGGTTCGGTGATCAACCAAAGGTCGTGGACGTATTCGGCCTAGTTAAGCATTAGTTACTAAGTTAACACTTATAACGTAACTAACGGAGATTGTCTAACGGAAGTTAACCTTGGAATTCTCGGATGTCACAGACTATTTATGTAACTTTCCATAATTAATAAAAAAAAGTTAAAAAAATACAAAAAAGACAAGAAGAACGGAGGCGGACTCCGGCGAGTGCAACCTCCGGCCAAAACCTCGTTTTTTTTCAGCAACCATCCGGTGCTGCTGATGTGTCTGTGTGCTCCGGCGAGTGAACCTCCGGCGAAAACCACCCCCTCGCCACCCGCTCCCGTTCTTCGTGTGAGCTTACCGTCGCCGCCGGAGGCACACGACGGTACGCCAACCAGACTTCACGACTGCCACCTCTAAAACCACTCCTTGTGGCTTTGTTTTTCCCTGACCAACACACAAGAGCAGTTACAGGGGAGAAGAAACCACCAACATCACTGCAAGCTTTATCACCGGCGACGGAAAACGGCCTGCCGGAATGGCGGCTCCGATTCAAACAGGAGGGAGAGAGAAGATGGGTCGTCGCGAACTAGAAACGAAAGGGAAGGAGGTCGTCGGGTGGTAGCCGGCGTCGAGACCAGGTCGCCGGTTGCTGGTCGATTGGCAGAGCCGATCTCTTCTTAATTTTCTCATTTCTTTCTTTCTCCTTTATTTCTCCTAGGCCGAACCCTAGCACGTTCCCTCCATTCTTGTCTCTTCTTTTTTCTATTTTTTTAACTTTTTTTTTATTAATTATAGAAAGTTACATAAATAGTCCCTCCATTTTAATTACTTTGTTAAAAAGAAACATATGGTATGCCACGTCAGCAAAAACTAACACCGTTAGTAAAAAACTAACGGTGTATCGTTATAATCCAATACCTACAAAATTGATATTATTGTGAGGAAATTTTGGAACTCATATTATTATCCGCCAACTAGGTAAAACTTGTATTATTAAAATCCAATTTTCCTAATTTTTCAAACGTAGATTGGCTTCTATTAACCTCTACAGCCACTACCTATATTTACATTAATCCAAATGCAGAAGAAGTATCAGATTTGTTTAATGAGTATGCAAATTCCTATATAAAATTTATTTTCATATTACCTTTCATTCTTTACATTATAAATCAATTTTATTCTTCTTTTTTCAGTCTACAAGGAAACATGGAAACATGGAAACACTCGTTTTGTTATCGAACCGTCTCTATTACCTCTAAAGATGAGAAAAATACTTACGTCGAACTTCTGCAGCTTGATCGTCAGCATGCTGGTGTAAATTTTGTGAGATACAATTTGTAAAACCACGAAGAGATCTTAGTACTACTAGATTCTATCAATCGAATAACAGAGAGGTAAATAAATCTTTTCTTTATTGATTCACTTAGAGAGATTACAATGTAGAGAGAGAAACACACTCAAATACACACGATTAAGAGATAGAGAATGACAAAACTAATGAATTCTCTCTAACACGAACTATTTATAGTTAGAAACTTACCAGCGTACCAACTGGCATACCATTTGGTACGGACGTACCAATTGGTACGGCGTACCATTTGGTATGTTGCAACTATGACTCATTCAAACTCTCTAAACTAGATACAATGCACGAGACACAATGTAGAATACGAATATGCTCTAACAAACTCCCCCTTAACGTGTATTGTAGCTAGTTATCTATCTATCTAACAAAACTTCGGTCTTCAATCTTTAGCATCGTTGCGTTCGATCTTCAACTTGAAACCTTGTCAGAGTGAGAGCTTGCATGGCTGGATCAATCTTGAACAATCTTTGAATTTCAAGATTCACTTGTGAAAAATAGTACATACTCCCCTTTTCACCATGCTTGAGTCTTGTCACACAGAATAACCTGCAATTTCAGAAGACAGAAACGCGGCTTTCTTTTCTTTTCAAATTTAGTTTAATCTTGGCGCAAAACTTCTCTTCGAGAATCCAAGATATAGTTTTGAAATTATAATTTTGTATCGTGAATCGATCGGTCGAAAACAAATAAGAAAAAAAATCTTTTTGGCTTTTCGAAACTCTATATCAAAACACACCGAAAATCTTTTTGGATTTTTCAGATATGAAACATAAATGCAATACTGAATCAGACACTATTTTTGTCTTTTGCGAGAAAGATCACAACTTGGGATCATATTGGACATGACATGCTGAACTACACTTCAATTTCAATTACTTCAGCACATAAGTCATGTCGATTGCTGAAATAATTTATCCATCTTAAACTCAAGAACAATCATACTCATAACATTTGGATATGTTATTGTATTGATTTAGATTGCTTTGACCAGTGTACCCTACACTATCAGACATGCTCAGATATGTATCTGCTTATCACACTTTGTGATTTCATTTGTGATTTGATCACATAATGATTTTATTCATGATATCGTCAACTGTGTTCCATGCAAAAAGAAATCGGAACGTTAAATCGTCTACCTTAAGGTCGATCTTTCGATACGTAGATAAGGCCTTGGATTTAACAAAATAAGAAAATAAAACAAGTTGAAATTGTATAACCCAACAACAATTAGGTCGGTACTCCCGTACACGTAGAGAAAGTCCGATGAGTTATACGAAACACCAAAGAAAATAAAGCAGAACGTCAAACGAACAACAATCGGGTCGGTCTTGTGGGCACGAAGAGAGAGTTCGATCGTTTGACAAAATAAAGAAAATCAAACAAGTTTAAATCTTTGCAAAATGAACACATGTATACACAGTGACTTCTCATTTTTCTTTTTCCACATATCTTTTTCTTGATATCATGAGATACGCATCAAGATGTTGTCCACTTGGTCAAGCATTTGTATTTAATATGTTTATCACATCTGAATACTTTCTGATTTAATGCCGATACTACCAAGCACATCGAGCAATGATCTTATGGCTTTTTCATCTATTTTATCCATGAGTCAGAAATGTAAGCCAATTTACCATCATTTCCCAATTATGTCGGATCAATTTCTCATTTTTCAATGTTTTTCTCTTTTACTTTTTTCAATGTTATATTTTTCCTTTTTCTCCCCCTTAAAATGAAAACTCTATTTTTAGATTTTCATTTTAACAAACACACAAAGACACTATTTTCGGGTTTTCAATTTTCTCCCCCTAAACTACATACGGAATGTAAAAGAAAGAAAATTGACCAATCGATATATACCTTTCAGTTTAAGCTTTCAGAAAAACTTTCAGTTTTGAAATATGAAGCATTCAAATTAAGTTAAGCAGGAGACTCCACTATCAGTGACTTCTTGAAGCTTGAACTTCACAATCACTAACATGTCTTCTTGAAGAAACCTGCACACTGGTTTTAAATGATTAGTATCCAAATGACCCGAAGCACACAGCTTCTGGTCGACTAGTGTCTTTCACAAAATCAGTTATAGCCTTGCTGACCACTTTAGGTCACCACTGCATGTTTACTTTTTCATTTTGAATCGAGTCATCATCTGGAGATGAACCACCAACACTAGAATCAAAATTGAAAACTGATTTCTTTTGAGATTTAGTTTTGGAAGGTGGGACTCAGTAAAAATTCTGCCTGATTCATCCACAAATTTGGCAGATTTGTTATAAAATGATCTTTTAACATTTGTAGGACAATCATGTGCCATGTGTCCCTTTCGGCGACATTGATAGCACAAACGATATGATCGTTTAGATTGTGGTTTTTCCTGAAATGTATCACTTCTATCATTAGAATCAAAATTATCAGAAATATCATCAAATACTTGAAACCTGTTTGCATGCACCCAATTAGATGTAGGACTTTGAGGTGTAAAATTAGATCCAGATGAATATTCTTTTGGAGAACTTTCAGATGAATCCTGCTTCTTTTGTTTGCCTCCAAATCCCTTTTCCATGGTGAAATGAATACTTGAGCCAGGTGATAAATTTGATCCAAACTAGTGTCTTTCTTTTCTTTCTTAACCTTCTTTGACACATTTTTCTGATTTTTCTTCTCAAACTTCTTGCCTTCACTACCCAAACCAGAACGTTTGTACCCCGGTAGCTTAGTTAAATCGACTTGAGAACTTGAAGGACCCAATTTAGCAGCTTGATTGAATGAAGCTTTAATATCCTTCAACTTGTTAGCTTCAACCAATTTTGCAGCAACTTATTCTTTATTCAATTCTTTGTCATCTTTTTCAATCGGTTTCCCAGCAGAAACAACTCCATCATCAGATATAAACCCACCAGATACAAACTTTGATGTAGATTTATCAATCAAACTTTCCTCCTTTTCCCTTATCTTGTTTGAAACCTTAGAATCCTTCTTCCAAGATTTTTCAGACACAAATTCATAATAATCTCTAGTTATATCAGAAAAATTAATATCAGCTAGAGCATCAGATTGAATAACTGGATGTGGAATTTGATTATGCTCTTTGCTTCCAAAAACCTTCTTGAAATTCTCATCTTTGCATAAGTAACTGGTGAAAGAATGTGAATTCTTCAAATTGTTCAGTTGCCTTTTAAGATCCAATACTTCAATATTCAAATCGGATATTTTCTTTTGAGCTTCCCCCAACGCTTTTTCTGAATCAATCAATTGCTCCGAAGCTCTCTTAGACACAAACTTCTCTTGTCGCATCTGATCATGGGCATCATACACTTCTTGAGTAATTTTCTTCACCCTACCCTCATGAATCTCAATATTTCTTTTCAGTAATTGATTTTCTTCTTTCAATTTTGTCTGAAGCTCTACAAACTACCTCAGCTACTAGAGCCTTTGCATCTTTAGTTTGACCATGCTTATCCGAATTAGACTTATCAGATGATGATTGATTGCACTTTAGAGCAAAATGTCCAAATTTAGAACATTTTATACATTATATATATTAACAATTTGAAATGTCGGTGGCTTCTCTCATAAGACTGTACATGGTTTATAACCAATTAGAAAAAGCAACGTCATTTTTGTTCCTCTTGGATGCTTTCATATATCTGTAAAGAGAGAGAGAGAAAGTCTCATCTCACTTTCTCAATTTCTCTCTCTTAATTTCTCTCTCTTATCACTTTATCTCTCTCCCTCACCGCCGTTTCTTTTTCTTCGCCGTCGATTTTTACCGATTTGCGGTGGTCGTATTCGCGACTCAATCGGAGCTCCGGTTGTTTGTGACGGTTTGGAGAGGGCGGATCCTCTTCATTTACAGTGATTTCGTTAGTTTCGCTGTGATTCTGTTCGCATGGCTGCAGAACTTTCGGATTCATGCGCCGTTTGGCTGTGATTTTCTGGCTACGGCGTGCCGTTAGCGCCGCCGTAGGCTAGATCTGAGCTTTTCACTGATTTGAGCCTTGAAGGCGATGATAACATATCCTGTGATTTTCTGGCTACGTCGTGGCGTTAGCGCCGCCGTAGGCTAGATCTAAGCTTTTTACTGATTTGAGCCTTGAAGGTGATGATAACACATCACATTTTCTGGCCACGCGCGTGGCGTTAGCGCCGCCGTAGGCTAGATCTGGCTTTCCACTGATTTTTGGGTTTATGTTGTCGGAGGTTCTGGCCGCCGGAAAAACGATGGCGTTAGCGCTGTCGTAGGCTTGATATGAGCTTTTCACTGATTTTATCGATTATTGTTTTTGGTGGGTTTATGTTGCCGGAGGTTCGATCCTTCGGCAATATGACCACGGAGCTGTGGAGGCCTATGAATCTCTCATTATTTGGTTACTTCTTGAAAATTAACTGTTCAAACCATGAACAATAAGAGGCGATGATGATTTATTAAAAAAATTGACAGTTCTATGATTTTGAACGGTGAATGTTGAGTTTGGAAGACTCTTTTGGCTAGGCAATAAAGATTTGCAGCCATAGAGTCACCCTCAACCACATTGATTTCATGTATCTGAGCCTCTATGTCATTTCCTTGCATTTGCTTTTGATTTTTGATTTCAAGAACTTTAAATGGTCATATTTATTTCATATGAAGTTTCTCTACTATATTCATTTGTATTTGATATGAATTAAGAAATGAGTTGTTTTTGGTGTTTTTATCATTTTCAAGCATCAATATGTAAAGTCTATGTTACATTTTTAAAAACAAACTACCCGTCGCAACGCGCGGGTAGTATTCGGCTTGTTTAAACTTCGACTTATCTAAACGAAATTTTCCTCCTTGAAAAAGAGATTGCTTTCCATGTTTCTTCATAAATCTTTTTCCTCTTTGAACAAGCATAGCAAATTGCCATTCCAGATCTAACTTAAATCATCTAGAAACATACCAGAATTACCAATTTGACTAAATATGAATCCAGATGAAGACGATATGAAAGCAGATAGGCATGCAGCTAGATCTTCAGTAGCTTTATTAGCAGTATACTTGCTTGATGATCTATCGGGAATAGTAAAACTGCAACCCGAAGAATAACCAGTATTTTCAGACGTTCCAGCAAGAAAAGCTGTTGTTGGTGGATTAATGCTTGAACTAGAATGAGATTTTGCTTTAGCATGCACGGTAGCAACATTTTCTCCAAAATACAATTCAGGATTTTGAATCAAAGGAGATGCTGACTTCTTGACTATCAATTCTATCTCTCGAGCTTGTAACTTGCTAGTTAGTTGATTGAATGTCTAATTTGTCTAACTTGGACAATTAGCCAAAATCATTACATAGTTTTCCCACTTTTTGGGTAATGCTTCCAGAAACTTCTCTTTCAGCTCTTCACTCTCTTTCTTGACCCCTACAACATCAAGTTCATTAATCAACTGTGAAAACCTTGCAATCAAATCTGACACCTTTTCATTATCACAATGTCCAAAATTATCGAATTCTTTCTTTAATACTTTCTTTCTAGTCTTCTTGTATTGATCATTGCCCTTACATCTTTCAGCAATAGCATCCCATAATTCCTTAGCCGTTGCATGTTGCTTAAATTGATGCATTAGATCTTTTGGTAAAGCCATTGTAGGATAACTATATGTTTTATTTTCTTTGGCAAAAAGTTTTCATTCTCCGCATCAAAACTACTAATCATCTTTGGCTTGTTGGGACCTATCATCGGATGCTCATATTCTTTCTCAATTGGAATCCAACAATCAACATCTTGTGAAACAATGTAAGATTCAAAACGACTTCTCCAATTATAGTAATCTTCCAATCGTACAACTTAGGAACCTGATGTTAGTCCAATGTGTCGTCATTATTGATGCTTGTTTTGTCTTATTTATTTATAATAATGGTTGGATTACGTTGCATTTTCACGGGTTTTCATGTTTTGAGGTACCGTGAGCTTACTGAGCTAAAAATGGAGTTTTTATGAAGAACTGGAAGCTGCTGGTACAGGGATCGAGAATCGAGCGGGAACGAGTGAAGACTTAGAAGAAATTGAAGAAAGTTCCTGAGATCCAGATCTGGGCGGTACGCCCAGAAGTGAAGAAACCAGGGCGGTACGCCCTAAAGTTTTGAGAAGCGGCCGAAGTTTACAATCCGGGCGGTACGCCCAGAATCCCACATTTTGGGGCGGTACGCCCCGAATTGGTCGTCAGAAGTTTTAGATTAGGGTTTAGTATTTAAACTTGTTGGTAAAGTTTTTGTTGAATCCATCATTGTTCCAGACGACCAGAGCTTAGGGTTTTGCGATTTTCACTTGTGTTTTGGAGATTTGGAAGCAATTCAATCATTCGGTAACTGTTTTTACTGCAATCTTTCATTATAATCATGTTTGTTTCATTAGCCATGTCCGGCTAATCACCACTAACCGCTTTTGGTGATTGGTTGGAGAAATCGTTCTATGACTAATCAATTGCTAAACTAGTTGTTCCGGAATACTTGCTACCGTTGAACACCCGCATGCGAAATTGTTTAATTTAACTAGTAACCTAGGGTTTTAGTGGTCCACTGTTTATTAATCTAGCACTTTCTTGCGGCAGGACTAATCAGCCCATTAGGAAATTAGGTTATTAGGTCAAGGAAGCAATTGGGGGGCATGTCTATGTGTCACTAGTTAGTAATTAGGTTTGTCTAGATCGGTAGCCAACCAGGATCCAGAAGTGGTTAGATTTGTCTCATTTGAATTCAATCAATTTTCTAGGTTAAAGTTAGTTACTTTGTTAGTTAAATCACCCCAACAATTCAAAACAGCCAAGTGGCAATTTTAGGTAATTTTAGGTTAATCGGTAGTTTTAGTTACGTTAGTTAATCAATTAGTCAATTTCCACATATTCCACAGGTTCGATACCCTAGCTTCCACTACTACATAATATATCTAAGTTGGGGATTTGAAACGGCCTGACAAACCGTTATCAAATTGGCGCCGTTGCCGGGGAATTTGTGCGCTTTTGATTAGTTGATTTTTATTAGCATTTTTAGTTAATTTTTCAAAAAAATTTAAAGAAATCCAAAAATAGTGTTTTTATTCCAGTGATTACTTTCTGCAACTAAAAAAAAAATTTAATTTTGTCGAATTTCAATCTTGGGCGGTACGCCTGGAATCTTATAATTCCGGGGCGGTACGCCTTGGGGCTAAAATCACAGAAAGTTTTCAAATTTTTGACCATCCAAGTTTCAGTTTTTTCTGTTCTATTGCCTTGTTTACACTCCCTGGAGCAGTGCTGCGTAATTCGTTTGCTCTTTTGTGACCGTTTTTGCAGGTTTTAGGTGATTGTGTATGCATACGCGGCATTCCCGCAAGACATCCCCGCTGATTTACAATCCGGAGATTGAAAGAACAGCTCGGCAGAACCGAGCAGAGCAGAGAAACAGAAGAACCATGGAGGGCCAAAATCCCAACCTCAACCAAAATGCCAACATCCACCAAAATCCAAATCCCAACCAAAACCCGAACCCAAATGAGAATCTCAATCAAGACCACCACCAACCACAAAACCAAGCCCAACATGAACCAGTGGACCCTGCCATGCCACAAAACATTCCTCTGGTTCATATCCCACCATTTCGGGTACATGGGCACAATTCGCTCCCATCATTGTCCCCGAAATCCTCACACCATGATGAGGAAGGTTATCACTATCGGGTTAGTTATCCAGAACGACCCACCTTCCGCAAGGCACCACAACAACCCATATTCCGCCAGGCCCCACAATAACAACCCCCACCACAACCATTCCGACAAGCTAACCAACCCCAATTCCGACAAAACCCAGTGTATGAGGAACAGGATTGGCAAAGACAAGAGGAGCAGTGGGGGCATGACGGATATGACCAAAATGAAGATGACGACGGATATGGGTATGGAGCAGAACCATATGTTGAAGCTCCGAGGAATCGGGCACGAGTTCTACAGCAAAATGTTGCACCACAAGCGCCACGCGCCCCTCCCCCAAGAGGAGTACCACAATTCAATCAACACAATGGGGGAGCTCGCATTCAAGTGAAAGGTGGAGTCCCGAGACTTGTTGTGAACCCACCGGTTCAAGGGGTAGCTGCTCATTTCAAACCAGTAGTTGTTCCAAGTTCATCCGCGGTAGTAACCCCCATGGGAGCAAACAGACGAGCTTTTGAAGTTCGACCTCAATACTTAAGCAATTTACCAGAAATTTACGGGAAGAGAACCGAAGAGCCTTACCATCATATACACACATTCGAGTCAACTTGCATCCCTATTGGTGCAACGGGGTTTACATCGGAAGACGTAAAGTTGATGCTTTTCCCATACACCCTTAAGGATCGGGCACGAAGATGGTTCGAGAGTTTACCCGCCGGTAGTATCTTCACTTGGGCTCAAATGCAAGAAGTGTTCCTTGAAGAATACTACCCCATGAGCAAGACGAGCGAGGTTAAAGAGGAGATCCGATCCTTCCAGCAACATTCCGGTGAACCATTCCATGAAGCTTTCAACCGTTTCAAGTATTTGTTGCGAAAATGTCCACATCATGGGATTGACACATGGGACCTCATCAAAACCTTTGCGGATGGCCTTTTCCTAGAAGACATCCGAGATTTGAACTCCATCAGCAATGGTACATTCTTAACTAACACGGAAGAGGTTGATTGGGGGCATATGGAAAGATTGAGCGCCACATCCAAGAGGTTTGCTCAAAACGGAAGAAGATCGCGATCCGCAGCGGTCAAATCAGTTGATTATGAGGCAGAGGAACGCATCGAGAAGCTCCGTCAGCAGACGCTCCTGTTGGAGAAACAGGTAGCACAAATGAAGTTAGGAGGAGCACCAGAAGAGGTGAAGGCAAGTGCACAAATTCCTGTGTGCACGGGTTGTGGCGAATTAGGCCATTCGGTTGATGCATGTTCCACCGTGGTTCAGCAAAGCGAAGATGTCAACTATGTTCAGGGCGCTATGAATTCCAACACCTACCATCCTAACCTTCGCAATCATCCAAATTTCAGGTATGGTAATGCTAATAATCAATTGAATCCTAATTTTCAAAGTTCTAATGTGCAGGGTGGAGCTCCAACGCAATATCAAGGTCGGACATCCGGGTATAATCAAGGGGGCTACCAACGGAACACCTATACTCAAGGTGGAAATCCGCCCCAAAGGAGCTACCAACAAGCTCAACCGACACCAGCACCGGAAGATGGGATGCAAGCCCAATTTGCCGCCTTGATGGAGAAAATGAACTCTCTTGTAGATGGTCAGAAGCAACTATTTGATGAACAAAGGCAATTATCCGCGAGCCACAGGCAGTTGACTGACAAAGTTCAAGGGTTCGATAGGAGGTTCGAGCTCCAAGATAAGACCATGGGAGCAATGCAGAAACAATTGGGTCAACTAGCTGCCGAAAATTCAAGACGAGAGCCAGGTAAGTTGCCTAGTGATACTAACATTAACCCAGCTCACCAAGCTTCTACTTCAGGTGTCAAGAATGTCCGAGGAGTTCCTATTAGTGCAATCAACACGTTGGTAGACAGTGACGAAAGTGATGTTGAGGAAGAGTTCGAAGAGTTGAAGACACCATTGATTCCGGTCAAGATTGGAGAGTTCTCAACCAACAAGGCATTGTTGGATTTTGGAGCATCGGTGAGTGTTCTTCCAAGTAGTATCTGTGAGCAATTTCAGTTGGGCGACATGCAAGAGGTCAAAAAAAGGTGGTATTTGCGGATGGATCATCAAAGAAACCACGAGGTATGTTGAGGGGTGTGGTTGTTCAAGTTGGTGCATTTTACTATCCCGAAGACTTTTTGGTAGTTGATTATGAGGACACGGGGCACGAACCGCGGATTATACTCGGGAGACCATTCTTGTCCACCACAAACACACAAATTGATTGCAGAGCAAACACATGTACAATGCAATTTGGTAGCCGGGTATTATCTTTAAATTTATTTAATCATGTCTTTAAATATTCGGTTATTAATACTATTCCAAAATTGTTTGCTACTGACGAGTGTCTTCCTAGTAAAATAGAGGAGGATACAATGGAAGGTAATGTTGTGGTTGACAGGTTTGTAAGATTAGAGATAAGTGATCCCAAGTGTGGGGATACGGGAGACCCGGTTGGTATGGAGGCATCTCTTGGTCATGACGAGGCCGAAAGTGGTCATAAGAAGAATAAGAAAGGATCAAAGGCTACGAAGAGATCCGATGGTAATTCCAAGCATGATCGAGGTAATGATGATGGTCGAGGAGCTGTGAAAATGAAGGATGAGGAAAATGGTGAAGTTAGTGGATGGGTTCGAGATGGCAAGTTCGAGTTTACAAAGAATCAGTTCACTGAGCTGAAAATTGGAGAGAATCATGTTCTTAAGCCTCCGTGAAAGGGAAGTACGGTCTGGCTGAAGACCTTAAAAACTTAGCGCTAACTGGGAGGCAACCCAGCGGTTTGTTTTTCTTTTCATTTTTGGTGTGTTTTCGTAGTTTTGTAAGATTTTACGTTTTTTGTGTGTTTTCAGGAAATCGGAAAGCTCGGGAGTGAATCTGTGCCATAAACTGCATTCCAGGTAAGTTTTAATGAAAATTTTGCAATACACATGCTCGGTGGTGCAAAAGTGGTGTTTTACCAGAGATAGAAAATTTTTGAGGCTCTAAAATTTTCAAACTTTCTGCCAAAATAGGGCCAGGGCGGTACGCCCAGGGTGAACCAAATCAGGGCGTTACGCCTGGAAATTTTCTCAAAATAAACTGATTTTTAATTAGGGGCGGTACGCCCACCGCTTAGGCGATTGGGGCGGTACGCCCGGATTTTGAACGAGAAAAAAAAATATAAAACAGTCGGCGGGTCGGTTTTCACCTAAACCCACCGCCGACGATCTCTCTCTCACGACCGTAAACCACCACCGCCGAGACCGCCGCCACCGAGTGCTTCGGCTATTCATTCCGAGCGACACCAGGTTCCCCCTTTTGTTCCCTTTTGGTTTGATTTTGGTCGTTTAGTAGGTTAGACATGTTTAGGTTAGTTATTTGTGTTGTGAATTGATTGAACGGTCGTGGAGCCGATTAGACCCGAATTGAGTGAGTTAAGAGGTTGTCGGAGTGTGGGAATAGCATAGATGGTTTGGTTTCGACCGATTTGTTTTTTTTACGCCACAAATTGGGCGGCGTACCGCCCCGATCTCCAACATTGGGGGCGGTACGCCCAAAATTAAAATTAGGATTTCTGCTTTTGAATTGGGCGGCGTACCGCCTCAGTATCACCATTTTTGGGCGGTACGCCCTGGAACGATTTTCACAGAATTTTCAATTTTTCCAAAAAACCCAATTTTTTGTCGTTTTTGATTTTCAGTTTTAGTTTTAGGTTTCTTTTTTGTTTGATTTTGTTTTTCTTTATAAAATTTTGAAAAAAAAAAATTTTGAAAAATCGAAAAATACAAAAATAGTTTGGGAAATGTGACAATCAATTGCAGGAAGGCCCGGTTTATATCATTTCTATTGTTATTGTGCTAACTCGTTTGAATCAGGATGTCGGACCAACCGGGCTCTAGTTCCGGGACACGCGGTCCCAAGAGGAGGCGACGTGGAGATGCGGATGCCGCTGTTCCGGTCCCCCCATTCAGACGGAGGATCATCAACTATTGGGGGCCCGAGATCTTGCCAGAGGCCGATGTGTTGCCGCCACCCGTCGCGAGGAGGAACCACGCGCACCATTCATTTCTGAGGTTCGAGTGTGACTCGCACGAGGACAGACAGATGCGGAGGTTTATAGAGATGCCGTTGTTGCACCATCGTACGATTGACTGGGGATTGTTGGCTCAGCTTGGGCAGCTGGAGCGGATTAGAGGGCTAGTGACTGATAGATGGAGGAGGGCGTTGACCCCGGATGACCACCAGTATGTGGAGCTGACTGTCGAGTTCTTATCGACTTTTCAGGTGGGGCCGGGGAAGTTTGGCGATGGGAACGCCTTGTCTTTTGCTCTGGGCCGTCGGACTCATCACATGAGTATACCAGAGTTCGCGGTCGCATCAGGATTGTATACACAGGAGGAGGTTGAGGCACCGGCGTTTGCGGAGCTGCCGAGGGGGCTTTTTAGCCGACCACACCCCCAGGGGGTTACTGATTTACAGCTGACTGCTTTTTGGGATGCGATTGGGTCGGTCCCTTATTTGGATAGTGTGGTGGAGTCTAAGATTCGGGATCCGGTGATTAGATATATTCATAGGATAGTTGCGTGTACTATTCTCGGGCGTCGTTCCGGCGTCGAGAAGGTCACTAAGCTAGATCTGGCGGTGCTGCGATCGATCGTTGAGGGCCATGACCTCAACATTGCTGGGGTTCTGATTTCATCATTCGCGAGGAGGAGGACGTCAGGGAAGGGCGTCCATCTGAGTATGGGGCCCTATGTTACTAGGTTGGCGAGGAGTTTAGGTGTATTTGAGCCGGGTAGATATTTGGAGACCCATTTGACTATCGGGGCTGAGACTTCTCCGTACGAGTTAGGTGACATGCGACTGGCTTCTATGGTGACTATGACTGATCCCCCGTAGTGGGAGGCCGTTAGGGGTGTGATCGTACAGGGAGATCAGGCAGCTAGGGCTGCGAGGCAGCATAGGATCTTACACCAGGTTGAGAGGCCGCTGAGGCGTAGACCAGAGAGACCGCCGAGGGCTGATCAGGTTACATTAGAGATGGTGCAGGAGACTGTTTTGGATTATGTGGATGTGCGTTTTGAGAGGATAGAGCGGGCTATGCGTTTTATGATGACACAGCAGGGTATGGCTATCCCTGACTTCTTTCAGGAGCCCGAGGATGATGCTGGTGGAGATGCTGGAGGAGATGATGCTGCTGCTGGAGATGATGCTGGAGGTGATGAGGAGTAGGTGCTGTTCATGCTGGTATCACTCCCACTGCTGATCGGTTTTGTTTCTCGTACCTTGTACTTTTTGGTTATTTTGTTTTTACATGCTCATGGTCTGTATGATATTATACTATATGATAACTGGGGGTACTGTACGGGGTAACCGGTTGGGGTGGTTGTGTTTTCTTTTTGATTGTATATATAGCTGGTATGATGTGTTTGTGTTTCTTTGGTAGCACCATGGGTGAGATGTGATATTCCATACATTACTTCTTCTATTCGATTTCTGGAATTCACGATCTGTGCGATAGGGTGTTGGACGACTTCCGAGGAGCTTTTCACGATGATATCAGGGGAGTGTGTTCCAACTTGTTCTTTTTCTTTATTTATTTATTTTCTTTTATTTATTTTTGCATTTTATCTTTATTTTTATTTTTATTTTTGTCGTTCGTGTCTGTATATTCGTCATGTGCGTGTTTCCTATCACATTGAGGGCAATGTCGATCTTAAGTGTGGGGAGGGAGACAGGACGTCAGTTTTTAGTAGTTTTTCAATTTTTAGGTAGTTGTGTTTATTTATTTTGAAAAAAAATAAAAAAAAAATTAAAAAACATAAAAAAATCCAAAAAGATTTTGCAATTTTTGAGTCATTTTTAGTTTTAAGTGTTTGAGTCAAATCTGTTTTTGGGAAAATTGCCGGTACATGGAAAATGATAGTACAATTGGGAGTCGATTTTCAGAATAAAGATATAGAAAGAAAAGGAAAAGTGGTAAGAAAATGTGAGAATGGAAAATATAGCTAGTTTGTGATGTGTCGGTAGGCCCAACTGATTTAGTAAAGCTTAATTCTCCCATTGTGTTTATTGTTGTATAAATATGTAATTAATTAGCTTGCTAGTGGGTTCCCATTTTAGGAGTTAGAGTGATGTTGAAACTGACAATTAGGAGGAAAGAGACCTTTTTAGATTAGAGACTTATATATCCTCAGAATACCTGGCACGTTATGATCTTTTTGCGAAAGCAAATCCGAGAAATAACGGCGCCCCATCTTTTCCATCTTTTGAGCATATTAGGTAATAAATTGGTTAATGAATTAGAGTGAAGGGACAGAATACTCACGTACGAACTAAGGATAGTATCCCGTGGTAAGTGCCTCTGATGATGTTCTGGATCTCGCGGGCAAAACACTCACGTATGATTTCGGGGGTAAGACCTTGTGAAAGAATGCCTCTGATGATGTCCGTTGGTAAGTATAGTTAAAATTAACCATCTATGAAAAAAAAAATGAAAAAAAATTGAAAAATGAAAAAAAAAAAAAGAGAAAAAGGAAAGGAAAATGAGAAAAATAGAAGCATCAGTAGTCAAATAAATGCTCAAGCAACTTCACTATCCATTCAAATCCATCATTCTTGGGATATATGAGTATCTGGTTTAACTGGGGTGGGGAAAATATAAATAATACATCTTTATTACCCTTTACTTTGACCGAATATGAGTCGGGATTAGATTGAGCTAGAATTTTCTGAATGTGGGACACATAGGCAGGTTGATACAAATGATTGGTAAATTACATAAACACCTTGGGGGCTCAAAGATCAGTGGTTGGGTTTAGTCGGATAGAAATATTGGCAATTGCAATTAGTATATATGAATACATCTTGGAATGTGGAAGTGAATTGGTTGATAAATATTAAATTGTTGAATGATTTGAAATTGATTTCCCGATTATGATTCCATGGCAGTTTTTCCGAGACGGAAAAAGTCAAGTGTGGGGATGTGATGTTAGTCCAATGTGTCGTCATTATTGATGCTTGTTTTGTCTTATTTATTTATAATAATGGTTGGATTACGTTGCATTTTCACGGGTTTTCATGTTTTGAGGTACCGTGAGCTTACTGAGCTAAAAATGGAGTTTTTATGAAGAACTGGAAGCTGCTGGTACATGGATCGAGAATCGAGCGGGAACGAGTGAAGACTTAGAAGAAATTGAAGAAAGTTCCTGAGATCCAGATCTGGGCGGTACGCCCAGAAGTGAAGAAACCAGGGCGGTACGCCCTAAAGTTTTGAGAAGCGGCCGAAGTTTACAATCCGGGCGGTACGCCCAGAATCCCACATTTTGGGGCGGTACGCCCCGAATTGGTCGTCAGAAGTTTTAGATTAGGGTTTAGTATTTAAACTTGTTGGTAAAGTTTTTGTTGAATCCATCATTGTTCCAGACGACCAGAGCTTAGGGTTTTGCGATTTTCACTTGTGTTTTGGAGATTTGGAAGCAATTCAATCATTCGGTAACTGTTTTTACTGCAATCTTTCATTATAATCATGTTTGTTTCATTAGCCATGTCCGGCTAATCACCACTAACCGCTTTTGGTGATTGGTTGGCGAAATCGTTCTATGACTAATCAATTGCTAAACTAGTTGTTCCGGAATACTTTCTACCGTTGAACACCCGCATGCGAAATTGTTTAATTTAACTAGTAACCTAGGGTTTTAGTGGTCCACTGTTTATTGATCTAGCACTTTCTTGCGGCAGGACTAATCAGCCCATTAGGAAATTAGGTTATTAGGTCAAGGAAGCAATTGGGGGGCATGTCTATGTGTCACTAGTTAGTAATTAGGTTTGTCTAGATCGGTAGCCAACCAGGATCCAGAAGTGGTTAGATTTGTCTCATTTGAATTCAATCAATTTTGCTAGGTTAAAGTTAGTTACTTTGTTAGTTAAATCACCCCAACAATTCAAAACAGCCAAGTGGCAATTTTAGGTAATTTTAGGTTAATCGGTAGTTTTAGTTAATTTAGTTAATCAATTAGTCAATTTCCACATATTCCTCAGGTTCGATACCCTAGCTTCCACTACTACATAATATATCTAAGTTGGGGATTTGAAACGGCCTGACAAACCGTTATCAGAACCTTTTGTGTTGTTCCTATCTCATTATCATAATTCATCATTGCTTGCAACGATGTTTGAGCAGCTGATAGTGCATAAAACTCACTCATTTTGATTTTTGACAAAAACTGATTTCAGCGTACCAATTTTCTGATCAACGTACCAAAAATTCTTGCGTACCACCACCAGACCAAAGCAACGAGCGGATCAAGTAGCGAACCAGAACTACCACCGTACCAAATGAACCCGCGTATCAGCAGCTGACCAAATCTACTCGTGTACCGGAAATGGACCAAACAACCTCAATGTACCAAAATTTGAAGCGGACCAAAAAATGGTACGGAATAACTGTCAACGGACCAGTGTGTAACGCCACGGACCACGAAGAAGATTGTCTTACGGACCAGATTTAGCGTATAAAAACCACAAAGAAGATTGTCGTGCGGACCAGAGACGTACCAAACTGTTCTTCAGCCGGACCAGCTGCGTACCACGCTAAATGCAACTGAATTTTTGATGTTTTGGATTGGAATATGGATCAGAAAGATGCGAAATCACTTTAGGAACACTCAAAAATCATTTTTGATCTTTGATACACTCGGAATTGCGAAAATTTGATGGAAAACGGACCAAACCCAACCTTTCTCTCTCTAAAACTCGAAAATGACCAAAATCAAAGCAGTAGAGCAACCAATAGCTCTGATACCACTTGTAAAACCATGAAGAGATCTTACTACTGGTAGATTCAATCAATCGAATAACACGGAGGTAAATAAAGCTTTGCTTTATTAATTCACTTAGAGAGATTACAATGTAGAGAGAGAAACACACTCACATACACACAGTTAAGAGATAGAGAATGACAGAACTAATGAACTCTCTCTAACATGGTCTATTTATAGATAGCAACTTACCAGCGTACCAAATGGCATACCATTTGGTACGGACGTACCAATTGGTATGGCGTACCATTTGGTATGTTGCAACTTTGACTCATTCAAACTCTCTAAACTAGATACAATACACGAGACACAACGTAGCATAGGAATATGCTCTAACACAATTTAATTTATTGACTGCCTCTCCATAGTTTCTATCTATCACTTATTAAATATGTTTTTTACTTTACCCATTAACTTTTAAGTGCCTTTACTAATAGTTTATAATCTTTTTCATGGCCAGATCTTCATTTGTGATGTTGCAGTTGCCGAATACAACAAAGGAAAGCCTTGGTTCAAATCATATTGTACATTCTGAAATTGTAAGAAACTAATTTATGTAAGTGATGATGGTTGGGCCTGTCCAACACATGGAACCTCTTTCGAGTGCAAGCGCCTGTAAACAATCTTAAACTTTGAAAATCACAGACATAACAATGAGTGCTAACACTGTTATTTTTTATAAGGCGGCACACATTTTAATTGGTCATCCATATTGTTAGTGCATATACGGTTCGACATGTGAAGTATCAGAACAAGACGATAATTGCAAAAGATGCTGAAGGCGAAGTGACATCCGAACGTACACGAAGTGGCACCCGAAGTGATACTTCGTGTCTACCCGAAGTGATCCAAAGTGGCACTTCGGATGAGCTCCAGTTCGGGTAGTTCTTCAAGTGTATAAATAAATTTTGTTCTTTGGAATTTCGTAGAAATTGAGAGAGAATTTTGAGAGCACCAGATTTTAACTATGTGTTTTGAGTATGTTTCTATGTTTGAGCTGATTAGATAGTTTGTAACTGAGTCTTTGTGATTCTAATAAAAAAAACTTTATATTTACAGCTCGTTCTCACTCATACGATCAAGCAAACCTCTAGTAAGATCCATTTCACGGTTTTACAAGTGGTATCAGAGCAAATCCAGGTTGCTCTATTGCGTTTGCTTTGATCGTTTTCATTTCTTGATAAATTGAGTGTTTTTTTATAAAAAAACGAGTCAATTTTTGAGTTTTTCGAGTCCAATTAATTTCCCGAAACATTCTTGTTGCTAAAATCTTGCTGACTGCTGCAAATCTCGCTCAAATCTGTCCAAAATCGTGAATTTTGTATCCGAATATGTTCAGTTCATTTCACTTTGGTTGATAAACTGTCAACCGAAGTCGTACTTCGGGTGAGTTCACTTCAGTTCAGTCAACCGGAGTTCCAGTTTGGTTAAGTTCGGGTCAGTTAATTCAACCTAAGTCTTAGTTCGGATAAGTTCAGTTCGGATTCCAGTTCATGTACCCAAAGTCACAATTCGGATAACCTGTTTTTAGTTCGGATCCAGTTCGGCTCACTTCGTATAGTGTTAGTTCGGACTAGTTCGGGATTATTGGGTTGTTTCACTAAAACCGATGTAACTTGAGAACCGTTAAGAGTTACGGGAGCTAATACCAGCCAAAATGACCGTTTCGGAGATATCTACACTTTTACTTGCCTAACGGCTAGTACCCTCCGTTTTGACCCCCAAAATCCACTTATAAAACCTTCATTTTTTAGTTTGAAGTTTTAAAGATAGACGAGATCAAAAGTTGTGTAGCTAGCCATGGATAGGAAATGCCAAAATTGTTAAGATTTGAAGATTATTCTCATTGGGCATCAAGGTTTAAAACATATATTGATGGTGTGGATAAAATTTGTTGATTTCTATTAAGGATTTATATGTCTATCCAACTGATTCTTATGGAGAAGGGATCTTACAAATGCAGAAAAGAAACAATTTGAAAATGAAAAGAAGGCATATGAGTATATCAAGTTGGCATTATCAACAGAGCTGTTCGTTTATTTTAAAGATTGTCAGAAATCGAAAGTATTGTGGGACAATCTGAAAATAATATATGAATATTACAATATGCAACTTTATCGAAATTCAAGGTCAGCAAAGGATAACAATGATGAGGTTGAGGAGTTAGAGAGGGAAGTGGAAAAGTTGACTGAAGAAAATGTTATTTGGATAAAAGAAGTGGAGAAATGGAAAAATCAAGTTTGTGATGGTTTAGTTGCAGAAATTAAAAAGGATGTGTCTACATCATGTTCAAATTGTTCTGAATTTGTTAGAATCAAGGAAGATTGGTTAAAAGAAAAAAAGTGTTGATTGAAGAATGTGATAAAGCTATAGCTAAAGAAAAGGAAGTTAGTGAAGATTTTGATGCTTTATTTGTTAAGTTAAAGCAGAAGCTTGATTATCTTCAAGAACAAAGCGATGAACTTGCTCAAAAGCTAAAAGGTTTTCATTTGAAATTGAAGCTTTAGTTTCTGAAAATACTGAGTTAGTTAGAGAGAATAAAGTCTTGAAAGCAGACGTTGTTGATCTTCAAAAGAAAGTGAAAAAGGTTACAAAAGAAGTGCTTGATGAATGTGACAGAATCTATGTTGAAAAACACAAGTACAGCAAATTGTCTGAGAAATTTATCGCTTCTCAAAAGGAGTTACTTGAAGTTAATACAAAAATGTCTGAGATAAAGATTGAAATGCTTGATCTGCAACGACAACTTCAGAATTGCAATACATCAAGTGTGTGTGTTTCAGAATTATTTGTATCATCTGGAACGAGATGGCAAACCAAGCAGAGATGTTGATAATCATGAAGTTGCAAGATTATCCAGCAGCAGATGGTGTTAAGTCGGAAAAATCAAAGAAATCAAAGTTTCAGAAAAGGAACAAGGATGAAAAAATATATATGTTTTAAACAAGGTTCCAAAGTTTGATTCAAAATTTGTTTTTCTTGATGCTGAAATTTTTTTGAAGGCAAACCTGAACATGTGATGATTTCAGATTTTTCTGATATTGTGATTGATGAATCTTTACTGAATAAGGAAGTTGGTGTTAAAGCTATCAAATATGAATTTTCTCATCTCTAACATATTAAGGTCATTCTGTGAAAGAATATCCTAAACAGAAGAATGGTAGATTGGGATATGAAGGAAAAGAAGTTCTAATGACAAATAACAACAAAAAAGTGATTAAAACTGAGAAGAATAAGAAGAATCAGAAGGTGTTTTCAGATAAGAAGCCTCAAATTTGGAAGAAAAAAGTTTCATCATCATCTACAGATACAAAGGTTTCAACTGATGAATCATCATGCATATCTGATGTTGCAACACCAAAAGACGGTAACAGTTCAAATTCATTTTATTCTACTAAATCTAATCGGTTTTATCATCAAGATAAGTTCTATGGTTTTGGAGATGATTCTGGATTTTATGATTCTCTAAAATGTTTTCCAAAATTTCAGAAACCACAGAAACCTAAATTTATGTTTTCAAGAGTTTCTGATGAATGTTCGATTGATCAATTTGGAAAACCAATTTCAATCAATCTAACTAGTCATCGACGTTATTATGTTTGTCGTCAGAAGGGTCATTATGCAAATAATTGTCCTACGATAATTAATAATTCATTATCAAATGCCAAACATACAAAGTATGTTGATCTTGATGGCATTATTTTTAGTGAACCAATACCCAACGCTAATTTTTCTTGGAAATAGAAGCTTAATTTAGAAAAGTTCGGTAGTAATTCTGATTGTCACTCATCTGTAGACAATCGTTCACCAGAAATTTTAAAACCAAAACAGGAATGGAGACCGAAAATTGTCTCCACGGCCAGCAGTGACTTTGTTGAAGACGTTGGACGACCTACCATCGATGTGGATGAGGGTCGGGGTTTTAAGAACTTATTATTTGTGACAACCGGTAAGTTTCCTAAGTCAAATCATATAACAATACGTGTAATTACATGTTTCTGTGTGCATAAATCTGTGTTTAATTAACGTAGATAACGTATTATGCAACTACCCGTAACTCTTGGCGTAACCCTAAATTAACATTTCGACGATGGACCTTAAAAACAAGGATGTTACATATATATATATCCGATGGAATTTCAATAACAAGAAATTTCACCACAACTATGTGGTTTAATATAAAAAGAGTTTTTATATTATCTTGTCACTTTTGTAGTATTTAAATTACATGCAAAGTTCGTAACATTACTTCGACGTAAAAATATCCAATGAACGCTTGAGTTTATTTATTTAATTATCAACTACGTCAAATAATAAACTCTTTAAATGTTTAGTATTTTAAAACGAAAAGCCATTAGGTTTTTATATAAACATTTAACGTCAATGTTGTTTTTCACCATTAAACGCCATCTATATTTAAACAAGACTTGTATCTTTTATTCTTCTTCAACCTTGCTTTATTAACCACCATGCACATTCATTTCCATGCATGATCAAATCCAATTGTCACCTTTGATCATATTGTCTTTCGTGATCAAAACCCGACACTCAAACCTCCTCTTAATCGATTTCTAGTAGTAATCCACCACCTTTGCTTAATCCTCTACTAATCACCCAACCATATAGCAATAACTATTCACCTTTTGTACCTCTACCTCATCATCATCTTACACAACCTTAACCATCACCTCACCACCCTAAAACCTAGTGTGTACAACCTTTGACTTCACCATCCTCCTCCCTCCTTGCTCCTCATGAACCCCCCCCCCCCCTCCCTTGGCTCTCCCTTGCTCACAGCTCACCCACCAAACCGCCACCACCACCTTGTCTTGAACCAAACCCTTGACTTACTTGGTTCCTTCCCTTCTTTTAAGTGTACCAAATATATATAACATGATGGAGAAACCTAGACATCTCTCATTTGCTCCCACCACCAAAAACACACACACTTCTCTCCCTCTTTCTCCAATCTTCGCCCCCTCTCTCTCTCTCTAGCTTTCTTCATCCAAACACAAGATTACTTGAAGATCAAAGCTACAAGGAGCAACAAAGGAGCAAGATCTACTATCCTCCATCCATCTCCACGTTTTTCTCAAGTTAGTAGATGATATTTTCTTAGTTTTTCTCTAGTTATTCATGTTAACTAGTCATATTTTCCATCTATCACTCCAACCACAAGTCTTGGTTAAAAATGGTGACTTTAAACTTATATTTTCTTCTATGATGATAATGACCTACATGTTTGTTCATACTCTTGTTAGATCTAGTAAATATTATGTTTATGCTAGTGATTTCATGTATTTTGAACCCCTCGTATGCTACATTATATAGATCTATGGAAAAACAAGTGTTATGATGCTAGTATGTGCACAATATGCCTTGGTTTTATGAAAAAACCACTAGATCCGAAATTTGTGACTCTTGGAACCCTAGGTCCGAAATTTTTAACATGTTAGAAGGTTATGGATAGCACCCGCTAAAAAGTCTCGGAAACTATAATTAAATTAGAGCCATTTTAGGTCAGAAACTTTGACCCATCTTAAAGTGATTTTAAAATATGTTTTTAGTCATAAAAACCCTAGTATAAGATCCCTTTTGAAAATAGCTAAATTTGGGGGAAAACGGGACAAAAATGGACACTTTACGGGTCCGGAAACCTCGTTTTTGTAAAGATATTAGGTCAGAAACTTTGACCCATCTTAATGTGATTTTAAAATATGTTGTAGTCATAAAAACCCTAGTGCAAGATCCCTTTTGAAAATAGCTAAATTTGGGGGAAAACGGGACCAAAAACGGACACTTTACGGGTCCGGAAACCTCGTTTTTGTAAAGATATGCAAATGAATGTTACAACTGATCTTGGACACTTTCAGGGACTTAATATGACTTATAATAAGTTTACAAAGTGTTTTGGTAGTTTACAAAACCCTAGAACGAGTCACAGGATCAAAACCGGCTAAATCGGACACATACCGACAAAACCGACAAAACTAGGAACTTGGACTTTTGAACTTAATTTTTCTGACTTGATATGATCCTATGACGAAGAATAAATGTGTATTTATTTATTAGATCATTTCCTTAGTCATAATTACAACTAACATGAAATGCGGCTAAAACCGGCAAAAAGCTCGTTTTAATCTTAACCCGACATTACTTCCTTTAAGAGTCCTTTGAACTCACATGATATTTATTTGGGAAATATAAGCTATTTCTGAACTAATGATCATCTTGAAAATAAATAATATTTTATTTATTGCATAATAAATATTTATTATTAATAAATATTTCATTTAGGTCAAAGATATCGTATTATAACACCGGGTTACCATAATGCCAAGACTTGATCAACCAAATTGGAGTGACTTAGATGTCAACCCAATTTCTATTTTCTAAGTTGTCTTATAACATTGTATAGGACTGCTTACTTGTCTATCTTACTGAATCCTTTACATTCAGGTGAGTTTTCACGGCCCCTTTCTTTTACAGTTTTAATACTTGGGGGAGAATTCATTACAAACATAAATCATTACCTGACAAATAGATTACTTGTTACCTTATTGATTACATGAGCTTTTCTAGTCCAAATCATGTTGTATCATGCTTGTTCATGTTATGATGAAACCCCACTATTAGTTGGATCCGATTAATTTACAAACAGAAACGATGACTCGTGGATAGATCTATTGGGTTAACGCCCCTGCTCTGATTGGTAGCTCCAATCCTGACTCCATTTTAATAGTCAAAAGAGTACATACAGTTATAATTGGCCATTCGGTACTGTTGGACATAGTATCATGAGTTGGTAATCAGTTAGTTTCGGTATTCAAGGTTCATGGTAATTTATAAAACAGTATCTATACATATTGTCAAACGATGGAATGATTTAATCAAACTTCTTTATCAAACTTTACATGCATGCTATCTAAACCTGTGAACTCACCAACTTTATATTGACTCGTTTTAGTATATGAATTCTCAGGTGATTGAACTCTTCTGCATTCAGGACATCATATCATTTAGGACCTGCATTTTCTTATTCTGGATTCATGGTCAAACCGAGCTGCACTTTTGGAGATTTCATTGCATAACACCTAATGGTGTCATGTTTTTAAATTTTTTTTTGAAATGTAATTGTTTTGTAACAATAAAAAACAAACGTACTTTCACTACTATTTTCGCTGTAACTTTGAATGAAACTCCACATTTTGAATTAACTTAATCTTTTAAACGGCTCTAGTTGTTTAAGAGTTGTTATATAGACACCCAAGGTTTTACTAAATTCACCCATTTCCTACGGTCGTTTTGGTTGAAACTGTCGTTTCAAGGTCGTTTCAGTTGAAATGGCCGCCACGTGTCGCGACGACGAAACCTTAAAATTCAGGGGGGCCCCTTTATATTGACCGTTTCAAGGTCGTTTTGGTTGAAACTATCGTTTCAAGGTCGTTTCACTTGAAACGACCGTTTGATTTTGGTGTTTTTAGTAAAATACTCGGGTGGATATAGCAGGAGCCTTGTTTAATCATCCAGAGGTCGTTCTATGTAATCTTGACTATGATCCATCTCGTTCGCACCTGACACCATAAATACCGGGGTGTGACAGATTGGTATCAGAGCCAAGGTTATAGAGAACTAGGTTGCATACTAGAACTTAGTCTATAGCCTAACGCTCTGCTAGCCCCATCCCATGCATTACTTGCTTGCATTACATACATACCTTACTTGTTGCATCTCTTAACTATTAAAATTACACTAACGTAAGACTATTATTATGACTTGGAAACTTTGTCACAGCACGTCTAACCCTGTTGAGCTATCTTCGGACTCAGAAGTTGAGATGGAGACGATACCACCTCAGCCAGCTCCAGCATACTGGCGTACTCGACCGTGTCACTGACAACGAGGAGACTGACTCCGAGGAAGATCCGGATGAGCCGCCATTTTATGACGTGGATATCACTGCTGATGACCCTCTCGATGACAGAGACTCCATTACGGTCACTCTGAGCTCATCCCGTGCTGCCTCTCCTGTGCGTGCCCCGTCTTTTCGCTCGTATAGGACTACTCCCTCTGGACCCCTCCGCATGTATACCGCGCGGAAATCCGTCTTTCTCCGCCCCACTCGTGGGATCCGCCTTGCCTCTCATGTGGGATCACCCCGTAAGAGATCACGTACCCCCGAGCCTACCCTTGCTCCTACCGACTCGCCCTCGCTTCCCTTAATGAAGCGAGTGCATTTTGATGATAGCACCTACGAGTTTGGCGAGACGTCATCCGCTGCAGCCGCTAGAGTCACACCTGTCGTTCCAGTTACCCCTGTCGTTCCAGTTACCCCTGTTGTTCCAGTTACCCCTGTTGTTCCAGTTACCCCTGTTGTTCCGGTCACTCCTGTTACTCCGGTCACCCCTGCTGCACCTACTACCCACGTAGCACCCATTGCACCCGCTGAGGCTGATTCCCCACCCATCAACGTGTAACCGAAGCACTCACCGCCACCAATGCCGAACGCTCCACTGCCTCTGGTGGACGTCAAAGTGGTTCGATTGCCGGTAAGTAACGACGTAGAATTGAAGATCAAAGATTAACAATTACGAAGTATTGTTTTCAAGGAGCCTTTGATCTCTCATTACAGGTACTCAGGATTGCAGCTATAAAGACTTCATGAACTGCAAACCCATCCATTTCAAAGGCACTGAAGGTGCTATCGGACTGATCCGATGGTTCGAGAAAACTGAATCCGTCTACCGTATGTGCAACTGCCCAGATGAATACAAGGTCAAGTATGCCACTTGCGTCTTCAGCGAAGGTGTACTCACCTGGTGGAATTCCTATGCTGAAACCTTGGGACATGATCTTGCCTATACCATGTCTTGGGAAGATCTAAAGGTGCTCATGAGAGATGAGTACTGCCCTCGAGAGGAACTGCAACGCCTGGAAGTGGAATTCTGGAATCTCACCATGGTCGGTGCCGACATAGCCGGGTACACTCGACGTTTCCATGAACTAGCACACATGTGCTCCACTATGGTTACTCCTCTATACAAGAAGATAGAGAGGTACATCTGGGGACTTTCCCTTCTCATCCAGGGAAATGTCATGTCATCTAACCCTGCTACCCTCCAGAGCTCCGTACGTATGGCCCACAGCTTGACCTACCAAGCTGCCCGCCAAGGGGGGTCATTCGCCAAGAAACCCTATGAAGTTAAGTATCCCCCCACCTCCTCTGGTAACGTCAAACCTGACCACAAGCGCAAACGTGGTCATGATTGGAAGAAGAAGAAGCCTGCAGAAACTCCTACTGCTGAAGTTCCAAAAGCCATCAAGGCTTATGCAGCTGTTGCACCTACCGCTGATGCAAAGAGAAATGGTTACACCGGCAACCTGCCCCTATGTAACAAGTGTAACCTACACCACACTCTGGACTGCAGTAACGTTTACTGCAAAAATTGCAAAGCTAAAGGTCACATCTATCGGGACTGTCCGAGTCACGCGAACAAAGTTCAGACCACTAACACATGCTACGAATATGGGAACTCTGGTCACTTCAAAAGCGATTGTCCCAAGCTGAAGAAATCAGGGACTAATGCTGCACGTGGAAGAGCGTTCGTGCTGAATGCGACTGAAGCACGACAAGACCCACACACTGTTACGGGTACGTTTCTGTTAAACAAACATTATGCATCCGTTTTATATGACACCGGTGCCGATAAAAACTTCGTGTCTAGTGATTTTAGCTCTACCTTTAATATCACCCCTACGCAATTAGACACTAAGTACATAATCGAATTGGCCAATGGTAAACAAATCGAAGCACGTGAAATGCTCCAAGGTTGTTCACTAGATCTATTAGGACACAAGTTCAACATAGACCTCCTGTCCGTCCAGCTCGGAAGCTTCGATGTAGTAGTTGGAATGGATCGGCTGTCCGCTAATCGTGCAGAAATAGTTTGCCACGAGAAACAAGTCAAAATTCCCCTAGCTAACAATGAAACCTTGACCATTCAAGGAGATCGTGTAGGTACAAAACTTCACATCATTTCGTGCATGAAGGCTTAGAAATTCCTCCGAAAGGGTTATCCTCCCCTCCTAGCACATGTATCTTCCAAGAAATCTAAGGAGAAGAAGATCGAAGACGTTCCAATCGTTCGGGATTTCGCAGACGTATTTCCTTCCGATCTACCTGGTCTACCTCCACCTCGACAGGTCGAATTTCATATCGATTTAGTACCCGGAGCCGCACCAGTTGCTCGATCACCGTATTGTTTAGCTCAATCCGAAATGAAAGAGTTGTCGAATCAGCTATAAGAACTTCTTGATAAAGGACTCATCAGACCGAGCTTCTCACCCTTGGGAGCCCCAGTCCTATTCGTCAAGAAGAAGGACGGATCGTTCCGTATGTGCATCGACTACCGAGAACTGAACAAGTTGACGGTGAAGAACCGGTATCCCCTCCCGAGGATTGACGACTTATTCGACCAACTCCAATGATCTAGCTTTTATTCTAAGATCGATTTACGCTCCGGCTACCATCAACTAAAGGTTCGAGATGAAGATGTCTCTAAAACTGCTTTTAGGACTCGTAACGGCCACTACGATTTCCTAGTTATGCCTTTCAAGTTAACCAACGCGCCTGCCGTATTCATGGACCTCATGAATCGTGTGTGTAAACCCTATCTCGACAAATTCGTTATCGTGTTCATCGAAGACATTCTGATCTACTCCCGTAGTAAGGAAGAACACGAGCAACATCTCAAACTCATCCTGGAATTGCTTAGAAAGGAGAAACTGTACGCCAAGTTCTCAAAGTGTGAATTTTGGATTAGAGAAGTACATTTCTTAGGTCATGTGATCAATGACAGTGGAATTCATGTTGATCCCGCGAAAATCGAAGCGATCAAAAGTTGGAGCCCTCCAACTACCCCGTCTGAAATACGACAATTTCTTGGTCTTGCCGGCTATTACCGTAGGTTCATCGAGAACTTCTCTAAAATAGCCAAACCCCTGACCACTCTGACTCAGAAGGAGAAGAAATTCATCTGGGATGATAAGACTGAAGAAGCTTTTCAAACGTTGAAGCAGAAGCTATGTGACGCTCCCATTCTTGCCTTACCTGAAGGCAACCGCGATTTCTGCGTTTACTGTGACGCGTCTCATCAAGGTCTTGGATGTGTGCTTATGCAACGCGACAGAGTCATAGCCTATGCCTCATGCCAATTGAAAGTTCACGAAAAGAACTACACCACTCACGACCTAGAACTCGGAGCCGTAGTATTCGCCCTCAAGATCTGGAGACACTACCTCTATGGCACAGAATGCAAGGTCTTCACGGACCACAAGAGCCTCCAGCATATCTTAAACCAGAAAGAGTTGAATATGAGGCAACAAAGATGGGTCGAGTTGCTCAGCGATTACGAATGCGAAATCTTGTGTCATCCTGGAAAGGCAAACGTAGTAGCAGATGCCTTGAGCCGTAAGAACCATGTGAAGTCACTTCGCGTTAGATCTCTTGCATTGACCATTCACAACGGTCTACCCTCCAAGATTCGTGATGCCCAACTGGAAGCACTTAAAGAAGAGAACGTCGGAAACAAAGGCCTACGAGGTATGGATCGTCAATTCGAGATCAAATCCAACGGCGCCAGATACTTCATGAATCGACTTTGGGTACCTATGTACGGAGACCTCAGGACACTGGTTCTGAACGAAGCTCACAAATCGAAGTACTCAATCCACCCTAATGCTGACAAGATGTACCACGGATTGAAAGAACTTTACTGGTGGCCCAACATGAAGATGGAAGTTGCCACTTACGTCGGTAAGTGTCTGACGTGCGCCAAAGTTAAGGCCGAATATCAGAAACCCTCCGGTTTGCTTGTCCAACCGATAATCCCTGAGTGGAAATGGGAACGTATCGCCATGGATTTCATCACCAAGCTACCGAAGAGCCGAAATGGTAACGATACTATTTGGGTTATCATCGACCGTCTAACAAAATCAGCTCACTTCCTACCCATGAAGGAAAAGGATTCCATGGAAAGACTAACCGCCCTCTACATGAAAGAGATATTCTCCCGCCATGGGACTCCCGTCTCAATCATCTCTGACAGAGATAGTCGCTTCATATCTAACTTCTGGCAATCGTTGCATGAAGCCCTGGGTACTCAACTTGACATGAGTACTGCTTACCATCCCCAAACCGATGGTCAGAGTGAACGAACAATCCAAACCCTAGAAGACATGTTGCGTGCTTGCGCAATCGATTTTGGTAAAAACTGGGATGAACACTTTCCCCTATGCGAGTTTTCATACAATAACAGTTATCACACCAGTATTCAAGCCGCCCCATTCGAGGCACTTTATGGACGAAAGTGCAGATCTCCCATCTATTGGTTTGAAGTCGGAGACAGCCAGATTACCGATCCGGAATTGGTGATCGAGACCACCGAAAGGGTCTGGCAGATTCGAAACCGTCTGAAAGCCGCCCATGATCGTCAAAAGAGCTATGCTGACGTCCGATGGAAACCCCTATCATTCGAAGTCGGAGATAAAGTTCTTCTGAAAGTTACCCCGTGGAAAGGAGTCATCCGTTTTGGCAAACGTGGTAAGCTAAACCCTCGATACATTGGTCCATTCCAGATCCTCGAAAAGATCAGCCAGTAGCTTACAGACTACAACTGCCAGCCGAACTTAGTAGCGTACACGACGTTTTCTACGTCTGTAACTTGAATAAGTGCCTTGCCGACGAATCGCTCGTCATCCCTCTCGATGAAATTCAAGTTGACAAAACCCTTCACTTCGTGGAAGAACCTGCTGAAATCGTCGACCGCGAGGTCAAGAAACTGAAACGAAGTCGAATTCCTATCGTTAAGGTTTGATGGAACTCCCGGCGCGGATCTGAGTATACTTGGGAACGCGAAGACAAGTTCAAAGCCAAGTACCCGTATCTTTTTCCCAACCCAGCTCCTGTAGACGCCGCAGTCTGAATTTCGGGACGAAATTCCTTCAACTAGGGGAGAATGTGACAACCCGTAAGTTTCCTAAGTCAAATCATATAACAATACGTGTAATTACCTGTTTCTGTGTGCATAAATCTGTGTTTAATTAACGTAGATAACGTATTATGCAACTACCCGTTAGTCTTGGCGTAACCCTAAATTAACATTTCGACGATGGACTTTAAAAACAAGGATGTTACATATATATATATATATCCGATGGAATTTCAATAACAAGAAATTTCACCACAACTATGTTGTTTAATATAAAAAGAGTTTTTATATTATCTTGTCACTTTTGTAGTATTTAAATTACATGCAAAGTTCGTAACGTTACTTCGACGTAAAAATATCCAATGAACGCTTGAGTTTATTTATTTAATTATCAACTACGTCATATAATAAACTCTTTAAAGGTTTAGTATTTTTATAACGAAAAACCATTAGGTTTTTATATAAACATTTAACGTCAATGTTGTTTTTCACCATTATACGCCATCTATATTTAAACAAGACTTGTATCTTTTATTTTTCTTCAACCTTGATTTATTAACCACCATGCACATTCATTTCCATGCATGATCAAATCAAATTGTCACCTTTAATCATATTGTCTTTCATGATCAAAACCCGACACCCGAACCTCCTCTTAATCGATTTCTAGTAGTAATCCACCACCTTTGCTTAATCCTCTACTAATCACCCAACCATAAAGCAATAACTATTCACCTTTTGTACCTCTACCTCATCATCATCTTACACAACCTTAACCATCACCTGACCACCCTAAAACCTAGTGTGTACAACCTTTGACTTCACCATCTTCCTCCCTCCTTGCTCCTCATGAACGCCCCCCCCCCCCCTCCCTTGGCTCTCCCTTGCTCACGGCTCACCCACCAAACCGCCACCACCACCTTGTCTTGAACCAAACCCTTGACTTACTTGGTTCCTTCCCTTCTTTTAAGTGTACCATATATATATATATATATATATATATATATATATATATATATATATATATAACATGATGGAGAAACCCTAGACATCTCTCGTTTGCTCCCACCACCAAAAACACACACACTTCTCTCCCTCTTTCTCCAACCGTCGCCCCCTCTCTTTCTCTCTACTCTCTCTCTAGCTTTCTTCATCCAAACAAAAGATTACTTGAAGATCAAAGCTACAAGGAGCAACAAGGGAGCAAGATCTACTATCCTCCATCCATCTCCACGTTTTTCTCAAGTTAGTAGATGATATTTTCTTAGTTTTCTCTAGTTATTCATGTTAACTAGTCATATTTTCCATTTAGAACTCCAACCACAAGTCTTGGTTAAAAATGGTGACTTTAAACTTATATTTTCTTCTATGATGATAATGAACTACATGTTTGTTCATACTCTTGTTAGATCTAGTAAATATAATGTTTATGCTAGTGATTTCATGTATTTTGAACCCCTCGTATGCTACATTATATAGATCTATGGAAAAACAAGTGTTATGATGCTAGTATGTGTACAATATGCCTTGGTTTTATGATAAAACCACTAGATCCTAAATTTGTGACTCTTGGAACCCTAGGTCCGAAATTTTTAACATGTTAGAAGGTTATGGATAGCACCATACGACTTATTGATATGTATGGACAGCTAAATCCATAAAAATAACCCGCTAAAAAGTCTCGGAAACTATAGTTAAATTAGAGCCATTTTAGGTCAGAAACTTTGACCCATCTTAAAGTGATTTTAAAATATGTTTTTAGTCATAAAAAACCCTAGTACAAGATCCCTTTTGAAAATAGCTAAATTTGGGGAAAAACGGGACCAAAAACGGACACTTTACGGGTCCGGAAACCTCGTTTTTGTAAAGATATTAGGTCAGAAAATTTGACCCATCTTATTGACTACCTCTCTATAGTTTCTATCTATCACTTATTAAATATGTTTTTTACTTTACCCTTTAACTTTTAAGTGCCTTTACTAATAGTTTATAATCTTTTTCATGGCCAGATCTTCATTTGTGATGTTACAGTTGCCGAATACAACAAAGGAAAGCCTTGGTTCAAATCATATTGTACATTCTTAAATTGTAAGAAACTAGTTTATGTAAGTGATGATGGTTGGTCCTGTCCAACACATGGAACCTCTTTCGAGTGCAAGCGCCTGTAAACAATCTTAAAGTTTGAAAATCACAGACATAACAACGAGTGCTAACACTGTTATTTTTTGTAAGGCGGCACACATTTTAATTGGTCATCCATACTGTTAGTGCATATATGATTTGTCATGTGAAGTATCTGAACAAGACGATAATTGCAAAAGATGCTGCAGGCGAAGTGACACCCGAACCTACACGAAGTGGCAGCCGAAGTGATACTCCGTGTGTACCCGAAGTGATCCGAAGTGGCACTTCGGATGAGCTCCATTTCGGGTAGTTCTTCAAGTGTATAAATAAATTTTGTTCTTTGGAATTTTGTAGAAATTGAGAGAGAACTATGAGAGCACCAGATTTTAACTATGTGTTTTGAGTATGTTTCTATGTTTGAGCTGATTAGATATTTTGTAACTGAGTCTTTGTGATTCTAATAAAACAAACTTTATATTTACAGCTCGTTCTCACTCATACGATCAAGCAGGCCTCTAGTAAGATCCATTTCACGATTTTACAAGTGGTATCAGAGCAAATCCAGGTTGCTCTATTGCGTTTGCTTTGATAGTTTTCATTTGTTGATAAATTGAGTGTTTTTTATAAAAAACGAGTCAATTTTTGAGTTTTTCGAGTCCAATTAATTTCCGAAACATTCTTGTTGCTAAAATCTTGTTGACTGTTGCAAATCTCGCTCAAATCTGTAAAAAAGTGTGAATTTTGTATCCGAATATGTTCAGTTCATTTCACTTCGGTTGATGAACCGTCAACCGAAGTCGTACTTCGGGTGAGTTCGCTTCAGTTCAGTCAACCGGAGTTCCAGTTCGGTTAAGTTTGGGTCAGTTAATTCAACCTAAGTCTCAGTTCGGATAAGTTCAGTTCGGATTCCACTTCATGTACCCGAAGTCACAGTTCGGATAACCTGTTTCCAGTTCGGATCCAGTTCGGCTCACTTTATATAGTGTTAGTTCGGACTAGTTCGGGATTATTGGGTTGTTTCACTAAAACTGATGTAACTTGAGAACCGTTAAGAGTTACGGGAGCTAATACCAGTCAAAACGACTGTCTCAGAGATATCTACACTTTTACTTGCCTAACGGCTAGTACCCTCTGTTTCGACCCCCAAAATCCACTTTTAAAATCTCCATTTTTTAGTTTGAAGTTTTAAAGATGGACGAGATCAAAAGTTATGTAGCTAGCCATGGATAGGAAATGCCAAAATTGTTAAGATTTGAAGATTATTCTCATTGTGAATCAAGGATTAAAACATATATTGATGGTGTGGATAAAATTTGTTGATTTCTATTAAGGATTTATAGGTCTATCCAACTGATTCTTATGGAGACGGGATCTTACAAATACAGAAAAGAAACAATTTGAAAATGAAAAGAAGGCATATGAGTATATCAAGTTGGCATTATCAACAGAGCTGTTCGTTTATTTTAAAGATTGTCAGAAATCGAAAGTATTGTGGTACAATCTGAAAATAATATGTGAATATTACAATATGCAACTTTATCGAAATTCAAGGTCTGCAAAGGATAATAATGATGAGGTTGAGGAGTTAGAGAGGGAAGTGGAAAAGTTGACTGAAGAAAATGTTATTTGGACAAAAGAAGTGGAGAAATGGAAAAATCAAGTTTGTGATGGTTTAGTTGCAGAAATTCAAAAGGATGTGTCTACATCATGTTCAAATTGTTCTGAATTTGTTAGAATCAAGGAAGATTAGTTAAAAGAAAAAAAGTGTTGATTGAAGAATGTGATAAAGCTATAGCTAAAGAAAAGAAAGTTAGTGAAGATTTTGATGCTTTATTTGTTAAGTCAAAGTAGAACCTTGATTATCTTCAAGAACAAAGTGATGAACTTCCTGCAAAATCTAAAAGGTTTTCATTTGAAATTGAAGCTTTAGTTTATGAAAATACTGAGTTAGTTAGAGAGAATAAAGTCTTGAAAGCAGATGTTGCTGATCTTCAAAAGAAAGTGAAAAAGGTTACAAAAGAAGTGCTTGATGAATATGACAAAATGTATGTTCAAAAACAAAATTAGAACAAATTGTCTGAGAAATGTATCGCTTCTCAAAAGGAGTTACTTAAAGTTAATACAAAAATGTCTGAGATAAAGATTGAAATGCTTGATCTGCAACGACAACTTCAGAATTGCAATACATCAAGTGTGTTTTAGAATTATTTGTATCATCTGGAACGAGATGGCAAACCAAGCAAAGATGTTGATAATCATGAAGTTCCTGCTCCAGGGTAATTGGTTTGAAAACGACATCTACTGATAACTCAAATCAGAAGTTGCAAGATTATCCAGCAGCAGATGGTGTTAAGTCGGAAAAATCAAAGAAATCAAAGTTTCAGAAAAGGAACAAGGATGAAAAAAATATATGTTTTAAACAAGGTTCCAAAGTTTGATTCAAAATTTGTTTTTCTTGATGCTGAAAATTTTTTGAAGGCAAACCTGAACATGTGAAGATTTCAGATTTTTCTGATATTGTGATTGATGAATCTTTACTGAATAAGGAAGTTGGTGTTAAAGCTATCAAATATGAATTTTCTCGTCTAGCATATCAAGGTCATTCTGTGAAAGAATATCCTAAACAGAAGAATGGTAGATTGGGATATGAAGGAAAAGAAGTTCTAATGACAAATAACAACAAAAAAGTGATTAAAACTGAGAAGAATAAGAAGAATCAGAAGGTGTTTTCATATAAGAAGCCTCAAATTTGGAAGAAAAAAGTTTCATCATCATCTATAGATACAAAGGTTTCAACTGATTATTCATCATGCATATCTGATGTTGCAACACCAAAAGACGGTAACAGTTCAAATTCATTGTATTCTACTAAATCTAATCGGTTTTACCATCAAGATAAATTCTATGGTTTTGGAGATGATTCTGGATTTTATGATTCTCTAAAATGTTTTCCAAAATTTCAGAAACCTAAATTTATGTTTTCAAGAGTTTCTGAGGAATGTTCGATTGATCAGTTTGGAAAACCAATTTCAATCAATCTAACTAGTCATCGACGTTATTATGTTTGTCGTCAGAAGGGTCATTATGCAAATAATTGTCCTACGATAATTAATAATTCATTATCAAATGCCAAACATACAAAGTATGTTGATCTTGATGGCATTATTTTTAGTGAATTAATACCCAACACTAATTTTTCTTGGAAATAGAAGCTTAATTTAGAAAAGTTCGGTAGTAATTCTGATTGTCACTCATCTGTAGACAATCGTTCACCATAAATTTTAAAACCAAAACAGGAATGGAGACCCAAAATTTTCTCCACGGCTAGCAGTGACTTTGTTGAAGACGTTGGATGACCTACCATCGATGTGGATGAGGGTCGGGGTTTTAAGAACTTATTATTTTCCAGTGTTTGCAGGTATTTCAAGAAGACTTGCTAGTGATTGAAATATTGCTATCAGTGGAATACTTGTGGTTGATTTAAGTTAAATTGAATCGTTCCTATCTTTGAAAAAATGATTTTCAAAAATGTGTCAAGTGTTGATCAATCATTTTCATTTTTTGTTTTCATTTTCTTTCGCTCATATTTTTAGGGGGGGGGGGGGGAAATTTAGAAAATTCAAAAAATAGAGTTTGTTGAATTTTAGGGGGAGAATTTATGGATGATAAAAATATGAAAAATTAAGAAATTGATCCGACAAATACGAGAAATGATAGTACATCAACATATACATTATCTGCCATGGATATATTAAGTCTAAAGGCTAAGGTTCTTGCATAATATGTGAATATGCATGACTAATCTGATATCTGCAAGTAAGATATAAACATAAAGTTTGCCTGATGATCTTTGGTTATTTGCTTCTTGATGAATGATGTGTGATGAATCTGCAAAAAATAGAATAAGAGATATCCGATGAATGCATGTTTGCATTTTTAAAGATTTAAACTTGATTGATTTTCTTTATTTTTCAAATGATCGGACTTTCTTTACATATCGAAAGATCGACCTGATTATTCTTCGTTTGAGGTTCTGTTTTATTTTTCTTGGTGTTTCGTCTAATTCATCGGACTTTCTCTGCGTATACGGAAGTATTGACCTGATCGTTGTTGAATTATACAACTTCAACTTGTTTTGCTTTCTTGTTTTCTCAAATACTTGGGCTTTCTCTGCGTGTCCATACGACTGACCTGATTGCTAGGTATTTAAGGTTCTGCTTTATTTTTGCATGACTCATCAAGGATGATTAAATCTCAAATAAAAATGCTTCTATATGATAAACATGATGATTTGCTGATATTTCTGATAGAGTGGATGCCGAGTTATCAGTGCATTATAAAATTACCTTAAGAATATCTGAAAACGATAAATATGATTGGTTCGTGCTGAAATAAACACAAATGTTGTATTAGCGATTATCTTGTCTTTCATGCTAATTAGGGCCAAAATTGAAATGTGCTAGATGCGTTATGTCTGCTAGGATCTCGCGTCGTGATCTTACTCGCAAAATCAAAAATAGTGTTGATTCTGTATTGCATTTAATCTTTCACTTCAGAAAAATCAAAAAGATTTTTGGTGTGTTTTAGCATAAACTTTGTAAAAGCCAAAAATATTTTATTTCTTGTTTGTTTTCGATTGATCGACACAAGATATGAAAAACAAATTTTCAAAACCTATATCTTGGAGTCTCAAAGAGACGTTTTGCACCAAGATTATTTATGTTGGCCAGGTACTCAAAGGAAAGAGTTAATCACAACTTTAAGTCTTCTGAAGCTGTTGATAAGGATGAAAGAATCTATGCATCGTCAAGTATTCAAGATCAAACTAACCATCAAGTTAAGGGGGAGTTTGATTGAAGATACAAGTCTAAGTGGTGACCAGATATTGCACATGTCGAGGGGGAGTTTGATAGTGCATATAAGGTTCGTCATGTGAAGTATCTGAACAAGACGAGAATTGCAAAAGATGTTGCAGGCTAAGTGACACCCGAACCTACACGAAGTGGCACCCGAAGTGATACTTCGTGTCTACCCGAAGTGATCCGAAGTGGCACTTCGGATGAGCTCCACTTCAGGTGGTTCTTCAAGTGTATAAATAGATTTTGTTCTTTGGAATTCAGTAGCAATTGAGAGAGAACTTTGAGAACACCAGATTTTAACCATGTGTTTTGAGTGTGTTTCTTTATTTGAGCTGATTAGAGAGTTTGTAATTGAGTCTTTGTGATTTCAATAAAACAAACTTTATATTTACATCTCGTTCTCACTCATACGATCAAGCAAACCTGTAGTAATGTCACACCCCAACCGACTGCGAAATATGTCGGGGTGCAATGATTGTCCAGATGCACATGACAACTAAAATAAGTTGTAATACTTAAACATGCCCTTTTTATTAATCAATTTAAGATATTCTACAAGAATACTAAACATGTAGTAAGACATATCAAACTGATTTAAAGTCTTTAATCTAGGTCCAGCAATCCTAGCGTGATCACAACATAGCTCAAGTATTGATTCCTGCAACATGTATAAAATTGTCACACCCTGAACTTTCGGATACGGAGGCGTGTGACGTCATGGATCATAGTCGTGGATTCACGAAATGACCTCTATCAGATTAATATACGTTTGAAAAACCAAGTGTGTCATCAAAGTTGCAGCGGAAAAATATGTTAAGATGACATTGTTTTACAATACTGAAATAGAAATTGTTTCAGAAATGTTAAGATAGGAAGCATGATAAATAGTTAAGTCTTGAAATTGCTTCGACCAAGGATTTAAAAGGCAAGTGTTTCATAAGTTATTTCATGATGATGAATGAGACTGTGACTTCATAATGCAGGCCCTAAGGTTTGACGTCCCATTTGCATACGGTCTGGCTTGGTTACCTGAGAAATACATGAGTTTGAAAAGGTCAACATAATGTTTGTGAGTTCACAGGTTTTGGATTCTACAAAATGCATTTGTAAAACAGTTGATGATATACATGATATTATAATGGTTACTTGTCATTGCATTGATCTACATGCACCTTGATTTCAAACACTAACAGATTTACCCACCTATGGTAACTTCCCCTAAGAAATACCAATGGCCTGGAATAACTGACATGTACCCCCAGACTTGTTACGCGTGTGTCAGAACTAGAGCGACCAGATAGGACAGGGTTGTCAACCAAAATAGATCTATTCACTAGTTATCGTTTCGTTACAGGAATTAATTGAAATCAATTGTTGGTGGCATTTGTAGCAATATGTTGTATAACAAATTACTATGAAGGAGTATGAAAGAACAGATAATCAGTAAGGCGTAACAGTTGTACCATAATATCAATCAGATGTTTGGATGGACGGTCATATTTTTTGTCTAATAAATATAGGACTGGTAGAAATAATTATAGTTCCAATAATTATTTAAAGTGTGTTTGTCTGTTACATGATTCTTCCCAAAAGTATTTAAAATAGTTTAAAGGAAAGATTTTGTATACAATCAGAAGAATGTATAAAGTTTGGTGTTTCGTGTATTTCTCCCCCATTGATAAAATAGTATAGGAAAAGGGGTCGTGAAACTCACTTGATCAAGGTGATGATGAAAGCTGTATCGCGCTGGACGTAGCAAGTAAACCGTGTCCTAATAATAATTAACAAGCTTTTCAATTGGCGCGTTACGGCCGGAAAAGCAGTGGCCTAACGGTTCGATACGCGTAAAGAAACAAACCATGAATAGTGGATGTATAAACCTAAGCATTCGATACATATGACAACCATTCCAAAAATAAGGCATCCGTTAACAACTGGTAGCTGCAGGGGTTTATACATGCTAAACATTTGATGCATACGATAACGATACCAAAATAAGGCATCCGCAACTAATGGGCACCCTAACGCTTGCAAGAGTTTATACATGAAAACATACAAACACCAAACCAAAAGACATTTTAACCCACTGGGCTTACCATTTTCTAGTAACTGGCAGTTAATATAAGCCCAGACCTATCTCCTTCAAAAAGGGCTTCCCAATGGGCGCCACCTACGCCTACCGGCATGCCTGCTACGGCTCCTGTTTCACCTTTAGTACTAACCTATATGTAAACCAGAACTAATCTGAAACATTAACTAATAGACAAAGCATATTAAAAGCAAAGTGATATCCTTTTTTCAAAAATGTTTGCAGCCATATCATTAATGAAACTTAAAAACTATTTCACATATGTAAAACTTGTGAGTATTAGATATTCCATTTGAGGAACAATAAGAGTAATTTCATTCAAAAACAACTAAAAGATATAGCTACAAATACAATTGACATAAAAAACAGGTAGACATACCTTCACAATGCCCTTCAAGGTATACACGAAACCCGAAACAAAAGCTTCCACAAATTGCATACATAGGTCAGGGGAAACCAACTAAAGCTCAGAGGATCTTATGAAAAGCATACACTTTCTCTTATATGTTTTATACTCATGTCATAGAATAGGCATATATAGAAATAGTCACATAAAACTGAATCTCTTGAAAAGAAACAATACAAAAAATAGTCCATTGTGATTTTCAAAACATAGAAGTATTAAATTTATTTTTTCTGATACAGAATTGTAACAGTATTGAAAGTAATAGAAATGACAAATTCAATTTGTTAAATACAATAATCAAATTACAAAATATGAAAAAATCTTTTTTAAAGCTATAATGAGCAAATGAAAGTGATGAACTGATAAAAAGAAGACTTCACCAATTACCACAAACACCATGAACCAATCCGTTCAATCTTTGACTCATGATGGAACCACCTTCATAAATTCAGTAACAATGGCCAAATTAATAGCCTCTAAAGATCTCATTCTTTAATTTTGGTTATGACTCTTCAGTCCAAGTAATCACTTTCAAAGTGTACATCCAAACAATTAATATATGAAGCAATAATATATGAAGCAATCAGGGAACAGTCCAAGAGATATGTTTACCTTCCTAGTACCATCAGAGACTGTAATGATATCTTTCACTTGCAACACCTTCAGTTTAGCATGTTTACTCAACATCATCATAAGATATTTGTTCAATCCTAGAAATCACCCATCCTCTACCTTCCGCCGCAAACAAAAGCACGATACAACTGGGCAGAGAGAAGAACAAACAAATGAAGTATAAGATCTTTACACAGGTTTTGTAATATAATTCAGGTATGAATGAATTCACCTTGTAAGCTGATTGGCTTGGCTAGCTACATCAATTTTAGGAAAAGATAGATGCATATCTTTTACAGCAGCAACTGATTTTAAATCTGCAATAGAACATTTAATTGATTTAAGATCTGCAGCAGCACCTTTAATTGATTTAACTACAACTACGCATAATTCAGGAACGATTTCATATCTTTTATGGACTCTATTTTTCAAGATCATCATTTGCCTAACATTACCTTCAAAACTGATGCTTCTACTCTAGCCATTGCAGGCTTCTACTCGAGAGACAGAGGCTGATTCTACTAATATAGAACATACCTTCAAAACAATGAGAAAATGCCGTTTGTCAAACACTTTTTACTAATATAGAACATACTATTGGAACAACTTAATGCAATGCTATTACCATTGTCTACCAAAATATGTTATTTCACCAATTTGTAACCATTTAATGCAACAAATTTACCATCTAACCCATCATACCTATCACTTTTTACCCTTCAGTGCTAGAAAAAAATTGCATACTATGTTTCATTGAATTGTTAAAAAAAAGCGAGTTGCTTATATTGGCAAAAGAAGTGAATAGCACGCGTCTTTATTGAAATAATAAAGTTTTTAAACAAAACAATTTAGATGCTTGTAAGCACTAAAAATCACTTTGAGTGACATTCAACCCATTTCTCTTTATCTTTTTATATTTACCCACTTAAAATAAAACTTGACCCGAATTGGCTCAATTGATAAGAATATGCGTCAAAGTTTTGAGCTCTACAATACATAAATAAGACAAAAATGGAACCTATAGCATATATCGTTTGAGTTGTAAGTTTTCAAAATAATCAAAACATTTATTCATGCTACCTGGCCATCATATGGTTGTCTTGTAGAAAAAAGCTATCATGGTAAGAAAGATCCGTTACATGCTCCCTAAACTCCCTGCAAGCCACAAAAATGGATTCAAACCTGTTCATCAATTTATAAAATGACAATGAAGAAATTGTGGTTTGTAAACATGTTGAGACGGTGCCATCTATCATCATTTGAAACACTAAAGTCACATTGTGTTTGTGTAACAGAAATTGTGCTCTTCTATTTAAACCCCTTCGAAAGTATCGATTCATCAGATTTAACGTATTATTTAACAATAATTTTTTTTTCATAACAACTAAAGACACTTATTGTATAATCTCCTTTAGTCCTTTGAATGATAAATTTCAAAACCCAAACTCATCGGTTAAAGCAGGTAAATATAACTCACAAAATACCAGGGGCTAGGTGATGGCCAACAAAGACTTGAGGTTTGTTGCCTTTTATTTATTGCCTTTACAATAGTTTTTGATGATGTTGATCGCTTCCATTGTCTTGAAGATCGATTTAGCGGATGGCAAACCTGGTTTAGTATTCGGGTTGTTTCAATCTTGAAGACGATGGAAACGATAAAGCACAAGCCAAATCTGGTTTAACATTTCGATCGGAATCAAAGAAGCGAGAGGATTGAGAGGGAGAGAAAAAACCCTAAATCAATTTCAAATGTGAAAGACGATGGGATCTGGTGAGAGAGCGGGGGGACATGACAAATAATGATGAGAAAAATCTTTGATTCGTCGCCGGAGATGGTAGCAGTCCCGAAACCGGTCGTGTGTGGATGGACGGAGTAGAAATCTGTGTGTGACATCTATAGAACCTTAACTCCGGTAGCAGCTACGTAATCTCTCTCTTTCTTCAAAGCTATCGGAGTTGTGTGTGTAAAGAAAGAGGCGTACAAAAAAAAATTCTCAACTGACCTCACACACAACTATTTATACTCTTCGTCACCGCCGACGGTGAAAAGAAACTTTGCGTCTCAAGAACTTTTGAGAGAGAACTGACAGTGAAGATGTTTTGCACCTGAAATATTGAGAGAGAGAGGGGGCTGATCAGTGACGAAGAGTTGAGGATCGGTGACGGAGGTTAGAGGATTGATGATGAAGCCCTGGGAAATCTTCGAAGATCTTGAAGAAGCATAAAGAGATGAGAGAGAGATAGTAGGCTAGATGATAGAGATGTAGAGATGTCCTTCGGGTATGGGGTATGGGGTATGGCGTGAAGTAAGAGGAGACGTTTAAAGTCAATAAAGCAAAAGTGCTTGTAAATTAGGCACCAGAGCTTGTACAAAAGTTTAGAAACCTTTGATATGCATGACATAGTTGTAAATGCAGCTCGATAGCTTGTAAAGTGCGCATTAGGGTAGTACATTGTGAAGCAAGGGTTGTACAAAAAGTTTTGTAATGTTATATAGTTTAATAAGACAGCTTAAGGTACTGTTTCGGTTGGATAATGTTCAGTTACCCAAATGATCCTGGTCGAGTCTTGACATAACATTCCCGTTTGTATTGTTTGGAAAGCCCGTTTGGAATATTATTGTTCAAATAAATATTTAGGTTAATGAATATATTTATAGTTGAATAATTATATAACTTGTGGAAATAATTATAAATCAAATAATTATTTAAAGTTATGAGAATATATATTTAGATCAAGTTTTGAACTTCGAGATAAACAATAAAGTATTTTATTATTTGAAGTTCACGTTATATATGTTTAAGTCCGAGTTTATAATTATAGACAAATAATTATATATAAGTCATAGAAATATTTATGCAAATAAATATATATAACTTATAGAAATGATATACGTTTCAATATTCTCATAATTTTAGAAAAATATAAGTCTTTATATTTTTATAAATTTAGTTGTTGGCTTCGCCGCTATATGATACGAGTATCTGACAAATGATCGTTATGATATTTAATATTTAACCCCGTAAATATTATTATGTTTATGTTATCTTAAATAGTTTTTCTAAATTATATTTAGAAAATAATAAAATATTAGAATGAGATATCTGGTGTGTTTTTAACACTTTTAGGAAAATATATTTTTAACAATATATAAGTTTCACGTTGAGTAAGTTTAAAATATAACACTGTATATTTTTAGGTCCAACGTCTGGAATTTATATATAATATATATATATATATAAGTCGTCCGTTAGGTAATATGATATGAAAACACACGGGTTAATTCAAAATTTTGTGGTGATGTCAATATTTTTTTTATTAATTAAACTATGACTAAACTTTTTGTTTATTATATAGTATAGAGTATAGATAGATATAGATAGATCTAACTTAATAAACTATATTATATATTAAATTAAGTTATTAAATAATTAGTTATTAAATAATTTAGAAGACAATAAATAAATAGTGGATATATATATTCAAAATTAGAAGATCCGCTATAATAAATAAATAGTGAATGGATATATATATCCAAAATTAGAAGATCCGCTTGTGAATGTTTATTGGCGGAAAAAATTGTTGAGAGTGAATGTGGTGGTGCCACATGGCAAATTGTGGTGCCAAAAACTTTTCTTTTATTATATATATAGATATATATAAGTCGTCCGTTAGGTAATATGATATGAAAACTAATATTTAAGTCATTAAATATTACCGAGTTGTAATAACTTTAAATAAATATTTCAAGTTATTAAAGAAAATGAGATCTAAAATATGAGCACTTAGTTATTAATTATGAGTCCAAACGCTCGGTATTTAGAAATATATATGTTTTATAAAAATAAACACATTTTTATAATCAACATAGCCAATAATATATTATTTATATTTTATGTCTAAAATATATTCGCTTATATTTTTTTAGTCCAATGTGTCACTTTGATGGTCTCCGAGTCAGTTTTTATACCGCTTGGTCTATGATACTTTTAGTCCTCACAACGATTGTCAAAAATATATTGTGACACATGTGCTTAAATATTAACGTTAGTTTAATATTTAAGACGGTTTGTTCTTTTATATATATTTAGTGGGTGGTGTCAAGACTCGTTTTGAGTGATTATAAATATAAAAAAACGAACAATGAAAATTATTAAATTGAGAAGTTTAGACTTTTACCTCTAGCACTAGGCTAGGTGATGAACCGAAAGAGGCGAGAGTATTTCCGTATACCTGATCGAAAAATATCGAGTTTTTAAAGTTTGTCTCGAAAGGTAAAGTGGCTTTTTGCGGCCTAGTTTTCGGTGGTTTACGGTACTCGTTAGGGGCAGACGTTGAGGCCGTTTGGGAGGTGGTCGGGTGGACTAGCTGTTGGTGGTGAAAGGGTGGTACTGCGGTGGTCTGACGGTGGAGAAACGGCGGTCTAAAGATGGCATTGGGGTTGTTTTGCTCAAAAAAAAAATTATGTTCTGATCACTCTGAGATCGCGACGGGACTGTTTGGTTTTCTTTCTTTTCTTTTTTTTTTCTTTTTTTTTCTTGTTTTACTTTCTTTCATTATATATATATATATATATATATATATATATATATATACTTTGGTCTGAGAGGTTCGGTTGATAGATAAAGAGAAATGAGAAAGAGTTGGGGTGGTCGGTGTAAGTCACGGTGGTGGTGGTTGATGATCGCGGTGATGGTGGTGGTTGACGATGATGATCACGATGGTGATGGTGGTGATGGCGTCGGATGATGATGACAAAGGTGGTGGTGATGGCGTCGGATGATGATGACAAAGGTGGTGGTGATGGCGTCGGATGATGATGACAAAGGTGGTGGTGATGGCGTCGGATGATGATGAAAAAGGTGGTGGTGATGGCGTCGGATGATGATGACAAAGGTGGTGGAAGTTGGCGATGATGATGGTGGTGGTGTCCGTGAGTCGTGGGCTCGGCGGCGGTAAGGGGTGGTGGCGACGGCTGCAAGAGAGGAGGAGGAGGGTGTGTGGATCTTGATGTGGAGGGTGGGTTTTTATGGTGAAGGTTGAGTGTTGAAGTGAGGATGAGGGAGTGGTGTTGATGGAGTGTGCAGAGAGGTAGAGTGTAGAAGATTTCAACATGTGCTAAATTTTCTAACTCTAGTTAGGTTAGAGGGTAACCATAGTTTAGGTGGTGTGGTTAGGAGGTTTAGGTGGTGTAAATTTTAATAAAAATTAACACTTTCTCTAATTATTTTATAAAATCTACTAATATAAATGTAGTGTCATAATAAATAATTAATTCAAAGTCGATGGAATCTTTAAATAGGTCAAAAATGTGGAAATGGGTGTCGGGGCAGTACAGTTCGTGTCAGGCCGATATGCGAGGCCTTCTCCGATTTTTGCGCGGTTCGATTCATTATTTACTAAAATTAGCCGGGAGTATTATCTTTGAGCTTAAAAATGTCAGGTGACCCGTTGGGCTTTATTTTTGGGCTCGGTTCATTTATTTCGCAGTGTTGGGCCGGAATGGGCCCAATTCGTCTTACGGACGAATCACACCGAATCGTTCTGGAGTTTTGATTGGAACGAGTTTCTAAATTAATTACGAAACTCATATATTGATAAACAATTTTGTTTGGTCGTAATTTAATTATTTTAGAAGTTTCGCCTTTTATTTATTTTATTTGCTCGCGTACCGCGTCCAGAAAATAAATAATTTATTTAAATTGTTTTAAGCTAAATATTTTTCGTAGTCAAAACTAACTAAAGTTTTAAATAAAATATTCTCTTAAAATGTTCGTCGGGTGTCGATATGATGTCCTACGACACCATTTTAAGAAAAATATAAAAGTCATTTATATTTTATTTTTTTTATTATTAAAATTCCACCAAATCACATGGTTGAATTTCCTTTTAGTTACGGGTATGTTTATCCATTACAAACGTCGGAATTATCAAGGTTGGACGTTTACGTGCATAGTGTTTACTAATAATACTATTAAATTAAGTTATGCACATGTATATTCGTATATATATACGGTCAAAGTATAGGTTTGACCTTAGATTTTTTTGACGGGTTGTCACAAAAATCAAGTGTCAACTACAAAAGTAGTTGGTGAGCAATCCTGCTTTAAGTATATATATATATATATATATATATATATATATATATATATATATATATATATTTACTGAAAACAAGCGAAGCGTCATATGTCAGAATAATGGGAAACATAACATATCCAGTATAATTGGCAACTAGAAAACCTATTGAAAACCTGTTGAAATCCACCAACTGGCAATTCCTACCATACATTATATAACACATAATTCATTCACAGAGCACATACGCATTTGCAATTGAGAACCATTAAAAATCTTAACGATATAGGATACATGTTACACCCCAAAGTGAAAATGAGAAAAGGGGCAGAGATTACTCACCTGATGAGTAGATTGGAAACAAGAAATGGGACCGATAGCGAGAGATAACGACTTGTTGATTATCCTAACAAACGAACATGCTAAATGAATATAGGAATGATGTTGGGCTATACATTATTAGGCATGAACATTAGATATGTAGGCTTGGATTGTGTGGGCTTAAGGTGTTCACGGTTTGGGGTTCATGGGCCGGTTTCATTTTTTTTGGGTTTATGATTGTATCTAGGGATTTTGTATGGGTAGTATAAATACCCTTTAGTTTATGATTAGGACAAGCTTTTGATTACGATTTCTGGTTGCTCATTGTATTTACGATCATGAACTCACTCTAATAGAAGATTGATCGGTTTTCATTGAAGATTTGATTGTGTTGCTTTGTTCTTCATCTCATATCAAGTTCATTTCATCATCTTCTTGTCGAATCAGTCACAAACAAGGTTTCCGCACTTGTTTGTGATAAGGATATCATGAACGATTGTTGTTTCGGGACCAACAATTGGTATCAGAGCTATGAATCATCTGATTCGAGGTTCCACGATATTAGATTCGAGTGTTTGGCTGGAAAAAGTGGAAGCTTTCTCAGTTTTCTGGGATGTTCTTGGTGTTTACGAGATCTACAGGTGTTTACGATCGGTGTTCTTCATCAAATTTGTGTTTACGACCAGGAATTTGGAGTTTACGACTTCAAGACGCGATCTTTGGACGTTTACGATTGAGAAATAGGAGTTTACGACTTCAAGATTCGATTTTTAGGTATTTACGACAATACTGCAAAGAAACTCTGGGATGCTCTGGTGGTGGCATATGAAGGAAATCCCGATATCAAGGCAAGCCGTAAACAGATGCTGAAGCAGAAGTTCAACTTGTTCAATCACATTCAAGGAGAGTCCTTTGAAGCTCAAGTTCAAAGATTTGTGTCCTTAATTGCTGAAATGTCAAGCTACGACGTTGAACCCGGACTGGAGGATAAAAATCTGAAGCTCTTGAACAGTTTGCCCAAGTCCTTGAATACCAACATTTCAATAATCAAAGACAACAACAAGCTGGATGAGCTATCTATGGATGAGCTAATTAACAAACTGAAGTCAAAACTGATTGATGATAAACAGAGAGAGCTAAATCATCTAAGTTCACTTAGTATGGCAGGAAAACTGAATCAGGCCTTCTTATCTGAAGAAGTAGGCTCAAAACAGGCTGGAAGTTCATCTGCAAATGATTCGAGTTCAAACACAAAGTCAACTTCATTCGTGGCTCGATCCCAAGCTAATTCTAGTGGAACGGTCAACCGTGATGAGGCAAATGCTACAAATGATCCCAACTTTGCTCTTGGAATGGGATTTATGAGTAGTTATCATGCCCTTATGGCTGGAACATTGGTGCCTGCTGAGATGTTGTCAGGTGAACTAAACCAGATTAATCCTGAAGATGTGGAAATGCTTGATGTTTCCTGGCAAATGGCAATGGCAGTTTTCCGCGCCAAGAAGTTTATGGCGACAACTGGAAGGAATGTGTGGAAGGATCAGGATAAAATTAGAATGGGTTTTGATAAGAGCAAGCTTAGATGCTTCAATTGTGATGAGTACGGGCATTTTGCAAGGGAATGCACCAAGCCAAAGAAGGAGAAACCAGAAGAGAAGAAAGCTGGAGATGGTAAGGGAAAGGCAGAGACAAAGGCTTTGGTTGTGCAGGATTGTGGGGAATATCAATGGGCTTCGCAGATAAAGGAACTCAGTCTAACTCGTGCTATGATTGCTAAGATGGAGAATGATTCTGATGAGGAGCATGCATTTCTGGTCACTGAGGAGAAGTCAGGAGATGAGGAGGAGAACCTGGTTGAAGACAAGGAGGCATTTGCAGCCGAGGTCGACAACACAAAGGTATGTACTAATCCTACTTGTGCACGTTTAATTCCTGGCCTTAGACAACTTTGGAAGAACAGTGAGATAGAATTATTTGATATGCAATGTTCTAGAAGTTCTTTTAAGGGTAGATGGGAAAAGAGTGAGGAGAAAGTCAAAGCCCAGAAACTAGATATAGAAAAATACCAAACCCTTGCCTCTCAGAAGTCTGTCCTGTATGACACTACTAAGTTAGAAATAGTTGAGCTTAGGAAGCAGGTAGATGAACTTAAACATCAACAATGAGTTGCAAGTGAAATTAGATGTGAATCAGATGAGAAACAAAAGAATGCTCGATGCTGGAAGGCTTTGTCCACCTGCCTAACTGATGTTCGATTTGGTAAGGATAAAGGAGGAATAGAAATTAGCTTTTCTGAAAAAAATAAAAATATTGTTCCCCAACCTGTGTCTAGAGATATAATAGGTATGATCTATGAGGAGGACCAGGTAGATAGATCTGAATCAGGAATGCATGAAGCAGGACCTCCCATAGATAGTGTTTTGGTTGGTGTGAAACCCATGACTGAAGAGGAGTTAGAAAATGAGAAACATGTGACCTATGGTTTGGGTAATCAGAATAAATCGGTGACATTCACATGTGAACCGGGTCCATCCCAGGAATCATTAAACGATAATGTTGGTTCTTCTGACGTTTTTGTTTCATGTGCAGATGAAGTTGGGATCAAAGATGTTTCTGGGAAGGATGTCGAATGCTTGAGAGACAAAGAGTATCATGAGTCTAGTAGTTTAATTTCTGATTTACCTAAGGACGATGTTTTGGCATCTGTGTCTGAACTTAATGCGTCCAAGTCAAAACAATTGATGTTGTCTATGTCTTCAAAACATGTTTCTAATTATAATGAACTAGTTAATGGTTTTAAAATTCGTGTGCCCAATACTGAAGCAGGTCGTGAGTCTAAACCCAAGGAATTTGTTCCTTATCCCCAGGTTGTGTCTACTTTTAACCGAACGAACAAGTCAAAATCGGAACAGTTTTGTTTAATCACGCAACATGTAAAAGGTTACAAAACATTTCATACACAGATGGGATGATAAGCCTGAATGGAAGTCATCATACCCAAAATGTTCGTATGTTTGTAGTCATGTGAATGGGCCTAGACTTATGAATTGTTTCCAATGTGGAAAACCAGGGTATTTCGCTGTAAATTGTTTAAATAGACCTTACCAACCATACTATTCGCAAAACCCACAAATTAGTATGTTGCAGAAAATGATGACAGGTGGAAATAATAATCAGAAACAACAAGCTTTGTCTCAGGGGGAGTAGGGTTCAAAATCAATGAGGACACAACAGTCTAAGGTTTTCAACACTAAACCTCCAGTGACAAAGCCTGTTGATGAAAAATGGAATGTGGCCAAAACTCCAAAACCAACTTACAAACCTAAAGGAGTTTATCAAAGAAAAGATAAGATGAAACCTGAACTTGTTGAAAAACAGATACCTAAAACAAAAAGGATTTCTCAACCTAAAGGTAAAACAAAGGTTAAGAAACAGGTTACTAAATCAAAAGATGTTTCTCAAACAAAACAAGTTGTTCAAACAAAACAAGTTGTTCAAACAAAATTGAAACTTGAGTGGACACCTGTCAAGGAACCTGCAGGTAAAAATGTCACATCTCCACAGAAGAAACTTGCAACTGTAAAGAATTCAAACAATGTGTTAAACCCACAGAAACACACTTTTGGAAAGCAAAAGTCAACACTCAAAGTTTGAGTGTAAGTGAAGCAAAATCAGAAATGTCTCTTAAATTGGTCAACTACACTAACTCCAAGGGTGTGCCCAGATCTGTTATGGCCTGGGTACCCGACTCTACCTGATCTTTGTTTCATGTAGGGATAGCCAAGAAGAACTGTCAACAATCTCTGGTATGTTAATAGTGGTTGCTCCCGACATATGACCGGAGACTTATCACTTCTAAAAAAGGGGCAAGATTTCAACGGAGGAGGTGTTTCATTTGCTGGTGGAGTAGGTGGCAAGATCAGTAAGAGAGGTGTGGTGAAGAATGACAGTTTGACGTTCTCTGATGTGCATTATGTGGAGGAGTTGTCATATAATCTGCTCAGTGTTTCGCAGATTTGTGATAGAGAATATTGTGTTTTGTTCAATCGCAAGGAATGTATTATTCTCAAGCCTGGAGTCAAGATTCCTGAGGAGTGTGTCTTGATGCGTACACCAAGACGAGGAAAATTTTATCTTCTTAACATGGGTAATCCTCCACCGTCTGATGTGGCCTATCTTATTTCTAAGCAGAATGAAAATCTGGATTTATTATGGCATCGTCATCTGGGACATGCCAATATGAAGAGTCTGACCAAACTGGAAAAGGGAGAGCACGTTAGAAACCTCCCTATCAAGGACTTCACATCGGTTGAGAAGTGTGTTGCATGTGCTAAGGGGAAGCAACACAAGTTACCACATCGTTCTAAAATGACAAACTCTATTTCGTCAGTGTTGCAACTACTTCATATGGATCTCTTCGGCCCAATGCAAGTACAAAGTATCAGCAAGTTCTCATATTGTCTGGTGATAGTGGATTACTTCTCTCGGTTTACTTGGGTTTTTTTTTTGGCAAACAAGCATGAAACTCTAGCACTGGTGAAACAGTTTGTTACTCTCATAGAGAATCAGATGAGCAAGAAAGTAAAGGCAATAAGATCAGATAACGGAACAGAGTTTAAGAATGCTGAATTGAATATGTTCTGTGGAGAGAAAGGTATAGAAAGGCAACACAGTGCCCCGTACAAACCTCAACAGAATGGTGTTGCTGAAAGAAGAAACAAAACACTCATTGAAGCTGCAAGAACTATGCTGTGTGAAGCAAGATTGCCAATTTTCTTTTGGGCCGAAGCAGTCAACACTGCTTGTTATGTGCAAAATCGGGTACTTTTGAACAAGTTGCATGAGAAGACGACTTATGAGATTATTTATGGAGAAAAACCAAAGGTGGGGTACTTTAAGACATTCGGGTGTCCTTGCACAGTTCTAATTCAATCTGATGTGGGGAAGTTCGAAGCAAAAGCTGATGAATGCTACTCTGTTGGCTATTCTGCAAATAGTGCTTATCGAGTCTACAACAAAACCACCAAAGTGATAATTAAGGCATTCAATGTTGACTGGTTGGAAGACAATCCTACTGATGCTGGAAATGGGCCAGACTGGATCTTTGATTATGGGTCTTTGTTTGAAGAGCTCAATTTCTCAAATATGTTTCCTAGTCTGGTAGAGGAAGAAGACAGTATTGCTCCAACTCCTCAAGCAAGGCCAGCTGTGGAAAATGTTAGTGACAATGTATCAGCAGCAGCTCCTAAGGTTGATAATGAAGATGTTCCAGAATCTTCAGGAACTCATGATGATCAGAAGGAGTCAGAAACCCAAGGTATGAATGATAATATTAATGATACTAACCTGCCTGTCTGTGACGACCGAAGATTTGATGGCGTTCGGGTCAACGTTCGGGTAAACAGCTGGCCTGTCTGTGACGACCGATCAAATCTTCAGTCACATGGATTCTTCAGAAACCCAAGGTATGAATGATAATTAAGGAATCCATGTGACTGACGCCATCAAATCTTCGGCTTGCAGTTTGGACCGAAGATCGTTTTCCGGAAAAGTCAACCGTTCGGGTCAACGGTCAACGTAAAAGTCAACGGAAGATCGGTTCGAGCGACTCAAGCTTCGGATTAATTTAATCAGCTTTGATTTAATTTATATTTATGTTATTTACTTTACTTGTAATTTCGTTCATTCGTCATGTTTTCCTGTTGTCAGTCACCCTCACTATATATAGTGAGGGTGCCCATTACAAGTAAAAAAAAGTCTCCGAATGTGGAGATGATGATTTTCTTGTAGAGAGTGAGTCATGGATTCTAGAGAGAGAAAGTGTTCTTCATGATTTCTTGTAACTAATCATTCGGTTATATGAAATCATTCGATATGATCATCATCTTTCTTGTTTATGATTATTCATGATTCATCTTCATCATCTTCTTCATTTGTTTTGAGTTTTCGAATCCGAACATGTTCTTGCTCAAGATCGAGATTCTCGTAGTGAAAATCGGTCCTAACAGTAAATGGAATTTTCGTCCTGAAAATTATTCTTGCGTCGTAGCGTTCGCAGCCTCAGCTGTCGTGGTTGCTGTAGTTGCTAGGGAAAGAAAGTAAAAGTTTTAGGGTCGTCACAGACAGGCAGGTTAGTATCATTAATATTATCATTCATACCTTGGGTTTCTGACTCCTTCTGATCATCATGAGTTCCTGAAGATTCTGGAACATCTTCATTATCAACCTTAGGAGCTGCTGCTGATACATTGTCACTAACATTTTCCACAGCTGGCCTTGCTTGAGGAGTTGGAGCAATACTGTCTTCTTCCTCTACCAGACTAGGAAACATATTTGAGAAATTGATGGCGTCAGTCACATGGATTCTTCAGTCACATGGATTCTTCAGTCGTCGGAAACCCAAATTGCTGGCCTGCCCGTCAGAAACCCAAGGTATGAATGATAATTAAGGAACTCATGTGAATCGATTCACATGGATTCTTCAGTCGAATGCTTCGGTAAACAGATTTGATGGCGTCAGTCACATAGATTTTTGTTCCAACAATTTCCCCCTTGACTGATGCTTTCAAATCTGTTCAACTGCTGAAGAATCGCTCTGTCGTACATCTTCAATGAGAAACTGATAAACCGGAGACAATCTGTCGTAGAGATTCCCCCTCTGAATAAGCTTCTTCTGTTCTTGTTGCTCCAGTTCGAGATCCAAGTGCTCTGACTCACTCGGTTCACACGGTCGGGTACAATACTAAGAAAATGCTACATCTCGGAGTCATAACCGCAACAGACTGAATCAGATAAACCAGTAAAACTTCGAACATGCTCAAACTCCGAATAATCGACCCGATAATCCAGTTCCATAATAATTCCTCTTATTTCTCTAAATCTCTCCAAAAACATCAAGTCGGAAGCGTAAAAACAGATGCGGAGAGTCGAACCGTCGCGATCGGTTGCCTAGAGAAACCGGATAAAAAATCTTGAAATCGGACAATCTCGCGAAAAACCGAAAGCCGGATGCTGACAGTTGTGAATAATCTGCGCGACTGAGGTTGGATGCGAAAATAAAATAAACTGCCAAATTTCTTCAATAAACGGTCATCCGAGAGATTTAATCGGATAAATTCCAATATTAACTGAGATTCCAGTTAATCCGGTTAGTTGACGACAGCGCTGCATCCACTAAAAATAAACCGTGAGATATAACGAGAAAGCCGAGTAATTAACCGGATAATAAAGCTAACCCGTCAGTGATCGATAGCAAACGTTGCGCGCAACGTCAATAAACGAGAACCCCAATAAAATGAAATAAATCCGTGACCAATAAATTTTCTGAAATTCCGTCGCGGCATTATCTCGTTTGTCTCGAAAAACTGATACGAAAAACGCCCGCGTTTGACGAAATATGCTAAAAAATAAATTAGTAGTGGTAATCTCTCAAAGAAACACAAATTAAATCCAAGGGCCAAAAATCAGTGTCATTTTACGGTCCAGATCTGTTATGGGATTGAGATCCGTGTGACATGGCTGAGAGCCAATCAGAAATCAGCTTTGAAACTGATCCGACGGCAGAAATCTGTGGCAATCAATGGCTAATAGGCTGATCCGCGTGTGGGGTGTCTGAGCCAATCAGGACGCAGCAAATCACATCCATTTCAACGGTTCTCTCTCCAGGTAGGTGGCCCACGTTGACCCTTTTCCTCCAATGAGGAGGCAACAGCGCAAGCAGCATGAACGATTCTCTAAACCTGCTGGGCCCACCATCATCAACTTTCCTCCAATAAAAAATCGACAACCAAAAAGAGAATGTAGGTCAGCCGACAGAGGAGAGAGGATGGAATTTCTGACCAGCCACTAAACGTCAGCCACGTCACCTATCACCCTCTCAAACCTGCGAAACCCTAATCTTGACCGGAGGAACTCACCGGAAAATCGAGGTTCACCGGAATAACGTATTTCAGCCATATCTCCCATAATACATGACCAAAATTGACGAATTTGATATCCCTGGACTCGTGAGCTCAGCCTCTACAACCCTGAACGAACAGAATTCTCTGAAACATCCTCGAACGAAAAACCAGAAACAAGTTCGCTAGCGAAAAACAAGTCCGCTAAGCTCGAACAAGTCCGCTAAGTGTCTGAGAAGTACGCTAGGACACTTCTCAAGTCCGCTAGGGACTGAAGTCCGCTAAAACGAGCCTTAAGTTCGCTAACAAATGATGAAGTCCGCTAAGAGGAGAACAAGTACGCTAAGAACTTGAACAAGTCCGCTAGGAACAGTCAAGTTCGCTAAGGCAATCTTCATAACTTCAAAGCTAATGAACAATTCTGGAAAATCGATGAACATTGAAGAAACTTACTCATGAACTTGAAATCTGCACAGAAACAATCGGAAAACCCATAATGATGCACGAGATATGTAGCTAAACCATTCACGAGACTATTGTGGCCACCAAAAACCCATAAACAGCAGCTAATCGGATCAAAACAGTCTTCAAATTTCTGGAAATCTTCAAGAACACGAAGAACACACAGTTACACCGTCAGTGTGTGTTTTTCCAGATCCGCTCAAACCGTTGAGATTCAGACGAAACGGATGCTTCCAATGGATCCGGAATGCGTTTTCCACTGAGAATCATACCTCATATCATCCAAATCCATGAAGAAATGCCCAGAAAACGAAGAATCAAAGCTAAAAATCTTCAAAATCTTCAAATACGGGAAAAACTCCAAAGTTCCAAAAATCTGCTCGGATCTTCATTTTTTTCACCAAATCTGAAGATGTAGAACACTAAATAACATCCTGATGCACTCCCAAATATGAATCTATCATCCATATCATCAGAATCCATCCAGGAATGAAGAAAAAATAGAAAAAAGTCTCTAAAAACTAAGTTTTCTCATCTTCACCATTCAAGCTCAAAATCACAGATTCGAGTGACCAGATTCACGGTGAGATGAATCTGATCGGTACCCGCTCTGATACCATTTGTTAGGACCGATTTTCACTACAAGAATCTCGATCTTGAGCAAGAACATGTTCGGATGAGAAAAACTCAAGACAAATGTAAAAGATGATGATGATGAATCATGAATAATCATAAACAAGAAAGATGATGATCATATCGAATGATTTCATATAACCGAATGATTAGTTACAAGAAATCATGAAGAACACTTTCTCTCTCTAGAATCCATGACTCACTCTCTACAAGAAAATCATCATCTCCACATTCGGAGACTTTTTTTTACTTGTAATGGGCACCCTCACTATATATAGTGAGGGTGACTGACAACAGAAAAACATGACGAATGAACGAAATTACAAGTAAAGTAAATAACATAAATATAAATTAAATCAAAGCTGATTAAATTAATCCGAAGCTTGACTCGCTCGAACCGATCTTCCGTTGACTTTTACGTTGACCGTTGACCCGAACGGTTGACTTTTCCGGAAAACGGTCTTCGGTCCAAACTGCAAGCCTCGAGCATCACAACTCAGTCTCTAAATCGATTCACATGGATTCTTCAGTCGAATGCTTCGGTAAACAGATTTGATGGCGTCAGTCACATAGTTTTTTGTTCCAACATTTACAAGGGGATGATGTGACATCCGGGAGTTCCAAGGTTAACTTCCGTTAGACAATATCCGTTAGTTACGTTATAAGTGTTAACTTAGTAACTAATGCTTAACTAGGCCGAATACGTCCACGAACTTTGGTTGATCACCGAACCCGACCACTTGTGTTATGTGTTTATGTGTTTATTGTCATTATGTGCAATGTGATTTAAACGCATGATTTAGTACTATTAACAGCATGACAAATTGTGAATCCTTAAAATTTTGTGATAAATTGGCCACTTTTGGTTTCCAGCGAAACTACCGGGCGAAACTGTAGATTCGCTCGGTAGCCGGCTAAGCTGTTTGATTTACAAGTGCTCAGGGCCAGTTTCGCTTGGCCAGCGAAACTGCCAGCGAAACTAGCCCCTGATATATATATTTTATAAAACCCTAGTTACTTCCCATTTGCATCATTTCACACAAAACACACACCACTCTCCATCTGCTCTCTCGAGACTTCTGGCCATCCGAGAAAACCACCAAGAAACCATCATCTCATCTCATCCATTCGGACCCTAGATCGAATCGTGAGTCCCAAAACTATTCTTCATGCATTTTCTATGTGTTTTACCTTAAAGCATGCTTAGATCTTCATGGAATCACTTGATCATTTGATATGATGCTTAGGAATGCTAGATCTATCATAAAGTCTGCAACTTTACGTTTGAAATCAAACCATAATGAAGATTCATGCTAGTTAGGTCATTTTATGCTTAAAATGTGTTTTTGGTGATTTGAATGTGAAAATCCATGATTAAGGTGTTGAAACTGCCTCTGTGATGTTGGTAAATGTTTATGCATGCTAGATATTGAATTACATGATGTATGGAAGCTGTTAGATTGATTTTTGGTCTTAAAAACGAGTTTTTCGCGACCAGCGAAACTGTGTGTTCTCTGGGCGAAATTATGTAGCGAAACTGTTTGAAAATGCATCCAGCGATACTATGTAGCGAAACTATAGTGTCGCCCGCGAAACTAAGTAGACCTGCTCGAACGAAACTACCAAGCGAACCAACCTGAACGAAAGTTCAAACCAGTTTCGAGCGAATCTATGCTAGCGAAACTGTGTCAGCAGTTTCGAGCGAAACTAGCTAGCGAAACTGTGTCATCGGGTACTCCCCAGCGAAACTGTGTAGCGACACTGTTTAGCGAAACTAAGCCTAGACCAAAACCCAAACTTGTGCAACTTACTTGAATGTTATGCCATGACTTACATGATTGTGCAATAATGAAACATGCTTTGATTTCTGAGTTATGTGAACCCTCGTTTATGATCAACCATCGGTGTCGTGTGTCGATATGTCGTGTCATAGTTCCAACGTGCTATGTTATGGGCCATAGTGACTAATACTTAAGACCTAAACGTGTTCTTAGGTCTTCGTTAAGCAAACAATATTTGGATTACTTAGCAAGTGTAGCAGTGCAACCAAAGGTGAGTGTCACTAACCCATTTACCGTGAACCCGTTTGGGTCACACTGAATAACTTAATGAAAAACAATGCTGACAACCTTATGAGTTCTATGCACCTCTCTAATGAACTTGAAAACTTAGGAGTGCTTGGCACCCACTTGATGAACTTGAAGTGTTTTATGGGAAACACTTGCGAAATACTTAAACAACTATTTCTAAAATGAAACTGAAAATGTTTTCTGGATTTATGAGAACCCAAAGTAAACCGTTTTAATATGGCTAGTGTAAGTTAAAGTCTAACCACATGATATCACATGATTTCTAAGGATTGCCTTATAACTGAAAAAGTCCTCAACTTAATTGTACCATAAATTATAAAGCGAGGGGATGTTGGGTAGATCTACTGGAGTTTGACAAACTCCGCCTCGTGACACGGGAAGTGCATGGAGGTACAATATCAGCCTATCTGACCGTGATCCCGAGAGGACACGGGGGAGGCAAAGCCGCGATGACGTAGGTCCGCAAAACAAAATAGATGATGGCGCTGCCACTACGAAAACTATCAGTCAGCTTTGGTACAAACTTCCTTAGTGCATGGAACAACGGATTAGCTACCCGCGATATCGGTTGAGCACTTTAACTATACAAAACTAGTACATACCCGATAACGTATGTTACGGACATTACTTTTACTAAACCACAATACTATGATTATGGATATCACTAAGCATTGCTTTTCACAAATAAATATTTCATAAGTATATGTTGACATAATTATGATTATGAGACCGGGCCACTGTGTGACAAGCCCACCGTGAACTCACCAACCGTTAGGTTGACACTTGCGTGGTTTAAACTTTTGCAGATCGCTGAGGAGTATCCGGAGCGGGTTGGCATGGCACGTGAAGACAATTTTTAATTCTATTTAGACTTAATTGGGAATTTAAAACACTGATTTGTAAAGCACGTGGTTAGTGCTAAGATAATATTTTCCGCTGTGTATTTTGAAGAATTTAATTTATGATTTACATTTGGACTAACTCTGATTCGTTTAGTATTTGTAACTAATGGTTGTGGTCCTGGTTTGCTCGCACCCCTTAACGGCATAAACTCCGTTAGTGGTTACTTGGGGGTGTGACACTGTCTCTGTTTCAGTACCAGATGTTCAAGCCACAAGAATCAACAGAGATCATCCTCTTAGCAATGTGGTCGGACCAGTGTCAGCAGGTGTCACTACTAGAAGCCGCATGGGTGACATTGTAAGGAATACTACGCTTGGAAGATTTCTGGCTGAATGCCAATTTTGTTATCTTCCGGCTGAAGTTGAGGTTGAAGCGGAATTCTCACTTCAAGCGGAACTGGCAGTTCTAACGGAAAGAAGCAGTTTTGTCTCTTAGCGAATATTCCGGGTGAACTCGATTATCCATCAGATAATGAGTTAAACCGGACTTTTCCTGAGATGTCTTTTCAGCAAGTCCAATCGTGCAAAAGCTTCTCGTTTGCTTCTAGATCTGTTCAAGCCGCTCTCCTATAGTAGTATGTTGCTGTTTAGACGCAAGATATTCCAATTGCCGATGTTTATTCTTTTGGTAGTTTGTATTTGACTTTATAGTTTACGGTCTAGATTAGATCGCATGAGATCAATGGCTGTCATTGATCTCATTAGCTCTATATATAGCATTAGTTAGCTCATAGTTCACAACAGTTCTTGAACAACTTGTAATAGTGTAGCTTTGAGTTAATGCAAATAGTGCCGAGTATTTGTTACTTCGTTGTTACTATCTTTCTGCAAATCAAGCATTTACATTATACACAAGAACTAAATATTGCTTAAGTAAAGTGAAATATAACTTTAATTCCGAAGGGTTATATTTTCAAGTAAAGGGCTTTTGTTTTAGTTTAACTCTAACTAATAACGATCCTACAAGTGGTATCAGAGCTTTGGCTCCCACTTTGAAGACTTTCAGTGCTTCAAAGTTGATACTTTACTTTCTTGCTTCACAAGCTTTGTTGTTTCATCTTTCAAAAGGTTTTTAAAATGAGTGATTTCAATTTAAGTTGCCCAAATGGTTCTTCCAACAAACCGCCAATGTTCACTCCTGATGACTTTGGTACCTGGAAACTCAGGATGGAAGGTTTTGTTAGGATTTTGGACCGTCGTATTTGAAAATCTTTTACTGAAGGACCCTACTCACCCATGGTTTCATCTGCTGATGATGCAGAAGTCAAAATACCTAAACCACTAGACAAATATGTTGAATCTGACTACACTGCTCTCGAATTTGACCATAAGGCATATTGGACTCTACAGGCTGCACTTCCTAATTCCATTTTAAGTGGGTTTAAAGGATACAAAACTGCATTTGACCTGTGGAATGCCTTAAGTGAAATGTATGAAGGAACCAGTGAAGTAAAAGAAAACAAGAAAGATGTCTTAAAACAGAAGTATGAAAACTTTACTTTTAAATCTGGTGAATCAATGACAAACCAGTACTTAAGATTTGTTTCCTTACTTGATGAACTCCAAAAATTAGACGTAAAACTAGACCAGGTAGATGTAAACAGAAAGTTCCTACGTTCCCTGCCTTCTGTGTGGACAGTTTACAAAGTGAGCATCAGGGAATGCAAGAATTTGAAAAAGATGAGACTCAGTGAACTTCATGGCATACTCAGTGCCTATGAAATGGAACTAGATCTTAAACAAAACTCATCTTCTGAGTCAACTCAGTTGTTTTCATCTGCACTAGTAACCACAGATTTTAACAATCAAAGGTCTTCAAATTCATCATCATACCAGTCACCTATTGTCAGTTTCCCTGAGACACCAAGGTGTCAAGAGAACTTTTCAAACACGTTTGAATACTCTCGCAATGCTCATGTAGCAACTGACTCTTACCAAGGCTTTATTCCTGAAGATCTTGAGTGTATAGGTGCAGATGATTTGGAGGAAATAGATATAATGACTCAACTTGCTATGGTGTCTGTCAGAGCTCAAAGGTTCTACAAAAGAACTGATAGAACATACAAGGGAGCAAAAGGTGCTCACATAGGCCTTGACAAGAGCAAAGTGAAGTGCTATAACTGTCACCAACTTGGTCACTTCGCAAGGGAGTGCTCTCAACCAAGAAGAGAAGGACAGAACCAGGGTCATGTCCAAGCAAAAAATCATGGAGGAAGCAATTCTAACAACAACAATTCTGGTAACAACTCGGGTCCACACCCTACCCCACCAAAGACAACCGGAAGTCAAAACCACCAGAATGTGGTTGCTGTTGTTGCCAATCAAACCTCATGTGGTGAATGGGAAGATTTCGTTGCTGAGTTTGAGCCTATCAACCATGCTTTGATGGCCAAACAAGACTCCATCTCAGATCAGGTAAACTCTATCCCTGAGAAAGTTTTAGAAAACCTATGCAGCCCTGCTTGCATAGAACAAGTGGCAAAGTACTGAAATCACAACACTGACTTGATTGATGAAGTTTCAAACCTAATTGAGTTAAAGGAATGTTTTAAGAAAACTGAATCATTATACATTTCAAAATTTGAAAACTTAACCATAGAGTATGAACAATTAAAACAAACCAACTCAGTGCTTGAAACACAGCTTGATGACTTGCTATCAAAGCTTGAGAAATCAAGAAATGAAACCAAAGATGCTAAGGATGAGGTTGATGTTCTTGAGATCAAGCTAAAAGATGCTTTGTTTACTTATGACAAATTCCAAACAGCAAATAGAAAGGCTGAGAAACTGTGGATGGGAGGGATGTATGGTAAAGTAGGTGTTGGGTATAACAGTGTTGAACCACCAATTGAATACTCACCTGTAATCAAACCAATTGACGCTTTAAAGTCAGAATGTAAAGTCAGTCTCACAGTTAATGACATCTCATGACAGTCAAGTTCTGAAAACACTGTTGAGTCTAAGAAAACTGAAGTCACTGATGCAAGCACTTCTGCATCAGCTGACCAATCAAACATTTTGAAGCCTTCAATTGTTGTTCCACCACCAACTATTTATGAACCCAAAGATTCAAAAGTTGGAGGGAAGCAACCTGAAAAACCAAAGGGAAGTCAAACTCAAAGGCTTGGTCAACTAAAATTCAACCAAGTGACCAAACTTGAGTCTCCCAAGAAATTTGAAGCCAAAGTTGTTGAATGCTTGTGCTGTGGTGAGCAAGGTCACCTAGCTGCTGTATGTCAGTTCAACCCAATGAGTAAAGTTAAACCATTTTTGAAACCAAAACCTGCTTTGAAACCAAAGGCTGATTTTCAAAAGAAACTCACAGGAAGAATTTCACCTGTGAGAAACCACACATTGAAGCATTTTGGATCTGATTCCAATAGGGACTTAATTGGTAACGAAAGAAATGGGAGTTTTTCTGTTTTAAAGCAAAATCGTTTTCCGACTAAAGTTCAACCGGAACATACTTCCGCTCGAACTCATGTTCAACCGGAAAATAAAATTCGACCCAGATCAGCTACTGCTTCAAAGCAGAGACCTCAGGTACATTTTGCTGATGGGTTTAAGCATTTTGAAGCTCAAGGAAGAAGAAATCCTTCTAGAGGAAAGACCACCTCTAGAGAAAAATTTTCAAGAAACAGCAAATCTAACCAATCTGAAATTGTATTTGCTACTAGTTTAAGTGGAAATCATAGTGTTCCACTTCAGGGGGAGAGTTCAGATCAAAACAAATACTTTCCACAAAGATTTTCAAAATTACCTGAGAAAACTAAGTTGGATAATCAAAGCAATAAAAAGTTCAAGAAAATAACCAACAAGCAAAGAAAATTTAAAGAATATAGGGATAGAAAAATTGCTGAAAGAAAGAACACCAAAGGTGAAAGGTCTAGCCAAACAAGTACTCAGTATGAGAACTTTAGTTTTGACAATGATGATCTACTTAGTGAAGCTCCAATTATAAATACTTTAGTACTCAAAGAGTACAAGTACAATGATGCTTATGGCAGACCCAAGACCACTCAGGCTTGGGTCCCCTATAGAAATTAACCAATTCTGATATGTGCAGGTGCAAAATAAAGGCCAAAATAGCCTATGGGTAGTTGACAGTGGATGCACTTGCCACATGACAGGGAATAAGCACATTCTGGAAAACACAAAAGGAATAAATGGATGACCAGTTGACCTTTGGAAGCACAAAAGGCCATATCACAGCACAAGGTTGATGTGACAAATGAACTGGTAAAATTTGACAGAGTCAATTTTGTTGATACATTGAATTTCAACTTGCTTAGTGTCTCACAAATGTGTGACAAGAATTTGAATTTAATGTTTAATGAGAAAGAGGCTATAGTTCTCAAACCTGGTGTCAAAATTCCTGATGAACTAATTATGCTTAAGGCACCCAGGAGAGATGGATTATACATTTTGGATATGTCAGTTGCTGCACCCTCATGTGGCACTGCTTGCTTTATATCCAAAGCCTCAGTTGACGAATCCGATCTGTGACACAGGAGGTTAGGTCATGTGAACTACAAGAACATGAACAGAATTGTAAATCTTTGCTTGGTTAAGGGTCTTCCTAACAAGCATTTTGCATGTTCTGAAAACTGTGTACCTTATCTTAAGGGCAAGCAACACAAAACCTCCTTTAAGCCAAAAGTTGAGTCTTCTATTTCAAAACCTCTAGAGCTCTTGCACATGGATTTATTTGGTCCAACTAGAGTAATGAGTTTGGGAAAAAGGTCATACTGTTTTGTAATAATTGATGATTTTTCAAGATATACTTGGGTTTTCTTTCTCGAAACAAATGATGAAACTGCTGAATTGCTGAAAACTCTTGTAATCAATTTAGAAAATCAATCAAATCTCAAAGTCAAAACAATAAGATGTGACAATGGCACAGAATTCAAAAATCATGTTCTGAATTCATTCTGTGAGGAAAAGGGAATTGTGAGACAATTCAGTGCTCCTAGAACTCCACAGCAAAACGGTGTTGCTGAAAGGAGAAATAGAACATTGATTGAAGTTGCTAGATCTATGTTAGCAGACTCCAAGCTCCCTGTGATATTTTGGGCAGAAGCAGTGAACACTGCCTGTTATGTCCAAAACAGGATTCTAATTGTCAAAAGAAAGAACAAAACACCTTATGAGCTTTGGAGAAAAAGAAAGCCAAATATTTATTTCTTTAAGCCATTTGGTTGTCCTGTCACTATTTTAATAACCAATGAGTTATTGCCTAAATTTGCTGAAAAGGCAGATGAAGGTTATTTTGTTGGGTACTCTGGTGTGTCAAAAGCATATAGAGTATACAACAAGAGAACCAAAATTGTTAAGGAAACCATAAATGTGTCCTTTAATGAAAAATCTCTCAACAATTTTAAGTCTCAGCCCAGTTGGTTATTTGATATTGATGCACTAACCACTGCTTTCAACATAACTGTTGATAAATCTGTGAGCTCTTTAGTGCAGGAACAAAATTCTTATAGGTCTGCTGATGAGCATTGGAAGAGCAATCAAACTGCAAACAAGAAGCCAATCTTCTTCTCTTCAATGAGCTCTCAACCTATCTTTCCAAGAAATGACAAGAAACTGACTGAAATAATTCAAATTGAAGAAGAAATTGTTCCGGTTGAAGTTCACGCGGAACCAGTTTCTCCGGTTCAAGTTCAACCGGAAAACCCAATTTCAGAAACTGAAGAGAATACTGAATCAGGGTCAAATGAAGCTGAATATTCAAATGATAGCATATCAAATGAGCTTAATTTAGAGCATCTGATCTACAATTCAGACACCAATTCTCATAAATTAGTTGGAGTTTCAGATCCTGTGTCACAACTTGAAAATCTTGAGCTTGATCACAGACTTCCTCAGCTCAACATACCCTCAAATGGAAGAAGCCATGAGTTTCCTATGTTCCTTGATAGAAGAATCAACAGAGATCATCCAGCAAGGAATATTATTGAGAAGCATCAGCACCTGTCTTGACAAGAAGTAGATTTGCTAATGCAAACATTTGTTTGCATGCTGCATTTTTGTCTCAAGAAGTACCCAAGAAGGTAGCCGATGCCTTGGAAGACAATAGCTGGGTAGAGGCAATGCAGGAAGAACTATTTCAAATCAACAAGCAGAAACTTTGGGAATTGGTAGATCTGCCTGATGGAGCACAATCAATTAGAACAAAGTGGGTGTTCGAAAACAAGAAAGATGACAGGGGAATTGTCATAAAAAAACCAAGCAAGACTGTTGTGCAAGGCTATGTGCAGGAAGAAGGCATTGATTATGATGAAGTGTTTGCACCAGTGGCTAGATTGGAAGCAATCAGAATTTTCTTTGCCTATGCTGCATTCAAAGACTTCCAAGTGTTTCAGATGGATGTCAAAAGTGCTTTCCTGTATGGCCTACTGGAACAAAAAGTATATGTCAAACAACCTCCTGGTTTTGAAGACCCTCATCATCCTAGCACGGTGTGTAAGGTGATCAAAGCTTTGTATGGTCTCAAACAAGCACCTAGAACCTGGTATGAAACTCTCTCTAACTATCTTCTAGAGAATGGCTACAGGAGAGGGGCGATTGACAAAACACGTTATGTTAAAACTATTTGTAAGGATATGTTGATGGTAAAAATTTATGTAGATGATATCATTTTTGGGTCATCTAATACTGTGTTGTGCAAGGAGTTTGAAACTTTGATGCAGTCCAAATTTGAGATGAGCTCCATGGGAGAACTAACATTCTTCTTAGGACTACAAGTGAAGCAAACTGCAGATGGAATCTTTTTGAACCAATCAAAGTACATCCAAGACATGCTGAAGAGATTTGACATGTTAACAAGCTCAAGTGCCAAAACTCCTATCTCCACTTCCCACAAGTTAACCAGTGACTTAAGTAGCAAGCCAGTGGATGTGCACATGTACAGAGCAATGATAGGCTCACTGATGTATCTCACTGCTAGTAGACCTGACATCATGTTCAGTGTTTGCTTATGTGCTAGATATCAGTCCTCACCAAAGGAGTCACACATGCTAGCTGTTAAGAGAATCTGCAAGAATCTGAAGGGCCAACCAAAACTGGGTTTGTGGTACCCCAAGAATTCTGACTTCTCTTTCAGAGCATTCACAGACAGTGACTATGGAGGTTCTGACATAGACAAGAAATCAACATCAGGTGGATGTCAATTTCTGGGTGAAAGGCTTGTCTCTTGGCAATGCAAGAAACAAACTTGTGTTTCCACTTCAACTGCAGAGGCTGAGTATATTACTGCCTCAAGTTGTAGCAGCCAAGTCCTTTCGATCCAAAATCAGATGCTTGACTATGGGATCACATTCATGGAAACTCCTTTGCAGACAACAACAGTGCCATCTCCATCATCAACAATCCAGTGAAGCACTCCAAGACCAAACACATTGACATAAGGTATCACTTTATTAGAGATTGTGCAAAAAAGAATTTAATCAAATTTTTCAAAGTTCACACTGATTATCAATTGGCAGATCTGTTTACAAAAGCTTTTGATGAGGCAAGATTTTTCTATCTCATCACAGCCATTGGGATGATGAACTTTGAATAAAACTTTTCACAACTTTAATAAAAGAGAGGCATGTGCTTAAGAGCCCGTCTCTTGATACAAAAGGAAAAAGAAAACGAAAATTTCTTGTGTTAGTTAGAAAACATTTCAGTTCATAGTCAGTAACTGCTGCTAAAACTATGAATAATTAACACAAATTTTCAAAAATCATGTGTTTTGGATTTCCAGTCCAAGTTACGGTTCAACCTGAGAAAACAACTTTTGAAATTCATCGGGTGAACTTCAACCGGAAAAATGCTTTAAAAGTCATGTGGAAAACTATTTTAAAACAATTCTTCCAAGCGGAAAAATTCTCCGCTTGAAGTTCAGACGGAAGAAATTTAGTTTTAAAATAAAGGAGAAAATGGGTTCCGCTTGAACTTCCGGGTGAACAAGTCAAAGTTACCTTTCATTTAATTACCCGGAAGGCACAACTTTTTATGCGGATATTCATTTAATTACCCATTAACTTTTTAACTGTTTAATATCCGAGGTTTCAGTTAATTTACTTTTGGATAATGACATGCTTTACCAAGTTGTACCGTATAACCCATAAAGCACCAGTCACATCAGTTACTGAACCGACAGTTTACAGTCTCTCTCCTCCACGTAATCGACGTAAAAGGGTAAAAGCCCTAAATTACCGTCATATTCCCCATTTCTCTCAACCCCACTCAAAAATTACTTCCAATTTCTCCCAAACCCACTCCATAACTTCCTAGAAACCGTCAACACTGCTCAAATCTACAATCAACAATGGCTCCTAAAGCGAGGAATAACGGTAAGAAGCCTGCCAATGACTCAAAGTTCCCCGTGGAACATAACCTGGTGGCTTATCTCGAAGAACCTAGCAAGACAGACATCTACAATGGTATGATTAACTTCCTCAAGAACTGTCATCTTCATTATGCACTAACAGTTGAAGCGGTAATCTATGAAGAAATAATGGAAGAGTTCTGGTCACATGCTATGGTTTCCGAATCCGATGATGGTAGTGAATCAATTGTGTCTACAGTTCAGGGCACAATAGTGGAAATCACTGAAGCTAAAATTCGAAAGGTGTTGAAACTAAGGGACGAAGATGGGTATGTTCAATGGGAAGCAAAACCATCAAGAAGGGGCAATTACCTTACAAGTGGAGATTTCTAGCCCACAGCCTTCTAGTTTTCCTGACTCCCAAGAAAGGCGGTTCCGATGAACTTGCTGCTGAACAAGCCTCAGCATTTTATGCTTTGGTCAAAGGTCAAAACTTCAACTTTTCTAAACTGATTTTTAAGGGTCTCAAAACAAACCTCTCACCAGACTATGTCTATTTGTACCCAAGGTTTTTAACATGTATTCTCAAGGAGGAATACCCTCAGATTGTCTTGAGTGGTAAAGTTTTGGAACAAAAACACCTAACAGAGAAAACTTTTTCCAATTTAGCTTTAAATAAGACTGGATTTCTTGGAAGGGACTCTTACTATCCCTTACCAATTCCGAGACAGTTTCCTGATGAACTTGCCGATGCTGAGGTTCAAACGGAAACTATGGCAGCAACTGAGCTCCATGCTCAAGATGACAGAGCTACAAACCCAATAGCTTCTGATCCCACATCTGTCCCAGCTTCCTCTACTCTACAAAGTTACAAATCCAAAAAGAGGAAAGCTTCCACTAAAACTACCACTGCCACCTCCTCATCCGATTCACCACCTGTCATATTTAAAAGACAGAGAAATGTGGTTACTGGGTCTCCTCCACCTAGTACCACCAACCAACCCGAAGCTTCTAACCCCGTTCAAGGCAAAAAGCCTAAACGGAAATTGGTTAAACTGGGATTTTCTCTTAGGGATGAACCTTCATTTGAGGGGGAGTCATTAGAAGCAGATGTACAATCCCCATCTGAACATTTTTCACCCCTACATCCCTTGTCACATAGGAGTGACAATGCACCCACTCTTGGTTCAAATGAGGGTGTTATTAACTCACCAACCTCATTACATGAGAACACACTGATGAACCAAGACACTGTTGCATTGAACCCCCACTCCTCACCGGAGGTGAATCTCAAGAGATCTAAAGAGATTCATGCAGCTAGGGCTGCTGCTGCCCAAGTATCCCCACTGGATCTTGGTGCTAGCAGTAACATAAGTAAGACCCAAACTGCGGCAATCTTCTCTGAATCAGCTCCCAAGGGTCTTTCATTGGAACCAAGGGTTGCTGAAACAGATGAAGAGAATCCCAAATGCCAAGAAGCCATGGGTACCACAGTTGACCAATCTCGGATTGATAACTTGGTTTTGTCCAAGGATACTGGTAAAACGCCAGTTGAGGACAGTTATACACTACCAGAATTGACGGAACTGTACCTTACTCTCCAAGCACAGTTTGATAAACTGAATGCAATTGTTGCTCATTTGGTGAAAGCTGCTCCTACTGACACTAAAGCAGGCCCTTCAAACCCTCTCAGAGAAGCTAATGAAGCTAATGAAGCTATTGAAGCTGATGAAGCTGATACTGTCAAATTGGGGGAGAAGATGCCCTCAAGGCCTGTTATGACCGAAATTGAAGAAACTCAGAGGATACCGGCTGAAGTTAGAGCCACAGCTTGTGAAAAGATTGGTGTCAACCCCTTCACAGTTGAAGAAAGTTGGGTAAACATGAAGTGCAGTCAACTGATTACCATTTCTCCTTTTAAAGACCCCAACCTTACTGAGCTAGTTCAATCATCAATGCTGATTGCTGGTGCTCTCCCTGAGCACATAAACATGATCACAACACTTCTGAAAGATGTCATATTTCTGGCTGAAAGAGCCAGTGATCAAGTGGATAGAAATATTTCCTCCACTAGCAAGGAAGCTGTTGATATTGAAGAAAGCATTGCAACTGTTGCAGTTGCTTCTATGACTGAAGGTGGTGATGAAAACTAGTTTGGTGAAGAAGAAGGCACAAAGGTGTTGGAGTTAACTGATAAGGAACCTAAAGTCACCCAACCTCAGGTGGTGACTGAAGTCCTAAGTTCTGATCAACCGGAAGTTCAACCGGAACGTCAACCGGAAATTCAAGTGGAAGCTCAACTGGATGTTCAACCGGAAACTCAAAAAGTAACCCAGGTGGAAGTCTATGGCCCTGCCAATTCAATCTTTGGTATTGATGGGTTTGTTCAGCCATCTGTGGTTCAACCGGAAGAACAGGGAAGCAAAGAAGCTGAAGACATAGCTGCAACTTTGATAGCTTTGAGGAGTACGAGACCAGTTCAAGCTGAAGAACGTGCTCAAACTGAAACCCTTAGAACCATTCAACAGGTGGTTCAAACTCCTAAAGCTGAAGCTATGCTGAAAATGGTAGAAGATACCAAAAGGGTAGCATGAGATGAGAGGTTAGCCAAAGAACTACAAGAGGAAATTGATCTGTACTTACAAAATGGGGTTTTTGAGAACCTGCTTGAAGAGGCTAAGACAATATCTTTCAACTGGAGGTTAAAGGACTATAATTTGGAAGCATTGCCTGAAGTTGATAGGCAGAGGCTGATTTCTATTGCTTCTCAAATGCCTACCAAGCTGATAAGAAATGATGAGAATTACCTACTGCTGAAAAAGGTAAAAAGGTCTCTTGTGGTTAGAAATTTGAAGACAGAAGAAGAGGTAGCTCAGATGCAAGTTAGGGAACTTTGCAGCTTGATCGATTCTATCTTTTATGAGCTTAAAGGGGATATAGCTGCTATGAATCCAAATTTAGTGATGCCTTCACCTTCAGAGCTCATCTCAGGTACATCAACTAATATAAATGTTAAACCTGAACTCCCTGATGATGCAGATATCCCTCCTCCACCTTCTTTTACTTAAAACCCAAATCCCATACCTACAACAGTTCCATCACTTCTACAGTCACTTGCCATCATACCCTACAAACCACCTTCTATTTCCAAGAAAGTAGCCACCAAGCTTGCCAACCCCAAATATAGAACATATAATTTTACACCAATTGGTTCTCTTAAGAAGAAGCCTCCACCTACCATGGATTTTTATGACATTTTCCCACCTACTCCACCTTCAAGTCCCACACCAGAAGCCAATAAACCACCAACTCAAACTTCCCTACCTCCACTCACCTTCAAAGAACCTTCAACCACCATCACCAAACCTACTGAAGTTCAACCTGGCCCTTCTTCATCATCTGCCTAAGGCAAAAGACCTGTTGTGCAAGAATCAGCAAGTGATTCTGATGAAGAGGGGAAGATGAGAAAGAGGAAGATGATGCATGCCAAGAGCAAAAGAGATCAGAAGCAAAGAAGAAAAGCTCCACCCGAAAAGAATAAGATCGTGGGTTGGACAACAGATGAAGCAACCTTTGACTTCACTTTCTACTTGGCAAATGGCACAACTCAGGTGGTAAATGCTCACAAAGCCACTACATTTCTTTCTGTGCTACAAATGACTGAAATCATTCTAAAGCTTAGAGAAATTCTAAGTCCCTCAAGAGCTGAGCACTTGTTAAGGCTTCACATAGAGCCAATGGTGCTAAACTGGGGAATGCTCTACAGGAGCAATTTAGGTGATGATTCAGCAGGAGAAGAAGAAGAGCATGTTAGTGAGATAAAATTTATCATTTGGGAAGAAGAAGAGAAGCTGTTCTATGTTCACAAAGCTGATGGCACTTTCACCATTCATGAGTCCATTTATGTTCAAGATGAATGGAGTGAAAAAGATTGGGAATCTTTCAAGTATGTGAAGGTGACCAAAACAAATTCAAACAAGCTCTCTCAAGATCTTAGTGCCAGCATCAAATCCCTGAACAAGTAGGTCAAGGAGAACAAGTTTTTGGGTACAAGGCGGTTTTTGAAGATGAACATTGGAATTGAAGAATAATTTGACAGCATCAGCTTAGGGGGAGATTGTAAGGAATATTGCGCTTGGAAGATTTCCGGCTGAATGCCAATTTTGTTTGACAGCATCAGCTTAGGTTTACAGGATTGATTGTGATGAGGTGTATCCACCAGTGGCCAGATTGGAAGCAATTCGAATATTCCTTGTTGTAGCAACATATCTCAACTTCACAGTGCATCAGATGGATGTGAAGACAGATTTTCTTTATGCTGAAATGAATGAAGAGGTCTATGTGGCTCAACCGCCAGGGTTTGTGGATGAGGAACATCCAGATCATGTATATCTTCTGGATAAAGCTCTATATGGTTTGCATCAAGCTCCACGCACGTGGTATGAGACTCTATCAAATCATTTGGTGGAAAATGGTTATACAAGGGGAGTGGTTGATCAAACCCTGTTCAGAAAGAAGGTGAAAGATGATATCATTATGGTGCAAGTTTATGTGGATGACATTATCTACGGGTCAACGAATGAAGAGTTATGCACCGAATTTGAGGATATCATGAGAAAGAAATTTGAGATGAGTGATCAAGGGGAGATGAACTTTTTCCTGGCATTACAAGTTAAACAAGATGAATCTGGGATTCTCATTCATCAAGCAAAATATGTGAATGAGATTCTAGAAAAGTATAAGATGCAGGACTCCAAGCCCATCTACACTCCCATGGCATCCCGGCCTCTTCTGACAGCAGATGCAGATGGGGAATCAGTGAGTGAATTCATGTATCGTTCAATGATCGGATCACTCATGTATTTGACAGCAAGCAGGCCAGATATCATGCATGCAGTGTGCGTGTGTACACGTTACTAGGCTAATCCTAAACTCTCTCATTTAGCTGCTGTTAAACGTATCTTTAGGTATCTGAAGGGTATGCCTCGACTTGGGCTTTGGTATCCTAAGAATACTGACTTCCAATTATTTTCATTTACTGACAATGATTATGGAGGTAGTGATCTTGACAGGAAATCTACAACTGGTGGGTGTTAATATTTGGGAGACAGACTCACTTCATGGCAGAGCAAGAAGCAGCATACCATTTCCAAGTCAGCTGCAGAAGCTGAATAAGTGGCAGCTTCAGCTGGATGCTCGCAGGTAGTAAGGATTCAGAATCAGCTCACTGACTACGGTATGGAATTCCTTAATACTCCAATTTTTTGTGATAATGTTGCTGCTCTGCAAATTGTCAAGAATCATGTTCAACATTCCAAAACAAAGCACATAAATATCAAGGTACATTTCATTCGTGATTGCTATGATAGGAAGTTGATTCAGCTCAATAAGGTAACCTCCGATCAAAATGTTTCTGACCTTTTCACAAAACCCTTTCCTCGTCAAAATTTTGAAATATGTGTTGAAGGCCTAAGGATGATTGCCTTCGAGGAATGATCTGATCAAAACTGTTTGTACATAGTTTTGTTTTTATTTTTTTGGTATTATTGTCAATTACTTGTGGTTTATTCAATTAAAAATTAAAAAAAAATTAATTTAAAAAAAAAGAAAAAAAAGGTGTTTATGTCTCAAAAGCCTCATAAAAACAGGGGAAGAAATGTTATAGTTTCAAAAAATCTGAAAATCTGTTTGAGGTTTTTATGAACTCTTTTGTGTTTGTCTTGAGTTGGTAGGAAGTGATATAAATGTCCAAGACAATCGGAGACTGACACGTGTAAAGCAGAAGTGAAAGACAGCTCAAAGATGATGTGTCGGTAAGCTCAACCAAAAACTATGATCATCTATGTAAGTGCAGTAAACTTAAATTCTATATATGTTTAGTTTCCCATCCTAGTTTACATGGTTTAAAAAACTGAGTCCTATCAAAAATGGGTTGAGAGTGGTATCTACCTAGTATTCACTCTCTCACACGCCATGTTTCTGCTGTTATGGCAACACCACAGAAAAGAAAAAGAAAAATGAAAAGAAAAAGAAAAATGAAAAGAAAAAGAAAAATGAAAAGAAAAAGAAAAATAATAAAATAATTATTCTGTTTGGTCTTCTCTGCGTGCTTATGCGGCCGACCTGATCACCCACTAATAATTAACAAAATAAGTGATAGTCATAATGATGTTGCATGGTTCCTCAAGTTGGGGGTTTGTGAAGCCTCAATAAACTCTGAGGTTGGGTAGGTTTTGCTATGAACAATTAGGTGTGGGGACGATTAAACATGACGGTAATTTTGTACCATAATTAAGCACTTCAAAATGACTGGATGTGAGTTTATGTGGTCAAATATTCTGGCAATCGTCTAGAGCGTCGAGTAACAGAAGCTGAAAAGGGTTCCTCAGTCAAAGATAAGTCTGGTTTGATCCATGAAAATCATCAGCTTCAAGGCAAGTATATATTTAATCTCGGTATTAGGTTATCTTTTTTTTATGATTTTATCTTTTTCTAAGTTTCTGACTGTTCAAAATTTCACTTTTTATGATCAAGATCAGGTTCTCGGGGTATGAGTCTGAGGGGAAGTTTTGTAACGCTCAAATTTTTCAAAATTAACTTTTGTTCAAGTGAATTTTTTATTAGATGAGGTTTGGGCTCTTTTGGAATAGTTTAAGAATTAGAGGGGGCTTTATGAAAAAAAATTAAAACAAAACCCTCAAAACCCCATTTCCGATCCTCCCCTCCCTCACCTTCTCTCTGCGTTTACGACTCAACCACCAGAGTTCTTCACAGGGTGCCCAAACTGCTGAAGTAGTGCCGGAAGATGAAGGTGATGACTCCATTGAGATCTCAGATTATGTTCGAGGAGGAAGATTCATCTCAAAGGCACCAGAAAGTCATGGCAATTGGTTCAAAGACTTCTTCCAAGGACCTCCCCCTAAGCTGTACTCAATTGATGTTGGTGAAAGTGAAATCGACAAAAGGGGGAGTCGTGAACCTATTCTGTGTTGGCACTATGATGGAGAGAAGAAACTGTTTGCTGTGATCAGAGACGGGTACAGTCCAGTCGAGTACTACAGAACTCAGGGTCAATTTCACTCCTGTACTGAGACAGAGATGAGGAATTTGTTGAGGGCTCCATTTATTAACAGATGGAGGAATGCACATGGAGACCTTGTTCATGACAATCTGATGAGCCATCTTGAAGAAAACTTTGCAAACTTTGACCTCAAGCAAACAAGATGGATTCAGACTGGAACTGATCCTGTTACAAATGAGCCTGTTGGAGAAGTGAGGCGACCTCCCACCAAAAGAACTCGAGTGATCAACATGTTGGACGAGATTGAAGATGGTACACTTGTGAGAAATTTTGATAATTGGTTTTATGATCCAACAACTCATGAGGTGGTGGTGGTTTGCAAGAAGATGCGAGAATTTCGCTTCTAAGATCCAGTTGATTTGCTGCGGTTTGGAGAACATGATATCAAACTCCTGGCCACCCAACCTATTCTTGGTGATGAGCTTGATTATGAAAATGCTATAAGGGTGGGAATATTTCATGGAACAGCAAACTGGATTGTAGAACGTGAATGGTGGTCAAGGAAGGAGTCTCACACCTTCCGATTTGATTTGCTTCTTCCTTAGACAGTCGAATGGTTCATGCCTAGGGGAAGATTGTTGGGCTATACGTTATGAGGCATGAACATTAGATATGTGGGCTTGGATTGTGTGGGCTTAAGGTGTTTACGGTTTGGGCTTCATGGGCAGGTTTCATTTTTTTGGGTTTATGATTGTAGCTAGGGCTTTTGTATGGGTAGTATAAATACCCTTTAGTTTATGATTAGGACAAGCTTTTGATTACGATTTATGGTTGCTCATTGTATTTACGATCGTGAACTCACTCTAATAGAAGATTGATCGGTTTTCATTCAAGATTTTATTGTGTTGCTTTGTTCTTCATCCCATATCAAGTTTATTTCATCATCTTCTTGTCGAATCAGTCACAAACAAGGTTTCCGCACTTGTTTGTGATAAAGATATCTTGAATGATTGTTGTTTCGGAACCAACAAATGATAATGATTATAGTTCTAAAGACACGAGGGACTTAAAGAGTGTTAGGTTTTATTTGACTAAAAGACCATTTTGCCCTTTGTCGAGAAATTAATGATAATGTTTTATTTTATCAAATTTGGATCCATAAATACTTATTATATATATAAACATGACCTAAGACCAAAAATCAATTCCCAATACCTCCTGGTTTGTTTATTATTAAATAATCATATTTAAAACCCTAATTTTGAAATATTTACCAAATAAATAGCAAAATCTTTTACTAAATGAAATAAAATAAGGGCTTTTACTTGAAATATTATTTTATAATATACCTTAAAATATTAGCCCTAAATTTAATTCGTTTGTTCAATTTTGGCAAAGCAACGTGGTGAAAACCCTAGTTTTAACGTATTTATTAAATAAATAGCAAAATATTTTATAAAATTATAAAAACTTAGGGTTTTATTTATTACAATATACTATAATATTCCTCAAAATATCAAACCTTAATTTAGTAGCGTTTACTCAATTTTGGCAGAACAACGTTACGAAACCCTAATTTTGACCGATTTTTAAATAAAATACCAAACATTTCCAAAACTTGAATTTAACTTAGGGCTTTCTTAAAACACATTATTTTAAGATTACCTACAAAAATTCAGTCCCCAATTCCAACCCGATCACCCGATTTTAGCAAAACAAGCTCAAGAACCCTAGTTTTTATACATTTCTAGAAATCATATTTAGACACAATATTAACAAAAAATAAGATAGGTTATTGTAATAATACCTAATGATGAGGAACTGCAGAAGATGGGATTCAAAAGCCTCATAGATCGATCGAATTTGAAGGAAGAACTTGCTGGTTCGTTTTAGGGTTTTTGAGGTGATAAATTGAGGAATTGGTGAGGATTGATCGATGATATGGCCGAGTATTTATAGTGTTAGAGGCACATTTAGGTACTAACACATGCCATGGTGACTAACAACTGAAAAATGACACAGATTGGGGTCAAATCGTGGAGAAAAGCCATCAAACCTGGACTCTTTAGGACCTGTTCTTGAATCTGCCCGACATGCAGGCTTCACGTATCGCGCAGAAGCACGAGTATCCCCTCGCGATACGCGAGGGAGGGTGGCCAGAATTTGATTTATTTATTATTTTTTTAATCGTGTGATCTCGTTTTAACTCATTAACCTCTAAAATTTTATGAGCAAGTTATATTAACCTTATAAAACATTATGGAACATAAAAATATAATTTTTGAAATTTACGTGATTCCCGGTTATTAATGGATTTGCACGAAAAACGGTAAATTCAATTATTTGCGTTTTAATTAACAAAATCGATCCAGTATTCAACCAAATTGGTTTTTAATGTTATAAAATGATTGTAAGATATTTCAGAGTATATATTTTGAGATAAAAACCCCGAGATTCCCGGTAAACGATAAATCGAATACCGAAATCGCGTAAAAGCACAAAATCTCTTTATATTTGTTTTAAGCAAATCGTTTAACCTAAAACTTTCCAAATTTATTATTTTGCTTTAAAAATGATTAGGGAATACCCCGAATATGATTTAATTGTATAATTTAGAAAATTTCTTCCAATAATTGTTAAAAACTCGATTTGTTCGACAAGTTTAAATTTGGGTCGGGTTTTGTAAATGGGTCGGACACGGGTGTTACAGTCTCCCCTACTTCAGGAAATTTCGTCCCGAAATTGGAAGAGAGATTCGAGACAAGAGAAAGGAGTATATCAACGGTGATAGGGAATTTGATACAAACAAGCAACCAATGGTCAGTTCTAAGTTCGGTTCCTAATTCATTTTTAAAGTACCTTCGATGCTTATATATAGGGTGTACCGCAGCTAACCCACCACATCTGTAATACTTTAAAATTACACTAGTAACTGTAGGTCCGGAAATCTCCCAAACATACGATATCTAATCAAACACGAGTGCGGAATCCTCGTATAAGATCGATTCAAGAAGAATAGTAGTAGAAGAGACTAGATCTATGAGAAAGATGAAGTCTTGAATGAATAAACACTACTATGAAGCTGATCGTAAACTTAGAGCACCAAGAAATCGTAAACAGTTATTTGTATTGAAAAGCTTACTTGAATCATAAACAAGTGAGGTTTATATACTACCTCATTACAAATCGTAAACAATAAGGATGCCTACATGGCCCAATCATAAACATTATATAAGCCCACTAACTAGTAAATAACAAGCCCAAAACAAAGATAAACTAAGCCCAATACTAATGTTCATGCCTTAAATAAATCTAGCCCAACAATCTTTCCCTAGGCATGAACCATTAGTCCACTTACGGCAGCAGCAGATCAAACCTGAATGAGCTTTGCACGTTGTTGAACCACCATCCGTTCTCTACGATCCGCTTTGCAGTTCCATCAAAGATACCAACCCTTATAGCATTCTTCATGTCGTTTTCATCTCCAAGTATGGGTTGGGTGGCTAGGAGCTTGATGTCTCGCTCTCCAAATCTTAGCAAGTCCACCGGATCATAGAATCGGAATTGCCTCATCGGCTTGCAGAGCACCACCACTTCATGAGTTGTCGGATCGTAACACCAGCAATCAAAATTTCTGACCAGTGTCCCATCTTCGATCTCGTCCAACATGTTAATGACTCTTGTACGCTTAGTGGGTGGCCTCCTAGCTTCACCAATGGACTGCCCTGTCACTGGGTCAGTCCCTGTCTCTATCCATCTGACCGCTTTCAACTCAAAATCTACAAAGTTGTTTTCTTGATGGCTCAGCAGGTTGTTGCGGATAAGATTTCCTTCAGGTCCATCCCATCTGTTTATGAAGGGAGCTCTCAAAAGACTTCTGATCTTAGGCTCAGTCCAGGAGTGGAATTGACCACGCGATTGATAATACTCCACAGGACTATAGCCGTCACGGATCACGGCAAAGAGTTTCTTCTCGTTGTCATAATGCCAACACAAGATGGTCTCACGACTCCCACGTTTGTCAATTGATCTCTCACCCACATCAATGGTGTATTGAGTGGGGGCTGGTCCCTGGAAGAACTCCCTGAACCAGTTTTCGTGGCATCTTGGTGCCTTGGAGATGATTCTGCCATAGCGGGCGTAATCAGGCATATCAAAGTTCTCATCTCCTTCGTCTGTCTCCATAGCATCTGCATCTTGCACCCCCTGTGACGAACCTTGACCTGGGGCACCTGAGGAGTTGGACCCCACAACATTCTTCAATTCATCGAACTTCTTCCTCAGGTCCACCAGCATGTTGTACAGATATTTCATTCGGTCTTTGTCCGCCACCTCCTTCTCTCTCATATACTTGTTTTCTGCTTGAAGAACCTTGATCTCATTTTCTCTAATTCTGTTTTGAGAGATCAGGAAATTGATCTGAGGATCAGCACTTATCCTCATATTTACTGGAAGCTCCGCTGCTTGAAATGGCCTGAAGCTAGGAGCAGCTGTAGGCTGAGTTATTACAGGTGCAGCGCTCACTTTCACTGGGCTTGGAACAGCGAATGTGTGATCAACCTCTATGAATTGCCTATCTTCCTGAACAGGGCTTTGTTCATTCAGAATAGGGCTGGCATTCTGCACAGGGGCAGGTTATTCTTCAGCAGTTGTTGTTGTTGTTGTTGTTTCAGCTTGATTTGCTTGGTCTTGTGAGCTCTGACCCACTTCTGGTTGAACAATCAGCACACTGGAGCTAGTTTTCTTGAAGCTAAATCTAACAGTCCTTGGGTCATTCCTCTTCCTCGGAGAAGGTTCACGAGCAGGCATTGGATCTTCTGATACCTCAGTCAACTCAAAATGAGTGTCATTGTCTTGAGGTACAGAATCACCAGAGGAAGAGGCATTCATTTCATCTCTTGATCTTTTCAGACTCAGAGGCCCCAAATCTCCATATATATCTTCATCTTCTGGATCAGCAAATATGTCGTCCATGACATTTTCTTCGTCTGAAGGGATTGCCTCATGATCCTCGACCACATTCACAGCTGGAGTCACTGCAATGTCTTGGTCTTCAGCCACTATAGCATTCACAACCGGCACGTCAGCTTCTGGCTCAGAATCATCCATCACTTGTTCCCTTGCAACCTCTGGGAACGCACCCCTCTTAGCCCACTCCAGTCTACCTTCAAAAGATTGCTTACCCGGTCTATCTTGGGTTTGCAGGCCAAATACTCCGATGTCCACCACCTTCACATCTAGTTTCTCAACCCTCTCCTCTATCATTGGATACTTCTTCATCACCACCATTTGGACAAACCTTGGTGTCATTAAAAATTGTTCTCTGGCACTCAGTTCTGCATTGTCTATCCAATCAATCAGCATCATCTTTGAAAATTTAAAGTCCCAATCTAAGGCCAATGCAACGAAGGCAGCTCCATGAAGTTGGTTTAACTGATCGAAGCTCGTTCTCTTGCCAAGGAAAGATTTCTGCATGTAATGCGCCAGACACCTCCAGTAGTGCGGCAGAAGCTTCTTAAAGATGGGCGGAAATTTTCCTTCATACCCCATTGATTGCGCACCTGCCAGAACTACCTCCTTCGGATACTTGATAGGATGTAAAGCATCATCAGTAATGTTCAGCCCTTGCCTTATATCTTCTTCCTCAATAACAATTTGTCTGTTCTTGACCGTTGCGGTAATCCTTGTCTTGTCGGAGTTTGCCCTAGCAGTACCCCAAAATTCCCTGACCAGCATCTCATCAATGAGTACATTCGTCCTCAGGGTGTGGTTGATTTTGCAAGTGTTCATCCCAGCCACCAGAGAGTAGAATAACTCCATGTGTTTTTCAGGCGGGTCTTCTAGATAAGCAGGCATACAGTGATCCTGTTCATATTTTATGTCTTCGATAAGCATCTCTTCTGCCATCTGAGAAAGACAAGACATATGCATCAGACATATTCAACAATGCTATTGTATTTGGAAACAACTTGAAGTTCAATTGATTAAACCATTTAATTTGAAAAATTCTGAAAAGTTTCAATTGAATCGTTCAAGTAAACTATTTGATTTTGAATTGCACGTTTCACAAACATCATAAATTTTGTCTTTAAACATGTTTAAGTTTGATGAAAATTAAAAAATTAAGTGTTTATGAGATTATTATGAGATTACGACTCAAAGTATGGGTTTACGATTTTCTAAATGGGTTTACGATCAGGGCAATTTAGGTTCTATCGTAATCGATCAAGCCCAATCGTAAACACCGATTTAATCACAGAGCCCGATCGTAATCAAGTTTTCTCGTAATCTCGGATCGTAAACGTATATCGGAAACATCGATCGTAATCGCCGATCGTAATCGGCGATCGTGAACAGCCAACAGTCTTCTTCAACAATGAGACGATCGTAAACACCCACAACCGCCATTTTTGTACCTGCAAGAACTCGTAATCGATTAAGAACTCAAATAATCACAAGTAAAACACCCAACACTACCTTTGATGAGATCAAAACAGAAAATCGACTTCAAATTTCGCTTAAAACGACTCGAACACAGTAAGAGCAGAGAGGATGTTCACAAGCTAGGGTTTAAACCACCCAATCTAAGAATAGATCTATAACAACTCGTGAAAACAACCGATTGAGGCGTGGTTTATGGTCGGTGAATGATTACGAGGGTGTTGGAGAGCTCGGATTTCTCAAGGGACGACCGGTGGGGGCTGAGATGGGATTTCCGACGAAGGCAGCGGCGGAAAGGGTTTCACAGGGCGGAGATCGTAAACGGTAATGAGAAAGAGGTACGGGATCGGAATCGCAAATGGGTTTTTATACCCATTTTGAAAAAGTTTCATTTAGGCCCCCTTAAACTTCAAAAATGTTTCAAAAACCTCCCAAACCTTTAATTCTCTTAAAAGATGTTAACATTGAGATAAAACAGAGAATTTTAACGAAGCTTCCCCTCAGACTTAGCCCCGAGTAACTGATCACGATCATAAAATTTAAAAATTTAAACAGATAAAAAGTTAAATAAATAAATAAAAACATAAAACAATTAAGACCTAAATACATAAATTAAACATTTACTTGCCTCGAAGTTGATGTAAATTCATGGATCAAACCAGACAAATCTTTAACTGAGGAACCTTTTTCAGCTTCCGTTACTCGACGTTCTAGACAATTGCTCAAAATTTTGAAACCATATAAACTCACATCCAGTTAAAAAGTTTTAAGTGCTTAAATTGTGGTACATAATTACCGTCATGTTTAACCGTCCCCACACCCAATTGTTCATAGCAAAACCTACCCAACCTCAGAGTTTATTGAGGATTCACAAACCCCCAACTTGAGGAACCATGCAACACTACTTTGACAACCACTTATTTCTTATTTTCATGAATTATCGGTTGGTGATCAGGTCGGCCGCATAAGCACGCAGAGATGACCAACAGAATAAATTTCTTTTCTTTTTCATTTTCTTTTTCACAATTTTCATATATATATATATTTTTTTGAATTCTTTTTCTTTTTCTTTTTCTGTGGTGCTGTCATTTACAGTATAAACATGGCGTGTGAGAAAGTGAATACTAGGTAAATTACCACTCTCAACCCATTTTTGCTGGGTCTCAGTTTTTTAAACTATGTAAACTAGGATGGAAACCTAAACATATATAAGAGTTAAGATTACTGCACTTACAATGGATGATCATTGTTTTTGATTTAGCTTACCGAACATCATCTTTGAGACGTCTTTCACTTCTGCCTTACACGTGTCAGTCTCTGATCGTCATGGAAATTTATATCACTTCCTACCAACTCAAGGCAAAAACAAAAGACATCATAAAAACCTCAAACATGTATTTTTCTTTTTTAATTTTCTGAGACAATTATATTTCTTCCCCTGTTTTTATGAGGCTTTTGAAAACAAACACTATTTTTTTTTTTAATTTTCTATTTTTATATATATTTTTTTTAATTTCTTAAAAACAAGTATTGACAAATAAAAGTTGATCAGATCATTCCTCGAAGGCAATCATCCGAAGGCCTTCGACACACATTTCAAAATTTGGTCGCGGGAGGGGTTTTGTGAAAATGTCCGACACATTCTGATCGGAGCTTACCTTTTGAAGCTGAATTAGCTCCCGATCATAGCAATCTCGAATGAAATGTACCTTTATGTCTATATGCTTGGTTTTAGAATGTTGGATAGGGTTTTTCACAATTTCCAGAGCAGCAGCATTGTCGCAAAAGATAGGCGTGTTAACGAATTCCATACCGTAGTCTGTGAGCTGGTTTTGGATCCATACTACATGTGAAGTACCGGCAGATTCTGCCACGTACTCTGCTTCGGCAGTTGATTTGGATACGGCATGTTGCTTCTTGCTCTGCCAGGAAATGAGTCGATCACCCAGATATTGACATCCTCCAGTGGTTGACTTCCGATCCAAGTCACTGCCTCCATAGTCACTGTCAGTATATGCATACAATTAAAAGTCAGTGTTCTCTGGGTACCAAAGACCAAGCCTAGGCCTGCCCTTCAGATACCTAAAAATACGTTTAACAGCATTTAAATGAGAAAGTTTAGGGTTAGCCTGATAGCGGGCACACAAGCAAACTGCATGCATAATATCTGGCCGACTTGCTGTTAAGTACATCAGCGAACCAATCATTGATCGATACGTGAATTCGCTTACTGACTCCCCGTCTGCATCTGCTGACAAAAGAGGTCGGGATGCCATTGGAGTTGAAATTGGCTTTAAGTCTTGCATCTTGAATTTTTCTAGAATCTCATTCACATATTTGGCTTGGTGAATAAGAATCCCAGATTCATCTTGTTTTACTTGCAAGGCTAGGAAGAAACTCATCTCCCCCTGATCGCTCATTTCAAACTTTTTCTTCATAATCTCCTCAAATTCGGTGCACAATTCCTCGTTTGTAGAACCGTAGATGATGTCATCTACATACACTTGCACCATGATTATGTCCTCATCCACCCTCTTTCTAAACAAAGTTTGATCAACAACTCCTCTTGTATATCCATTCTCCACCAGGTGATTGGACAACGTTTCATACCAGGTACGAGGAGCTTGATGCAAACCGTACAAGGCCTTATCCAGTAGATAAACATGATCTGGATTTTCTTCATCTATGAACCCTGGTGGTTGGGTTACATAAACTTCTTCGTTCATCTCTGCATACAGGAAGGCAGTCTTCACATCCATCTGATGGACTGTAAAATTGAGATACGATGCCACAGCCAGAAAGATCCGAATTGCTTCCAATCTCGCCACCGGAGCGTATACCTCGTCATAGTCAATCCCGTGAACTTGCCTGTGACCTTGTACTATTAACCTCGCCTTGTTTCTCACAATGATTCCCGTGTCATCCTTCTTGTTCTTATAAAGCCACCTCGTGGGAATCACCTTCTTGCCATCTGGCCTCTTCACAAGTCGCCACACTCCCAGCTTTGAGAACTGATTAAGCTCATTGTGCATGGCCTCTATCCAATTCGGATCTCTGAGAGCAACCATCACATTCGGAGGCTCAATCTGGGAGATAAAACATGAGTACATGCAGAAATTGATATCCCCTGTGCGGCTTCTAGTTGAAACTCCTGCAGACACTGGTCCAAGTATGTTGCTGACTGGATGATCCTTGTTGATCCTTGTTGATCCTTGATACCTGAACCTCTGGCACAGACACGGAAACAGGCAGATTAGAACTAACAACATTATCATTTAAATCATTCATACCTGAGCTTTGTGGAATTTTTGAATCATTATCACAAGTTCCTGAAGTTCCCGGAGCATCTGCGTTGACATTTGTGGGAACAGGAACTGGTGCCTTCTCACAGACTCTTTCAGTGTGAGGTCTTGATTCGGATGGCTGAGTGATAATCTCTTCTTCTTCACCCAAATTATGAAGCTCATTCGAAAACTTGAATCCTTCAAACAGAGACCCATAATTGAAAATCCAATCAGGTCCGGTCCCTGCATCCGACGGATTGTCCTCAAGCCAGTCCACGTTCAATGCTTCAATGATCAGACCGGTGGTCTTATTATAGACACGATAAGCACTATTTCCCGAATAACCAACGAAATAACACTCATCAGCTTTCGCCTCGAATTTCCCTACGTCGAACTGTATCAGTACCGTGCACGGACATCCAAATGTCTTAAAATATCCCACCGTTGGCTTTTCTTTATAGACAATCTGATACGGTGTTTTCTCATGACGCTTGTTCAACAAAACACGATTCTGCACATAGCACGCCGTATTGACTGCTTCAGCCCAGAAGAAGATTGGGAGTTTAGCTTCACACATCATCGTCCTTGCAGCTTCAATGAGTGTCCTATTTCTTCTCTCAGCTACTCCATTTTGTTGAGGGGTGTACGGCGCACTAAACTGTCTCTCAATCCCCTTAGCCCCACAAAACATGTTCAACTCAGCGTTCTTGAATTCCGTTCCGTTATCCGATCTGATAGCTTTGACCTTCTTGTTCAGCTGATTCTCAATGAGTGTGACAAACTGTTTCACTAGGGCTGGAGTTTCATACTTATTTGACAAGAAATAGACCCAAGTAAAACGTGAATAGTCGTCCACAATCACGAGACAGTAAGAGAATTTGCTGATGCTCTGAACTTGCATAGGCGCAAATAGATCCATGTGTAGAAGTTGTAGAACTGATGACATAGAGTTTGCTATCTTCGGGCGGTGTGGCAACTTGTGCTGCTTCCCCTTCGCACATGCCACGCATTTTTCCACAGTTGAGAAGTCTTTGATGGGCAGCTTTCTGACATGCTCCCTTTGCGAGCTTGGTCAAATTCTTCATATTTGCATGCCCCAGACGACGATGCCACAACATAGCCAGATTTTCGTTTTGTTTTGAGATGAGGCATGCTTCTTCTGACGTTGGAGGATTGCCCATGTTGAGATGATATGAATTTGAACGTCTTGGAGTACGCATCAGTATGCACTCCTCGGGAATTTTCACGCCGGGCTTCAAAATAATGCATTCCTTTCGATTGAACATCACAGAAAAGTCTTTGTCACAGATCTGAGAAACACTCAGCAAACTGTGAGACAGTTCCTCCACATAGTGTACGTCAGAAAAAGACAGATTTCCACTTCTCACAACACCTTTCTTGCTAATTCTACCACCCACACCACCTGCAAATGAAACTCCTCAACCATCGAAATCCTCTACATCTTCCAAAAGGGACAGATCTCCGGTCATGTGTCGGGAGCAACCACTATCAACGTACCAGAGATTGTTGATAGATCTTCTTGGCTGTCCCTACAAGAATCAGAAATTAGTGAGATCCAGGTACCCAGACCATAACAGATCTGGGCACACCTTTTACATCAATGTAGTTAACTAATTGAAGAATCATTTCAGACTTTGATCCAGACACATTCTCATTTTGAATGTTGACTTTTGGTTTCCATGTGGTGGTTTTCTCTGGTTTCAACACAATTGTTGAATTGTTCACAGTTACAGGTTTCTTTTGTGGTGAAATAACCTTTTTACCAGTTGGCTTTTTAACCGGTGTCCACTCAAGTTTCAGTTTAGTATACACAAGTTGTTTTGTGTGAGTGACACCTTTTTGTTTCAAACCTGTTGCTCAGCTTTCGCTTTGCCATTAGGTTGATTAGCTCTTTTTACTTTAGCCACTTGTTTTTTCAACAAATTCTGGTTTTATCTTGTGGTAAACTCCTTTAGATACATAAGTTTGTTTTGGAGTCCTGGTCACATTCCACTTATCAACAAGAGGCTTTGTCACAGGTGCCTTTGCGTTTGAAACCTTAGACTGTTCAGTCTTCATTGGTTCAAAACACTGCTTCCCCTGAGACACAGCTTGTTGTTTCTGATTTTGTTTTTGCTTCTCTCCGGTCATCATTTTCTCCAACATACTAGTCCGTGGGTTTTGCGGATAGTATGGTTGGTAAGGTCTATTCACACAGTTAGCTGCAAAATGTCCTGGCTTTCCACATTAAAAGCAATTCATGAGTCTAGGCCCATTGACATGACTACAGAGGTACGAACGTCTTGGGTAAGACGACTTCCACTCTGGCTTATCATCCCATTTGTGTATAACACGTTGTTTATCCTTATCAGATTGTGTAATTAAATAAAATTGTTCCGATTTAGATTTGTTTGTTCTATTAAAAGCTGACACAACCTGGGGATAAGCAACAAAGTCTTTGGGCTTAGTCTCACGACCTATTTTTGTGTTAGGCACACGAATTTTAAAACCAGACACTTTTTCATTTGATTCAGAAACATTTTTTAACAACGACGCAACTACTTGTTTTGACTTGGATGTCTCTAGTTCTGACACAAGTGCCATTACATCATCCTTAGGTAAACATAAACTAGAGCTACTAGAACTACTAGAACTACTAGAACTACTAGACACGTGACTCTCTTCCACTCTCTGACATTCGGCATCCTTCTTCGAAATGTCTTTGATTTCTACTTCATCTGCACAATAAACAGATACATCAGAAGAACTCACACAGTTATTCAGAGAAGTATTTGATGGTCTTGCTTCACATGCGTCTGTCATCACTCTATCCTTATTACCCAACCCATAAGTCATGTGTTTTTCATTTTCCATTTCCTCTTCTGTCAAAGGCTTCACTCCAACCATGACACTATCTAAAGGAGGTCCTTCCTCATGCATTTCCGATGCAGATCTATCTATCTGATCCTCCTCTAAAATCATTCCTATTACATCTCTGGTTTTATCTTGAGGAACAACGTTCTTGTTTGCAAAGCTAATTCCTATTCCACCTTTGTCCTTACCCATTCTAACCTCAGTAATGCATGTGTCCAGAGATTTACTAGCCTGTAACATTCTTTTGCTTCTCATAAGATTTATATCAAGCTTAACCTGCAACTCATTGTTTTTATTCTTAAGTTCATCCATTTGCTTAGTAAGTTCTGCTAATTCTAACTTAGCATTGTCATACAGATAAGCATTCTCAGTTGCAAGTTTCTTATATTTCACTATGTCTAATTTCTGGGCTTTAACCTTTTCTTCGTTCTTTTGCCACCTACCCTTAAATGAGCTTCTTTCACATTTTACCTCAAACAATTCTAATTGAAAATTTTTGCAAAATTGTCTAAGACCAGTAATTATACGATCACAAACAGGGTTAGAACATACCTTGGTGTGGTCGGCTGCCATAGCTTCATTCTCCTCAGGTTCATCTTCAGTAACAACAAAAGCATGCTCTTCCTCATCATCATCATCCATAGCAGTCATCATAGCATGTGTCAGGCTCAGATCCTTCATTTGGGAGGTCCAGTCATATCCTCCTCCTTCCTGTACTATCAATGCGCTTGTCTCTGCCTTTGCCTTCCCATCAGCTGGTTTCCTTATCTCTGCTTTCTCCTTCCTTGGCTTGCTACACTCTCTTGCAAAATACCCATATTCATCACAATTGTAGCACCTAAGCTTGGTTTTGTCAAACCCCATTCTGATCTTGTCTTGATCCTTCCAAACATTTCTCCCTGTAGTTGCCATGAACTTCTTAGCCCTGAACACAGCCATAGCCATCTGCCAAGAGACATCCAACATCTCCACATCCTCTGGATTAATCTGATTCAGCTCTCCTGATAGGATCTCAGTAGGAATGAGGGTTCCGGCCATTAAAGCATGATAGCTGTTCATGAATCCCATACCAAGTGCAAAATTGGGATCATTGGCAGCCTCAGAATTGTCACCTCCACTCGAACTAGATTGAGGTTGTGCTACAAATGCATTCGCTTTAGTCACAGAACTTGATCCACCTCCAACAGGCTTTCCTTTCTGCTTCACATCTACTTCTTCCGACAACAAAGCTTGATTCAGTTTCCCAGCCAAGCTAAGAGAGCTTATGTGATTCAACTCTCGTTGCTTGTCATCAATAAGCTTGGACTTCAACTTGTTGATCATTTCATCAAGAGACAGCTCACTCAATTTGTTGTTGTCCTTAATGAATTGGTGTTCCATGACTTTGGTAAACTGTTCAGCAGCTTCAAATTCTTGTCTTCCAAATCCGGCTCCACACCATAACTTGACATTTCTGCCATCAGAGATACAAACCCTTTGTACTTGCGCTTCAAACGATTCACCTTGGATATGGTTGAACAAATTGAATTTTTGCTTTAACATTTGCTTTCGACTTGCCTTAATGTCCGGATTTCCCTCATAGGCAACAATCAATGCATTCCAGAGTTCCTTCGCCGTCTTGCAATGCTTAAATCCTTGAGCAATGTCAGGTGTTAGTGCCATGGTCATAATTGCAAACGCCCTCTCAGCCTTGTTACACCTTTCCCAGTCCTCATCTTCAAACTCTTCTTCAGTCTTAGCCTTTCCTGCTTTAGCTCCTTCTCCATGAGTAGGTATGTGTGGTCCATTAATTACCGCTCTCCACAATCTCAAGTCAACACTCTTCAAATGGTTTTCAAACCTGTACTTCCACTCCAAAAAGTTATCCGCCGAAGTGAGTCTAGGTGGACGAGTGATAGAGCCAATTTCGAAGTCCAACTTCTGATACATACTTGGTTCAAAATCCATCCCGAAAGCTTAAGAAACTTAAAACTAACGTCCAAATGTCCAAAAATATGAGATTACGATAAAAAAACAACCCGATTACGATCGTAAATGGATGATTACGATCGAGAAAGCCGTTTACGATCAAAGCCAAAATCGTAAACTCACTAACCGCCTTAAAAAGTCGTAAACGCGAGATTACGATTGATGATTACGATCTCGTAGTCGTAAACTCTTGATTCCGATCCGAAAATGTCGTAAACTCTGTTTCCGAGCCAACTAAATCGTAAACACGATTACGATTTGCAAGTACAATCGTAAACTCTTTTTGCCGGGTCGTAAACACCTTAAAAAGGTGATCTTGATGTCGTAAACACTCAAACTCAGCAGATCTTCAGTGAACACAGTCGTAATCACCGATGAAACCCAGAAAGCACAGTCGTAAACTCCAAAAACCCAGAAAACACGAAGAACAACAGCAAGCAGAAAGTCGTAAACTCCAGAAAACCCTTGAATCTTCAACAAAAACTCGAACAAAACCCAGAAAACTCTTGAATCAATATCGTGAGAGCCTCAAATCTAAGATTCTTGGCTCTGATACCAATTGTAGGTCCGGAAATCTCCCAAACACACGATATCTAATCAAACACGAGTGCGGAATCCTCGTATAAGATCGATTCAAGAAGAATAGTAGTAGAAGAGACTAGATCTATGAGAAAGATGGAGTCTTGAATGAATAAACACTACTATGAAGCTAATCGTAAACTTAGAGCACCAAGAAATCGTAAACAGTGATTTGTATTGAAAAGCTTACTTGAATCATAAACAAGTGAGGTTTATATACTACCTCATTACAAATCGTAAACAATAAGGAAGCCTACATGGCCCAATCATAAACATTATATAAGCCCACTAACTAGTAAATAACAAGCCCAAAACAAAGATAAACTAAGCCCAATACTAATGTTCATGCCTTAAATAAATCTAGCCCAACAGTAACCTACAAAGAACCACCATTTTCCATATAATAATGAATGAACTTAAGATCGTAATGATACGATAGAGATTGAATAACATCAGATATGATGGATCGTGATTACATGATTATCCATAACAATCAGATTTATAGATTTGATTTATCACCGTTTCCCCTACTTCAGGGAAAAGACCGGTGGAATATGAGGAGAGTGGTGGGGGTAACATGATTTTCTTATAAATTGCTGAAACTGATATTTTGACATTAAGTCAAGAATATCATTTCACATAATAAAATGGGATCACAGGTTTCTTAACGAGAGAACGTGTCGAGTACTGGTGAGCTAAATGGGTAGCGAGCCATATTTAATAATCTTGATTAGAAATTGGCTAAAACCCAAAATTAACGTCTATGACCAAAACCAAATGCATGCTAAGCTAGCATCACATACAATTGCTTAGGTGTAGTATTTATAAGTCTTGGACTGGCCGGAGAAATCAGAGATACTTTATGATCTAGTGCAAATTCAATCATTGCCATTTAAGGCGGTGATAATGTGAGAGAAGCATTTTTAACAGAGATACTTGATTAATCTCTTTGAGGAAAGGATTATGATATAACACAAAATTACCATTTAAATGAATCACCATTCAAATGATAACACGAATTGACCACTTGATATCAAATTGCAAATCATTATTTGAATGAATCACCATTCGAATTATAATATAATTTGGATATTATAATCTTTCCTTTATTAAGATCAATAAGGGAATCAAGACCAGATTGAATCATGGTTCTGAGAAAGTTCAGGAATTTATTCCGTATAGAGATAATGCTAATAACGAGAATTGATCTTGAGGAGATAGGAGATTTCGTGAATTTTCTCGAAGACGTTGCTAATATAAGAGTTTTGATATTTGATGATGAGTCCATCGGACTGGTGATGAACATTCGAGATGTATCATCTTTAATGAATGGTTGTTCCTCAAGGTGGGGAACTAGATCGAATGAATTTTGATAAAGTGACATTGCAACAAGGATGCCACGTACTCTTTGCCTAAGTAATTGAGAAATGATAAAATCGAAAGAGATAAAAGTTTTTATTTCAACATGATAGAGATACATTACTACAACAAAATTGATAGCGGTTTCTAGTCCTTACTAAGCTTGAATTGAGTACGTCAAACATCGTCTAGATTGGAACTCGGACATGGGCTCCACGGTTTGCGTTGTCAACTAGAGGATTAGGAATATTCGCAAAAGTAAGCAAAGGACATATATTTCTGAAGTGTCCAGGTTTACCACAATTATAGCAGGCACGGAACGGAACAACAGCAGTCTGAGCAGGTGCTGGAGCCACAGGTGGAATTATTTGAGGTTGAGCTCTTGGAGGTAGTCGAAAGGCTTTTTGAAAATGACCATATCGATTACAATTATAGCATATACGGCAAGGTGAGTTTACGGGATGATGATGTTGGCAGGTATTACACAAAGGGTAAGGACCATTGTATGCTTTCTTAACTGGTGGAGCAATGGGAGCGAATTGAGAGACAGGAACAGCGAGAATGGCAGTGACGGATACATCAAAGTTCTTAGATTTCCTCTTTTTGTTGTTGGTATTGGCAGATGAAGATTCAATAGGAACTTCTTTCTTAGTCTCAGTCTTTTTCTTTCCCTTCTTGTCCCCTTTCCGAGTCAAATTGCCTTTTCTAACATGATTATCAGTCAATCTTTTTACAAGACGCATAGCATCGTCGAGTGTTGCGGAATTGCTTCCCATACAGCGTCTTGGATGAGCATAGGCATACCGCCAATGTAGTTTTCGATGCACCGTTGTGTAGAGAGGACCAAATCAGGTAACATGAGTTTCAGTTCTTGGAAACGATCGATATAGGATTGGCTTTCTCCACTTTCTTGTTCTAGATCGTGAAATTCATCTTCTAAATTCTTCATCTCACTACGTTGGCAGTATTCTTCCTTCATTATATCCTTGAGTTGATTCCAAGGCAAAGCTAGAGCGTTTTCAGAACCACGAAGTCGTTTCTCGCCATTCCACCGGGTAAGTGCTTTCTTGGTTAGAGAACTGGTTGCATGACGGACTTTGAAATTCTCAGGACAATCACTGTTGGTGAAGGTGTTTTCCATACCCTCGAACCACTAAAGTAGACCGGTAGGCCCTTCAGATCCAGTGAACTTGGGAGGGTTACAGGAGTTGAAGTGTTTAAAGGAACAAGTGGTGGCAACACCATGATGGGTAGGATTAGCAGTTAGGTTTTGATGAAGTTGCAGTACCATGTTTGGGACGACCTTTGCCATTTGTTTGGCAATCAGCGAGGCCATCTTGCGGTTTGAATTGTTCTTGCGTTGTCTGTTGAAGTGAATCGACATTCTAAAGAGAAGGAATATTCGTGAGACAATGTATAAGGCATGGTTGATAATTGATTTTTGATTATGAAGGGGAATATTTTTACAAGACATGTAAATTCAGAAATCATGAGGTTTTAAATAAGGGATAAAGAAGAAATCACATTGTTTTAGTAAAACATAATGGAATGATCTTCATTTCTCGATTGAGAAACTACAACCGTGACTAATCAGAGTTAGTTGGGATCCGTAGCAGTAATTGACATGCTTTGGCCTAATAGGTTCCAACACTCTCACCAAAGACTTCTAGGTAGGCATCCCGGTCCACACGGCTGGTCAGGTTTTATACGCAATGCCTGCCTAGATAGACCTCCAACTACTGGTGCCTTCCCCCTTCTAGTTACTACATATCTACTGCTAGGAACCTAACTCCGACAGAATTTTCAAAATCCTAAAATGGCACGTAAGGCACTATTACTAAGGATAGAGGCTAGGAAGCCAGAAGGGATTAGTGTATATGTGTGTGTCAAGTGTTAAGGCAACAGTGAGATCTAAGAGAGGTAAGTTTAAGCAGCATCTAAAGACATAATATAATAATAGGCATGCAGACATGAGTTAATCATGTAGTACACCTAAGGCATATAGTCTAGGTTATCCGGTTCTAATAACCTAAATCCCTATGGCCAAGACTCTGATACCAATCTGTCACACCCCAACCGATGACGGAATATGTCGGGGCGCAATGATTGTCCAGATGCACATGACAACTAAAATAAGTTGTAATACTTAAACATGCCCTTTTTATTAATAAATTTAAGATATTGTACAAGAATATTAAACATGCAATAATACATATCAAACTGATTTAAAGTCTTTAATCTAGGTCCAGCAATCCTAGCGTGATCACAACATAGCTCAAGTATTGATTCCTGCAACATGTATAAAATCAAGTGTCAACTACAAAAGTAGATGGTGAGCAATCCTGGTTTAAGTATATATATATATATATATATATATATATATATATATATATATATATATATATATTTACTGAAAACATGCGAAGTGTCATATGTCAGAATAATGGGAAACATAACATATCCAGTATAATTGGCAACTAGAAAACCTATTGAAAACCTGTTGAAATCCCTTGAAATCCACCTATTGGCAATTCCTACCATACATTATGTAACAAATAATTCATTCACAGAGCACATACGCATTTGCAATTGAGAACCATTGGAAATCTTAACGATATAGGATACATGTTACACCCCAAAGTAAAAATGAGAAAAGGGGCAGAGATTACTCACCTGATGAGTAGATTGGAAACAAGAGATGGTGCCGATTGCGAGAGATAACGATTTGTTGATTATCCTAACGAACGAACATGCTAAATGAATATAGGAATGGTAATGATATAGTTCTAAAGACACGAGGGACTTAAGGAGTGTTAGGTTTTATTTGACTAAAAGACCATTTTTCCCTTTATCGAGAAATTAATGATAATGTTTTATTTTATCAACTTTGGACCCATAAATACTTATTATATATATAAACATGATCTAAAACCAAAAATCAAGTCCCAATACCTCCCGCTTTGTTTAATAATTTAATCATATTTAAAACCATAATTTTAAAATATTTACCAAATAAATAGCAAAATATTTTATTAAATGAAATAAAATTAGGGCTTTTATATAAAATATTATTTATAGTATACCTTAGAATATTAGCCCTAAATTTAATTCGTTTGTTTAATTTTGGCAAAGCAACATAGTGAAAACCCTAGTTTTAACGTATTTATTAAATAATTATCAAAACATTTTATAAAATTATAAAAACTTAGGGTTTTATTTATTACAATATATTATAATATTCCTCAAAATATCAAACCTTAATTTAATAGCGTTTACTCAATTTTGGTAGTTAATGTTACGAAACCCTAATTTTGATCGATTTATAGATAAAATACCAAAGTTTTCCAAAACTTGAAATTAACTTAGGGCTTTCTTAAAACACATTATTTTAGGATTACCTACAAAAATTCAGACCCCAATTCCAACCCAATCACCTGATTTTAGCAAAACAAGCTCAAGAACCCTAGTTTTTATACATTTCTAGAAATCATATTTAGACACAATGTTAACAAAAAATGAGATAGGTTATTGTAATAATACCTAATGATGAGGAACTGCAGAAGATGGGATTCAAAAGCCTCACAGATCGATCGAATTTGAAGGAAGAACTTACTGGTTCGTTTTAGGGTTTTTGAGGTGATAAATTGAGGAATTGGTGAGGATTGATCGATGATATAGCCGAGTATCTATAGTGTTAGAGGCGCATTTAGGTACTAACACATGCCATGGTGACTAACAACTGAAAAATGATACGAATTGGGGTCAAATCGTGGAGAAAAAGCCATCAAACGTGCACTCTTTAGGACCTGTTCTTGAATCTACCTGATAGGAAGGCTTCGCATATCGCGCAGAAGCACGAGTATCGCCTCGCGATACGCGAGGGGGGGGGGGTGGCCAGAATTTGATTTATTTATTTATTTTTTTCTTTTTAATCGTGTGATCTCGTTTTAACTCGTTAACCTCTAAAATTTTATGAGCAAGTTATATTAACCTTATAAAAACATTATGGAACATAAAAATATGATTTTTGAAATTTACGTGATTCCCGGTTATCAACAGATTTGCACGAAAAACAGTAAATTCAATTATTTGCGTTTTAATTAACAAAATCGATCCAAAATTCAACCAATTGGTTTTTAATGTTATAAAATGATTGTAGGATATTTCAAAGTATATATTTTGAGATAAAAACCCCGAGATTCCCGGTAAACAATAAATCGAATAACGAAATCGCGTAAAAGCACAACATCGCTTTATTTTTATTTTAAGCAAATCGTTTAACCTGAAACTTTCCAAATTCATTATTTTGCTTTAAAAATGATTAGGGAATATCCCGAATATGATTTAATTGTATAATTTAGAAAATTTATTCCAATAATTGTTAAAAACTCGATTTGTGTGACAAGTTTAAATTTGGGTCAGGTTTTGTAAATGGGTCGGACACGGGTGTTACAAGTAAGATCCGTTTTCACGGTTTTACAAGTATCATTTCATAGCCAAGCGGACTCATCAGCAAGCGAAGTGGAGGTTTGGATTTAAACGAAGTGGGAACCAAAGTGGTCCCGAACTGGACTTTCATATATATATATATATATATATATATATATATATATATATGGAGAGGATCATTTGAGAACTAATTTGGTTTGAGAACTAAAAAGAACTAATCTTAACCATTAGTTTATATATATGGAAAACCTCCCCATGAATTTGAATGCTCCCCCTTGAAAATTAGTGGCCCAAATTGGTTCTCAAAAGTTCTCAAAAGAAAAAGTTCTCATTTGAACCTAACCCTATATATATATATATATATATATATATATATATATATATTGTTTTTTAGTTCGGGTAAAACTACACCTCCATAACCGTTTACTAAGAGCATAAATTCTGAGGGAGAGATTTTTGATCTTGATTTTCATGAGAGAACTTGTTTAGATCAGTGATTAGAAGCTAGATTTGAGTTTATATCTTGTAATCATTGATCGATTTGAGCTATAAATCAAGTTTATTTACCTTGTTCACGTTCTTCGTTTTGGGTAATATCTCGGTCCAATTTCGGTCTATAAATCACTAGATCGGGCAAATCGATTTTACACATACTCAGATTTGGTAACATTTGGATACACAAACCCAATGATAATACACCCACCATTACTATCTGTCAGGGGATCAATTTTCAATTTCCACATGAAGATTTAGCCTTACACAAGATCAGGTACAACAACTTTTAGCGTTAACAAGATTCATTCTCTTGGTACTACCTCTACTTCATTAACTCCTCAAACGCCTATATCAATTTTTGAGTTACATCGTCCTGAATAGTTATCTGGAGTTAAAAGATTCATCCAGTCAGCTCTAGGTAAACTACATTAAACCTATGCTTACATTAACTTATATTTCCAACCTTATATGCCCATATCCTTTGTTTTGCACACTAAAATATCCACATAATAACAAGATATCATTTTTAGCTCTACTTTCCGTATCCACTTTAACTTTTATGCCCTTTAATCATTTCGTTCATCACAACTAATCAACTTCCCACCTTAGCATTTAACACCCCCCCCCCCCCCAGAACTTCACTTTCAAATTATTTACCTTTTATCTTATATTTTAAATGAATATCAATACAATTTCAATATTTATACGCTAAATTTTAGATTTAAATATATATATATATATATATATATATATATATATATATATAGATTTGGGGTAAAATACATCAAGCAAAAACGCTACATCAATGCGGATTGATCTGGGGCGTCCATCAAGATCATCCAACAGCCAGGATCTATGGTGTTTTCCGCCTATGGTGTTTTTTTACCCCCCGAAAACGCCATAGGCGAAAACACCATAGATCTTGGCTGTTGGATGATCTTGATGGACGCCCCAGATCAATCCGCATTGATGTAGCGTTTTTGCTTGATGTAGCGTAACTCGACTCTATATATATATCCACATATTTATTACATGCTATATTAATAATTTTCACGACTATTACAAAATTACCCATCATTATCATTATTATACAAATCTTTACATACTTGCAATAATGAACTACAAGAAAGTATTTATATAGCTTTATCTGATTTTACCTCTATATATATATATATATATGTATATATATATATGTGGTTCTTTTTCACGTATCATGTTGTTTATAATTGAAGAACTATCAATAACACCTTATAGCATTCCTAATGTTATTCCTTACATTAGTTTACATTGTACCTTTGAATGATTGGAAATCCAAATTTTGTTGTTCTCTCAGTGCTATCGCATTCTTAAACCATTTACGACTATCAACTTTAATTATATGACCAACTTCTTATTATTATATAAATATTACAAAACATATTCTTTCCCTTACTCACATCCAACACTATTCCTCAGTTGTATGAGTTTTTATGGTTGGGTTACAACCATTTCATGCCCATGACTTTGGCTTCCTTTCTTAGTTTCATGAAGCTTTCTTCTGGCCCCACCAACCACGTTATCTCCTTCTTTCTTTTGGCCCCACAAGACCTCTTTTACCTGCGAACCGTACCAGGTATGTGAGTCCCATTGAAAAAACGGTGAGGCCGCCATGCCTATCATGTCTTTCTTTCATTGTGGAACACGTCAAATTTTCCCAAATTCACGGCCGACCGTTGATCGAAAAGCAATTCATGTTCTGCACTGTTCATCATTTGTTCTTTACAAATTGCTCTTCGCCAAGTTCTTTTCCACTTTGTGTTGCTTCTGTTGTTTATCTTGGGTGCGTTTGCAGCCACATTCTCGCAGGTAATTTAGATTTTTGACTGCTTCTTGGTTTGGGTTAGGTTAGTTCGTGTGTATTTTGGTATGGAGATGTCATTGCTCTCTGCTAATTTTGTAGTTTAAAGAGTGCAAACTATTTTTTTATTACGTTTGCTTAATTGTTGTGTGCTTTCTTTTGACTGCTTCGCTGTACAAGTGTTGCACTGTCTTTGCCTATCAGGTGTTTGTTGAAATGCCATAGCCAAATAAAACAGGTTTCATAATTCATAATGTTATGTGTTTTGTTTGGTTTTAACTTTTTTGGGTTTGGCTTCCTCTTGTAGGTTCCTGCTCCATGTTTGCTTTTTCCATGTTTGTTTCCCTTCCTTATGTCATGTTACAAAGTGTGCTTTGAACTATCATTTGATTTCTTTTTTACCCCTGTCGCCAGAGACATTTACTTTCAAACAACAATTTATTAGGCTTAAATGTAAGTCTCCAAATGCACATAAAGAGATAGTAGTTTTTGGGGGTTGTCTTTGTCCATGTTTGTGTTTACCATGTTTGTTTCCCTAAATGTACTTTCAATTGTATTTTTATTGCTCTCTTAGTAAAAGGTTTACAACCTCTAAGCCTGGTACTGAAAGGTGTTTTCTCCTTTCACTTTCACAATAAAATGCATCAAGCATAATTATATATTTGTTATAATTAAAACATAAATATATTTGTGTTGAAACTCTATATTTGATGACTTTTTGTTGACACTCTATTTTAAGTAAAACATAAATATATTTGTTATGCTCTATTCAGTGTTGAAGATGGAGCAGGGTTCTTTTGTTTTTTTTTCTATTGTCGACATGATTAAAGCAACAATTTTTACATATTATATGCACTTTAATAATTGATTTGAATGAATAATCAATTTGTTATTTACTATTTTTGATAAATTGAATCTTAAACGTGATTTGTGTCATTGTGTGTTGATTTATTTTAGATACTCGGAAGCAGGAAGCAGCCATCTGTAAGCCTCTCTCTCTTTGAGTTTGTTTCTACTTGATATGAGTCCATTAATCCAACTCTGGTCAGTTTGCAAATTATTGGTGACTAAGAAATTTCATGGTTCAGATTGGATAACTATATATGTGCTTAAATATAATCCTAAAAGGTGGTGATTTTTATATAAATAAACAAGTTGCACAATTTTTTAGAATTTTAAAACAAGGCGTCCATGCTTCCGTAGTGAATTCCTCAAACCTTTTCCGGGATCTTTTTTACATTATTAAGACATCTTATAATTCATAAAGTTTTAGTTACTTTATGTTTTTTTGTTGTTCTATAGCTATTTGTTTGGTGGTATGTTTGGTGAAAGACAGCTATGACGATGTTGACATCATTCCAGATCCATTGCTCGCACTCATTGGGGTATCAAGGAAATATATCGTAAAGCTTAGGCAAAACATGTCTGCGGTGGTTCAACACATATCAGCACTCACTAACACTGATTCAGTACAGAACAATTTGCTAATGCCTTCGTCGGAACCCCAGACACCTGCCACAAAAAACACAAGGAAACAATCTATGTACACACCAGGTAATGGCACTACTACCCTTATGAACATTTACAAACAGTTAGGTAAAAAAAATCAGAAAAATGATATAATTGTAGATGAAAAGCAGCCTGCAACAAAGAAGATGAAGGGCAAGTAGGGCTAAGCAGAAGATTATGCAGATGGCCACATATGGAAAACTCATTTTAGGTCTCACATTTTGTTAAAAATCACTTTATGTAAACTGGTAACTCTTATGTTGTGCAAGCACATTTGGGTTGTTTAGGTTGTCAAATATTATAAATGACTAGGTTGCATCAGTATCTAAACCATGAGATGTGAAAAGTATATGTGAAAAGTATGTGGCATGCATCTGCATTAATGAATGAATTAGTAGGTTTCAAACTTAAGACATCCTTTGTCTCAGTTTCGGTTACTTTCAGGTTTAACTTACTGCACGCTTTTGTTTTTTGGGTAATGTTTAAGTGGGTGCATAAAGTTTTAATCTCAAACTGTTCTATAACACTTTTTGGTTACAGCTACAACTTGGTTTAGCTGTATTTAGATGTGATGCTGAACATTTATTATGCTCAGATTTGGCGAATAGTTAAAGTAACATCTGTGCCAACACATTTGCAGAACCACTAATCATGACACCAGGTCACCAGGTTCATATTAACTGACAGTTTAAGAATTTCTGTGCACGGATTACACTAGCTTGACTTTCAAAAGTCGAACATCTTACACTTAAACCAACTACATTTCCTTTACTTAACAAATACAAGCATAACACATTATCATATGGGATGGCTGCTCAAATGATGAGTGCTTCGCTGGTCATTACAGTACCTACATTATGTAGGGATATGATCATGTAATAGTAAGCGTATGTCCGGAAGTTATTTAAGCCTACGGGGTCACACGTCTCGACACCAAATGCATTAATATTAATTAATGGTTAATTAATATTTATCACGAACATTTAACGAGGTTTCGTTAAAAAACTGACAGTTAATTGTTAACAGAGGGGTGTTAGTTGTAATTAGAGAGAGTTGTAATTGGATTACAATTAGGAAAAGGCTTTGGGATAAGCCTTAAGGCCGAAATTCGGTTAGGCCAATCCCAAGCCCTAACTTGCTTATCAAGTTCCTATAAACCTATAAATAGACCATCTTGGTTTGAGGTTTAGGTGCTGGTTGCATTTATCTAATAAAGGTGCAAACCCTAATTCTCTCTTTCTACTCTCTCGAATTCGACAACAAGAAAACCCAAGTGGGGGTTTCGATTCTTGTGTGGTTCGACCAAGCCTACATCAAGAGGAGTTCGTGATCGGTTGCTAGCACATAGCATTGGTGTGTCGTGTGTGCGATCGTAGAGGGATTTATATCAAATCCTCCAAGAGATCAAGTCTTGCCGAGCTAAAAGGTACACGTTCTAAAACCGGTTAGTTAGATTAATTCATAGGTTTCTTTCCGCTGCGTACTCGTGTTTTGATAAATAGTTATACAACCCAACACATTACTCCTTTAGAAAGTGAAGCATAACCTTTTTTGCACTATGGTACTTTAGAAAAGTCAAATATGTTTCAACTATGAAACAAAGTTCATACAAAAGCAAGACAAACTTCATTTCAGACAACATACCATTACAATTAGTGGACGGCAACATGTCATCTTAAACTATTAAACATAACGTCTTAAATGACTGTCCTCGCCGCAACGCACGGGAGTTGTCAACTAGTATTTTCTACAGTAAATTCTCTATTAGACATATACCATTTTATTACAGTCTTATATTTACATTAACTCATTCAATTTACATTTAGCCATCTCCATACTTCAAATATATACCAACACTCTTTAATAGTTCAATATCATTAGCATTTATCCGAGATATCTTTTTCCGGTTCTAATGCTCCCCGCTCCATAGAATGAGATCCTCCATCTCTGAGCACCAACTGTCCTACATTTTTTTATGATATAACTTCTGTTTAGGTCCATAATGTAACTATTTTTATTGTTATTATTCTACAAACTCTTTTACACTAAATATTATAGCTCTATTGTTGTTTGTGGCAGTTTATAGTATATATTGTTATAATTCATAGTTTTCTGATTCAACATGCGGTTTACTTCTAATTATTTTTAACGTGAGAGCATTCACAACCCATTTCTCATCCTCATCCCCTTAATTTATACATTTATCGTTAATTTTTTCTCTCTATTTTACTCAAAACAACAATTAAATAATATCTATTTACCCGTATCATTCATTACCTTTTCTCTCTCTCTAACATCAAACTTTAGAAAATTACTAGTTTTTTCATCAAATATAGGGTGAACATTAACTTTATTTTCTCTCCTCTACTCATAACCACTAACAACCAAACCTCAAATTTTACGTTGTGTTCCCGTGTTTACTTAAGAAAGAAAAAAAAAGTAAGTGAAAGAGAGAAAATAAAAGAAAAGAAGGGGAAGTAGATAATAGGATTTTATGTTCCCGAGTTTGAAGGAAACGGAAAAAAATATAATTTTTTGTTGTGTTCCCGAGTTGAAACGAGGGGAAAGGAAAAGAATTAATTTACTATTATATATTTATTTAATATGTTGAATAAGTCAAGTTGAAGGTAATTTTATAATTGTCAAACAATTAAATTTTAATCAACTTACTTTCTCTTCATATCCTTCTGATTTGGAAGACAATCGATATCAATTTCTCCTCCCCTCCCTTCTCTCCACTACCTTCCATTAAAAATCTACAAAACACAATTTTTTTATACCATTTCTTAGGTTAATTGCAATACAATCGGGGAAGGGGGGTTCGGGGGGGTTCGGTGGCTTCGGTGGGATCGGGAACACCACTGCGGTGGGTTCGGGAGCCCCGATCGGGGATGCACTTTGGGGTGCCGAGCTCGACGATTTTGAAAGTGGGGAGAGAGCCGTTGGTGTGGGCCCCCCCCCTCCCAACGGCTTAATCCCTTTTTTTTTAAAAAAATTTAATTTTTTTTTTTACTTTTTACCATTTCTACCTATTTAAACCACCTCATTCAACCCATTTTCACACACACTTCTCCATTTCTCTCTAAACTTTATATTATCTCCCACTTCCAACTTCCTTTCAATTTTATATAATCTCCAACTTCCTTTTAATTTTATAAAATCTCAACCCTCCTACACCATGTCGAACTTCAACAATTTCTTCTCCAACTTCAACCCTTCCGAGCAACAAACCCCCACTTCTCAACCAAACCCATTTGGAAGTCCCGGTTACGTACCGACGATGGCGGATTCCCCGGCCGGTTATCCGAATTTTGATTATCTTGGTCCCGACGATTTTCCCCAATTCAACCAAACCTACCAAACCGATTCTCAAGAAGAAATTGTCATGGAAACCCAACCCACCGAACCCACTCAAACAAGGAAGAAGAAGCACGTCGCCAAAAGAAATAAGAAGTCGGGTCAAACGTCTCAACCCGACGAACGACAAAAAAGGATTCCTATTACGTGGACAATCAAAGAAGAAGTGGCGTTGGTGAAATGTTGGGTCGATGTCTCGGAGAGTTCCATTGCGGGTAAAATATATATTTTTTTTAAAGTTTATATATTTTTTTAAAGTTTATATATTTTTGTAAAGTTTATATATTTTTGTAAAGTTTACTAACAATTTTTTTTTCCTTTCTTAATTTTAGGAGACGCCCAAACTAGGGATTCGTTTTGGAACAAAATTACCGCAAATTGGCACAATTTGTTGCATTATCCTCCCCCCAACTTCTCAAATGAACACAGTTTTGTTCGCACCAAGCATCAATTGTATTCGAAATGGGGCGACATGAACAAGAAGGTCACCAAGTGGAACAACACCTACATCAACATTTTGGGTAACCGAAGGAGTGGCCAAAGCGAAGAAGATATTCTGAAGGCGACCCATCATCGATTCAAGCTTGAGAACAGGGGCGCTTTCGACAAGATGGAGGTTTGGGATGTGGTGAAAATGTCCCAAAAATGGCGAGGGGCATTTGCGGTGGACGAAGGTTGCGATAGTGATGAACAAGGTGCTTCTAAAAGAAGCAAAACATCCGATTCAAATCGGAGCTTCAACACCGATAGTCCATCGCAAGCCCAATCCATTCCTTTCGATCTCAACCTTGGTTGTGGTGGAACCTCTCCCAAGAGCCCAACCGAAGATCCACTTCCAATGGGTACCCAAAAAGCTAAACGCTTAGCAAAAGAAAAAGCAAAAGGAAAAGGAAAAGCGTCGGGGAGTGGAGCTTACAAAGAAGAATTTCAAACGTTTAACGAGTATCAACGGGAGAAGATCGACCTTCAACGAAAAGCTCGAGAACAACGAGCGAAAGAACTCGAACTAATGGAACGCGAACAAATGTGTCGTGAGCTCGATAGGATTGAACGCGACCCGAGCGAGGAGGCTAAAACCATTGCTCAAAAAATTCGAGCAAAACTCTTCGGGTGTTACAAGTAGTTTTTTTTTTTATAATTTGTAATTTTAGGATTAAAAGTAATTTTAGGATTAAATAAGTAATTTTAGGAGTTTTTTTTATTTGTAATATTAGGATTTAATTTTTATTTATAAAAAAATAGTTTTTTTTTATTATTTGTAATGTTTTAATTAGTATTTTATTTTAATTATTTTATTATAAAAAAGTGATTGGGGAAATGGGGAAATGGGGAAACCATTGCACACAAAATGGGGAAAAATGGGAAGGGGTGGGGAATGATGAGGTGGCACCAAAAATAGAGTGGGAGATTGGGGAAATGGGGAGAGTATTGCAATTAACCTTACATTAGAAAAACTAAAAAAACATAATTCTTTTTTTTATATTTTCTTTCAATTTATTTTACTTTTAAACTTGGAAATATAGCGTCAAGGTTTTCATTCATATAATTACGAGGAGTACTAGAGTATGAATGCTAGTACGAATAGAGGTTAGTTTTACTAGGATAAAATTATCCTAAAACAAGAGGCGAAGGCTAAAAAATCTGTGGGTACGCAAGGCAGGCTGTGTTTAAAGGAAAGGGTACATGACGGTTATCTGTCGAAACCCAGATTCTTGACTTGAATTCAACAACAATCTCCACCTTCATGCCTTCTCTCCGACGATCATCTCTGTCGATCCACCGCCAAATCCGTTCAATCTCCGGCGCATCGTCTTCATTTATCGCTACATCAGTCACCGCCAACAGCAGCCAGGATTCCTATAGCAAAAACCCTAATTTCTTACGATGGGTTTCCGCCATATTCGCAGGCGCCGGTATCGGCATCGGAATATCACTTTATTGGTATTCTCCTCATGTATCTTCCACGTCTGCTATGAGTTTTGCCGAGTGGTTGACGGCAACTGCTGCTGACGGAATAAAGAAGAAATCGTACGATTTGTCAAGTTCTAAGTTCTTCATCAGAGGTGATGTTTTTAGTTTGGAAATTTACATAAGATGTATGATTTAATGCACGCAAGTAATTTGTTGATCATTTGGTGTCGAAACAGATGCGTTGAGGAGAAGAATCTTCTTCAACTATGAGAAAAGATTGAGGTTGTTAAGTCCTCCTGAAAAGGTAATGAAAAATGTTTTGGTTGCTCAAGAAACTGTGATTGATTTTGACATGTCCCAAATTCAAAAAACGTGTTGAATAAATGAATCCAGATTCCCTGAATTAATGAATTCTCAAAATAGTAGGAGGATATGATATGAAGAAAGTTGAGCTACTGTGTGAAAATGAGAAAAGAAGAAATGGAATATGTTACTCATTGATGATAAGGGAATTGTGTCATTCGGGGTGTTTTTACAAATTAATCTTTGAAATGTAAAGAATCATATGATGATGAGTTGGTTAAAGTTGATCTTAGTTAGGTTAGGTAAATTTACTTTTATCTATATAATCTGTTTCTTTCAGCAGCTCTGTAGTCTGTACTGATTATTTTGAACATGGATGATCTGAAAATCAGATCAACATAAATTTTGCCCAACGCTCAAGAATGATTGTTGCCAGTTTGCTTTAGATGCGTATCCAAAAGCCACTGTAATGTAATTGGAATATGATAAAACTGGGTTTGAGTTATTCTGCCAATATTATATTTGTACTGTTAGGTGCTCCACACATCACATTGCACGGCTGCCGTTGACAAAGGCTCTTTATTATTAGTTTATCTTTCTCTGTCTTGATTTTTTGTTTAGGTTTTGGTAGGAAAAATGTGATTAATTAGTGGAAGATGATTTATTTTTTGCTCTGTTTTAAGTCTTCCATTTTCCAAACCTTTTGCGTGTTTTGCTGCAGGCGCAACTGGTCTTGGTTCTAGCATATTTATGGTGGACATGGTTTCAAAGGTCTCTTGCACCTTAATGATGTTGGATTTATTATATGTTTTGAATTTGTGTAGTGCTTGAAAGTTTCACTTAGCAATTGAATTTCAAGTATCAAAGTTTCAAACTTCATAGAAAAGTGTGCTTAATATAGTATGATCATCACTAAATGACTTAGTTGCCTGTGAAGTTTACCTTTTTATTGATTTATATCATATGCTATTATTATGTCTTTGTTGCTTTTAAGATGAACGAATGTAAAGAAATCAACACTTGATGATTTTTGTAACTTATAGTTATGACTTATATGGTCAAACCTTGTTTTATTTGAAGGTATTTCAATATTTTGCATCGGTCCAGAATAGTGAAGGAGAAACACTTATGACACCTGCAGATCTGATGCGTGCTATTGTTCCTGTTTTCCCTCCATCTGAGTCAAACATTGTAAGAGAAGGATCTCTTAGAGGAGAAAGGCTGCCAGGGGAGTTGCATTGTGCACCTTCACAATTTTTCATGCTTTTTGATGTAAATAATGATGGCCTCATATCTTTTAAAGAGTGAGTTGTATTGCATCTCATGAAATGTATTCATGTTCACAATTTCATCTTGTTTTTCATTACTGACATCCTTTTCTTATTCACAGGTATATTTTTTTTGTTACAGTAATGGGCATACCCGAGTCCAGCTTTTCAGTGGCTTTTAAAATGTTTGACATTGACAATGATGGGTAGGTGTCTATTGCAACTTTGAACTTTTTGGTTGTCATTTTTCTAATACGTAGTTGTATTAGCTTCTTGGTTCTAACTTCTAAGTTCTTGATGAGAAATTGAGGATTCATCATCATATTTAACCAGATGTTTATAAGATTACTAAAGAAATTCTCAAGACCTTCATTTCATCAGCAGTAAGCCAATCCTGTATACTTACTAATTTTAAATAAATAATTCGCATTCAGTTCATCAGTAGAAATACAATACATAATTCTTTATGAAATTATCTACAAGTTGAATACTAGGCATTAAGAATTTGATTAAATGGTTGCAAAAATTCGATGGCTTTTAGGAGTTACTAGCAACGCCATGTCGTTTTTTAATGGAAGTAGAGCATTATATGTGGTACCCCCACCCCCTCTTCCCCCAAACACACACCTATATATTTCTCGTAGAGTATGCTACTATATGAAAGATTTACATTTTGTGTATTTAGTTTTGCTGGTAGACTTTTAAGTTGAAGCCAAGGTCTTTGAGTCCCTTAGTTGTTTAGTATCTTTTAAGCCTTTCTTACTTTCAGACAAATCAATTACCAAAATATGTGCATTGCAAGACAATCTTTATCCATCCAACAACTAAAGGCTTTATGTAATCTCAAAGCTGATAGTGAAATTAATCTCATCTAGTCTTGTGACTGTTTCCTTATGTTTTTGTTGGATTTTATTTCCTATCCTCTCCACTTAATGTTCTTGCTATCACATGAAGATGGAAACTCATTTAACAATTATACAAATGAAATGAATCTATTGAAATTTAAAGTTAGGATTATATATGTGTGCTTCATCACAACGTGAAATTTTTGAGTTTAACTAGTTATTTGATTAGTTTGTAGTGCTTTGAAATATATTAGGGTTTCCATTTTCAAGAATGGCTAGGCATTTGCATGGGTGAAATCGTTAAAGGATTATAGAAGTCTTCAAAGACAAGAATTTACAAAACATTGTATTGGTTTTCTATAAAGATTACATAAAGGAAACAGAACTGGAGTTTAGATGTTAAGAATCATTTGATTTCATGGTTTCGAGCTTATTCAGCCTTTATGTATCATAACATGGATTTTAATTTTGTTATGTTAGCATGGTGGCACACCTTGGTAAATGTTCTAGTTTCATATAGTTGAGGGTGAATAATGGGGAGTGTACTCATGTATCGAACTACCCATATATGAACAAATACATAGGTGCATACATTTACAAATACATGAATTGGTTTAATAAGTTAAGTTACAAGTCTGTTTTTGTTCTTAGAGAGATAGACAAAGAAGAATTTAAAAAAGTAATGGCGTTGATGCGAAGTCATAATAGACAAGGGGCTTTCCAGAAGAAGGGGCATCGCACTGGACTTAAAGTTGGAAGTCATGTAGATAATGGAGGACTGGTGCACTACTTTTTTGGTGAAGATGGCAACCAGCGACTGCAACATGATAAATTTGTTCAGTTTTTAAGGGATCTCCACCTTGAGGTATGCTACAAGCAACATCCTAAAAGGCATAAACAAAATTATAGGACCACTTTGACCTGTTTTAGACTAAAAGAAGCTGAAATATGTAAATAATTGGGTTGAAATTAGTACCTGTTTTAAACTATGATTCTTTGGTTTAGTTTATAGAATTGATCAGAATTAATTTTTCTTTGGCATCTTGTAGATGATATGGTTGGAGTTTTCTCATTATGATTTCCAATCAAGTGGCTCAATACCAGCGAAGGATTTCATGTTGTCGATGGTTGCATCTGGTGATATACGCCATATGAACAGGTTGCTTGACCGTGTTGATGATTTAGATAAGGAGGCTGGCCTTAAAGATATACGCATTACATTTGAGGAATTCAAAAACTTTGCAGAATTACGTAAAAAGTTGCAGCCCTTCTCTCTAGCCCTTTTCAGTTATGGGAAAGTCAACGGATTTTTGACAAAGAATGATTTTCAACGAGCAGCTTCCCATGTAAGGCATCCTTCTAGAACTAGTGTTATCAAGTTTTGGCATGAGATAGTAAGTTACTTCACCAGTTCCTAACTCTAGTAACCAAATTCTCTGAAAGCGCAACATTCAAGTCAGTTTTGTCTCTTCTTGTTTACTTTAGATGACTAATCCTTGTTATTACTAAAAAAGAAGTTGCACTGAATTGACCTGGTAAAATTCGAAGCTTACGATTGCAATTTTCGAGATTTTTGTCCCCCCTGAAACTTTTGATTTAGATGAAACAGAGCCCCAATTGTTCAGTTCTTTAGGGGCAAACTTTCACCGCTAATATAATATTTTTGGTAAGTCTGTCTTGAGTTTTGATTTGGTTTGGTTGTATGCAGGTATGTGGCATATCATTGAGCGACAACGTAATAGACCTCATATTTCACTTATTTGATGCAAATCAAGATGGTAATTTATGCTCTGACGAGTTCTTACGAGTTATGCATAGACGAGAAAGTGAAATATCGCAAGTCACCAGCTCAGGAATCATGAATGCATACTAAGCAGCATTATGGTTTCCGAAACCGAGAATTTCTCATCATTTTGATATTGTATCTTCTAGTCTTTGACTGAAAATTCCAAGGAGAAATGTATAGTCGATTACATTACTGTGCTATACCTATACTGTACCCTTGCCAACGTGATATATAGTTTTTGCCAAAAAACATGCCACAGTTCCGAGAACTGATTTTGTACACCTTCAATATTCCACATCTTTGGATCGACGGTCGTTTGATTTGGGTGTTAAGTTACCTCACTAAATTTGGCCATTTGGGTGTTGAGTCTCCTCGGGATATTTTAGTTTTTTTTTCCTTAATGGCCTTCTAGATAATTTTATCAATAGAAACCACTGGCAGTCTAGCAATTAGACAGTAGAGTAAATTACGGATTGCGTTTATGTGGTTTGCAAACTTTTTTGAATTGAGTCCAAAGGTTTAAAAATTTTCATTTCGAGGTCTGAGGTTTGTATTTCTTTGCTATTTGAGTTCCTAGGCCTAACAGAGTTAAATTTTTCTGTTAACTTAATGGGTATTATAGTCATTTTACATATAAGGGGCTACTTATATAAATTATTAGGTTTTTAAAAGTATAAGGACTATTCTTGTAATTACCTTTACCTGTATAAATATAAAAGAAAAAAAACCTAGATAGCCGGAACTAGATCACTTTCACCACAATCTGAAAACTATGGACTTTCTGGAGGATCCGGTAAGAGGGGGAGGGATGAATAAGTTCTTCGGCACCAATATTAATCAGAAAAAGTACGGCAACGAGGGTGCGGTGGTGGACTACAGCAGCGAGGGTGACTAGATCGCCGGTGAAAAATGACGGCGGGGGTGCGGGGGTGGACTACAACAGCAAGGGTGACTAGATCGGCGGGGATGCGGTGGTGGACTCTCTCAGGCTCTCACCTTTCGTCTCTAACCCACCACCGAAATCAGTTGACGTTGATGGACCCACCGGAATCGGCGCCGCCGCTCTATCCAACCCACCGGAATCAGTTGACAATTCAATTCCAGTTTGTTCCTCATCACCTTCGCCTTCGATCGGATCTCCCCCGGCTCCTCCACCTTCAGATCTGGAACATTCTCCACCATCGGATGGATCATCGCCTCCGTCTTCTTCTCCGATCACTTCACCGAGTGAGGCTAGTGATGTTTTGTACCGGAGCCCCCACCGTTACCTTCATCGTCGGCGTTGGCCGAAGGCCCGCCGGAACCGTAGCTCAGATTCTAACTGGAGGGGGAGAGAGTCAGAGAGAAATGATCGAAAGGTCGCTGGACGTCGAAGGTTGTAAGGTCGTCGTTAGTCGGCCCTTATGAAGCCGGCAACCACCTTTCTTCTTCTTTCTTCTTTTTCTTCTTTCCTTTTTCTTTACTTTATTTTGTACGTATTGTGTGTGGGGATTAGAAAGGAATAAAACAAAATCATTACATAAATTACGAAATAGTCCCTGCATCTATATAAACTTTATTAATTTACAAAAAGGTCCTTAAGCATAAAATGACTCAAATGCCCTTTGAGTTAACAGAAAATTTTAACCTCGTTAGCTAAAAGGACTCAATTCAAACAAAAATGCAAACCTCAGACCTTGATATGAAAATTTTTAAACCTTTGGACTCAATCCAAAAAAGTTTGCAAACCATAGGGACGCAATCCGTAGTTAACTCTAGACACTAAAATCAAACCTAAGATAATTTTCTGAAAAGAAAGAATAGCAAGATAATCGAAAGAAAATTTACATCGTGACGCCCATTCAAGATACCTAAGCTTACTCTGTTCTTAATCCACAAGACAACCCGACAAAGAATATCATATCGACTGAGCTCCCTCAACAAGCCAAGTTATGTTTAGCTGGTATCCGGTTCATGCCATTCAAACGCATTTATCTTTAAAGGAATCCACTTCAATCAACAAATTTTACAATTATACGATTCAATTAATAGACTTTGAATTTGACAAAGTACAATAGAAAGATCGATCTTCAACTTGTTTTATTTTATCATTTCAACTTATTTTTCCAAATGAATGCATCTTTAAGTTATAATTTAGTTTTATAACTTGACAAAATTTCATAAGTCATAGACTTGGCTCATAAAATATACTTATATTGGTAGAAAAACTGGACTATGTTGATCCCTCTATGACTTGGTCAAAATAATAAAGACATGTTACAGATACTTGCCGAGTATGTCCTGATTAATAGGTTAAGAATTGTCATGGATTTTATTCATAATACATCAATATATAAATGAAATCACAAGACATGTTGAAAACAAAAATGCATGGGTTTAAGTGGACAACAATACTGGCAATCATCATCTGATTCCTTGTATCTTTCCGAAATGGGAATTGTGACTGGGTTTTGTGTGAATATGATCTCACGTTGGTTCTTTTCTCTCAAAAAGATTGAAAATTTTGATAAAGTCAAATATATTTGATGTTTATAGACTTTTTATCGTGAAAATTTTCAAAAAGATTGTACTTTTAGTTTTAGTTTTGATCTTCCATGTTAAACTGATGCGATGACAAAATATTTCTTTTGCATGTACTTTTAATTCACATTCACATATCATTGCATACACAAACGAACACAACGTCCGTTTGCAATATTGAAATGTCCTAACAAAAAATGTGGAGTATTGTAGTTTGTGATTGTATAGATTCTTTGCTGCTTGATGGTTGATCATCATTTGAGATTGTTATCGGGCGAATGATTCCTATACATCTCAATCCTGCAAGAAGATCCTTCACCAGGGTTTATCTATCTACATCTTTGAGAAAATCAAGATATAAAGTGTTAGATGCTATGATTCGTTCCTTGCTGATGCGTAGCATCTAATACATATAGCTAAATAAATAAATTCCTGTATTTTATCATTTTTTTAATTGAAAATTAAGAGAATTGGTGCTTAAATTCTTTATATTTAAATATTAGATGATTTGGTGGATCGTTTGTTATTATTTTGTTGGGAATCGAGATTCCGACCCAACATGATTTGGATAGATGTGATTAATACTCAACGGCCACTTAATGTCTACCGTCCCGACAACACGGTGAAGAACATGACAACTCAAGACACAAGACTCAACTAAAGAAGATGGCTCTAGTGAATATTATTTATTGTTTAAATATTGTCACTAGTTGGTAGTTTTACTATTATGCCCTTAGTGAGTTTTGTAGTATATATAGTAAGTCTTTCTCATGTGAAAGACTTGATGATGAGTGTATGTTTGAGAGAGAGTTAGTCATGGTTCCTTGAAGCTTGTCAAGGGTTCTTGAACTTACCTAGTGAACTCAAGAAACCCGGGAATGCGTGGGGTAGGTAATGTAATCATTCGGTTATTGTTAATCATTTGGTTATCTTTTGTTATCTATCTCTCATGTTGTTTATCGTTGATCTATCTTGCTATTCATATCCATGTTTCTACTAGCTTTGTTCTTCATCATCATCACATCTCAAACACCATAAACTCTATATCTCGGTGTTATTTGTTTTCTCAAAAACGAGTCACACAAAGACTCGATCCGCTTCCGCAACCAAGGTAAAGGTAGCATTATTTATATATTTGCCCACCACCTCGGTTTTTCAATTGGTATCAGAGCCATGGTCGAGATAATGCAACCTCACGGTTGATATCTCAACTTTGTGTTCATATGCTTGTTTTTGTAAACAAATGGAGATGTAAACTTTTTAGAAAGATTTTGAACTCCCCTCCATGTCTTTCAAAGTTTGTGAAAAAGGTTTTTGAAGTTTTCTTTCTTAGATTAGTCAAACCTATTTGTTCATATATTCTGGAGTTGTGAAAAGAAGTTTTCTTGAGTGTTTGTGTTTTAGCCAGGGAAACACAAAAGGATCTTTGATATTCTAGTTATCAAAATCCACCTCAAACATGAATATTCTGCATATTCACGTATGCATTCTTTTTGTTTAATTTGAATTCATGGTTAAACTTCTCTTTTTGTCAATCTCAAGAAAGTCTTGAAAGGTGTGATTACTCTTATCACATCACACTTTATTCTTTGTGTGTATAAATCAATTTACTTTATTTTACTTTAGTGTATTGATTCTCACAAAAGGTGTACTTTCTGTCAAGAGTTTATCTCTTTATCCATCCAACGTTGTCTGTCACAGCCACCTACATGTCTTATCCCCACATTCACATTTTTCAATGTTAACCATAGTACTCTCTCTCTCTCTTGAAAATTAGAAGAACTAAAATATATAGAAAAATTGAGTGAGTTACAGGTTTGAATAAAAGAAAATGATGAACTCAGAAACACGAACACGAGTCTGCAGCTCGAGCTCGTTCGTATACCCGTTCTATTCGGTTCAAGGATGATGTCAAGGGATCGAGAAAAACACTTCGATATGGGTCAACTGTGTTCAAACTTGTTGTTCACAGATCCATATTAGGGTTTCTTAAGGTGAAAAAGGTGACAAGTTGATGAAAGCTGGTCACGATCTCGTTTGCGTTCTGGAGGTTAATGATGACGATAGTAGGTGATGATGAAGCCGCTGTGCTATCGTGCTTTCATGTTAACAATGACAGATCTGGGTTTATGTGTAGGTCCAAGATGGCTGTTGAAGGTAAACTAACTGGTTCGGCATTAGGGTTTTTGGAAGTTGACAAAGATGATGATGATAACGACAGATCCGGTCCAACTATACTCCAACCGGATTTAAGTCTTCAACCGGAAAATGAGACTTGAACCGGAACTTCAACCGGTTCTTGAAGTTCAACCGGAGAGTTCTAGTTCAACCGAAATTCTGAGTTGAACCGGAAAACCCATATTCAACCGGAAGTTCGACTTCAACCGGAAGCCAACTTCAAGCGGAAGTTCCGCTTGAACACTTCAACCTGAAATCATAGTTCAAGCGGAAGTCTCACGTGTTCAACCGGATTTCGACTTCAACCAGAGATTTAGGTTCAACCAGAATCTCCGGCCTAACTCTATTTCAACCGGAAAAGCTTCTGATGTCGTTCAGATCACCGGTGATACTACAGCCTGCCGGAAATTCCTTCTGGTCACCAGATGTTCACTCTTGTTCGCGATCAACTCGTCGGAAAAGCCACTGCTTAATGCTCAGACCGCCGACCCCTTGTTTCTCGTCGACCGAAAATGAGAAGCGCTGATGTATGGTACGTCTGTATTTTTTCAGCCTCCACATTAGGGTTCTTTTACTTTAATCAAGGAAATGGGCTGGAATTTCAACAACATTTATTGGGCCTGCTTATTTCCTTTACCTATTGGGCTATAGAGATTAAAGGAAAATGGGTTGTGCAAATGAACAGACTGGGCCAGACCAGAAAAATAACATAGTTCGGTTACTGTTATGTTTATTTTGTTGTCAACCTACAATCACAACAAACCTCAATGAAGCCACAGGAATCCATTGCAACCTTGTTAAATCGTACAATAAGGTACATCGTAGATGCCAAACTATTCCTATTTTTATTCTTGCTTCATTATAAGCAGACGTGTTTAGAAGCAATATTAAAGACTAAGGACGTGCACAAGTTTGGGTTTTCTACATTACAATTGAAGATGGGTTAGCCACTGTTGGATTTTGGTTCATTGAAATTCATGTGTATTTTGTTGAAACGGTTGTATGCGGGTTTGTCTACAACAACAACATGCTTATTTATTTTGCTAAGGGTTGCAAAAGTCTTGGGGGAGAAGATGTGATGATATGATGAGACTTTTTGCAATATTTTTTAGCAAAAGAAAGCAACGTGAATTTTAATCTTCGAAGCGTCCTCAAGCCGTAACAGCTGCGACATTGCCATTATGGTAAAAATCGAGGCAAGGTTAATAGCACAAAAGAAGTGGTTTATCTTCGTGCAAAGCATTGGTTTGGTATTCGGCCAAGTATTTCAAGATGGTTGAATTGTGAATTTATTTCTCGTGTTTTTCATAGATCCTTTATATTGTTTACTTTCAACAATATAGGTACTTTGAGTTATGACTTAGTCCTCCAGTAGCTTGTTATTATGTTGAAGTCTGTAAACACCTTATGCATTTACAGCCTATGGTTTAGGGCTAGAAGAATGTTTATTGTAGGGGGAGCTTCACAAAGGACAATTGAAGAATGAAAGACTTGAAACTACATCAAGATTTTCTTGAAGTCAAGTTGCAAGAATACAAGAACCAATGTCACAAGTTTTGAGTATACCATCTACCAAATAGGGGGAGATTGTTGGGAATCGAGATTCCGATCCAACATGATTTGGATAGATATGATTAATACTCAACGACCACTTAATGTCTACCGTCCCGACAACACGGTGAAGAACATGACAACTCAAGACACAAGACTCAACTAAAGAAGATGGCTCTAGTGAATATTATTTATTGTTTAAATATTGTCACTAGTTGGTAGCTTTACTATTATGCCCTTAGTGAGTTTTGTAGTATATATAGTAAGTCTTTCTCATGTAAAAGACTTGATGATGAGTGTATGTTTGAGAGAGAGTTAGTCATGGTTCCTTGAAGCTTGTCAAGGGTTCTTGAACTTACCTAGTAAGCTCAAGAAACCCGGGAATGTGTGGGGTAGGTAATGTAATCATTCGGTTATTGTTAATCATTTGGTTATCTTTTGTTATCTATCTCTCATGTTGTTTATCGTTGATCTATCTTGCTATTCATATCCATGTTTCTACTAGCTTTGTTCTTCATCATCATCACATCTCAAACACCATAAACTCTATATCTCGGTGTTATTTGTTTTCTCAAAAACGAGTCACACAAAGACTCGATCCGCTTTCGCAACCAAGGTAAAGGTAGCATTATTTATATATTTGCCCACCACCTCGGTTTTTCATATTTGAATATAATTTAAAACTCACATTTAATTTGGTTTGTAATTGAGAAAATTATGCAAATTAGAATTTTAATTGGGAAATTATAGAAAGATATGATGCTTAATTGTTTTATTGTAAATTTTAGGTAATTGGTAGATCCTTGGGTGAATTTAGAAGAATTCTGGAAAAAACGAGAGCGGAATCTGAGTTCGTATGCAAAACTTGTGCTTGATTAAAGAAAAAATAATAATAATAATACAAGAGCAGCCAGCTCAGGCCCAATCCAACGGCCCAAGACCATCGGACCGTCTTCATTTATTCAGCAGCCTAGCAGCAGGAGCAGACTAGAGAAAAAAAAGAAACTAATTCGGGGATCCCTGGAATCGAACAACTGACCTCCTGGTTAGCGAGCATAGGACCAAACCACTAGGACATAACCTTATGTTTTTTTTCAATTTTGGTTCAAATTTCCTATATCTTCCTCTGCAGTCAGACCCATTTTGACCTGAACGCGACCAGAACATGCTGTACCCTATTTTTTCCATATAAATTCGTTTCCGGCCGTCATCTTTCATTCTCTAAGCCCCATAAACCCTAGAAAACCTCCCAAAACATATGGAAACATCAAGGAGGGATCATGGTGCAAGATTCAAGCTCTTGGAATGAAGAGTTAAAGTTTTGGAAGCATTTCGGTTTGGATTTTCATTTACTTCTCTAATATTTCAGTTTTGAATCTTTGTTCTTGATCATGTTTGATGTGAAGATTGCATTTTTATTGATTTAAATCATGTATCTTGACTGATCTCATTGTGTTTCACCTAGATTAGATGAATTTAGACCGATTTTGATCCTTTAGGTTTGACTTTTTATCATGAACGTTATGTTTAATTGCTTGATGATGTTTTTAATTGGTTTGTGATGTTATTGATTGCTGATTTGGTTCCTTTTATCATTGAGTCATGTGGATTAATTGTCATGCTAGGTAAAACTACCTTAGTTATTTGCTTTATCCATTGTTGATCTGTTTGACTTTTATTAGTCAAAGGTGTAATGCTTGTTAGGAGACCTCCTTCTTGATGGTTCATGATGATTTGGGGCTGATTTAGTGACTTTCTCTATGAGATAGGTTTGACCGAATCATTTCATAGGCTAGAAGCTTGTTTTGCATTATTTAATAGGATAGTTTGCTTGTGAGCATAAGATTCGATCCTATTTATTTGTGTTTAGCGGTTTCTAGGTCATAACCATTTGAATTCATCATCATTGCATGTATTAGGTGCTGTTTAGAGAGACCTCTCGCGTAGTTACCTATTTCATGTAGGATTAGTATACTTTGACCGAAGTAGCTTATCCTCCAGGCAGTTACGCATAGTTTGCTATCAGCGCATCATTTTGGATTGCTTGATTGTTAGGGCATGTATATAGCCCTAGATAGTCTGGTTTTCCTCATTAGGCGATAGCGATGAGTCTAGAGGAGTCGAGTCTAGGTGATGCTTTCCCCTTCCTGATTTTCCAGCGTGTTTTCCGGTGTTTAGCTGTTTTGTTGGTTTTAGTTATTTAGCTTAATTTTCATTATTAGTTCACCAATTCAATTTCTTTGGTTATAAATTAGCAACAATTCGGTATCGGGAGACGGTCATCGCGTCCACGGATTGATATCCGGTTCTTACCAAAAATGTACTGCATACGACGGGTACACTGCCCTGGTGTGTGGTTTGGTCACTTGGTGATTACCTTTTAAAACTTGACCTGATATATATATATTAAAATCCGACACATCAAGTTTTTGGCGCCGTTGCCGGGGACGCGTCAGATTCCGAGAAAGATCCGAGCTGGTAGTTTAACCATTTGTTTGCTTATTTATTTTTTTTCTTTAGTGTGTTTATCTTCTTGTTTTCTTTGTTTATTTGTCTTGTCTAGTTGCTTTACTTTGACCTTTTAGGATTGATTTTTGTTTTTTACTGTTCTCTGCAACAAATTTCATGGAGTGGTACTTCGAGCAAAATTATGAGAGATATCGTGTGCGATGTGATATTTGTGGGGAGCCCTATCATGCACGATTTTGCAATTATTCCGCGGGGCCTCCCACCGGTTAATATAATTATTCACCGTCACCAGCATACAACTTTGGAGTTAGCGAACAAGCCCCAACTGAGGATAACAGTGTAAAGAATCTAACAGAGTTGATGGCCCAACTCATACAACAAAAGTCAGAAAACACCTCAACAGAATGAGGCTCGGTTGGTAAATAACGAGTAGGATATAACATTACTTGCCAAAGAGTTGAGCAGTTTGGGAGCTCGTGCCCTTAATTTAGGGAGAACCGTTGGTGAGCTCTTAGAATTTGTTTCTGAGAGCCAACAGGTTTATGAGGAGAGTGATGATGAGCAGGAGATTTAGTGGACGAGGTGAAATCGAGGCTAGCCGATCAAGTACCGCACATGTCCCACCTCCACTTCAGCTTGAGATCAGTCACTATGAGCTACACTCAGATTATATGATGCAGGAAGATCAAGCTCCACATGATTTATACTCACATGATACATTTGATGATCAGATGTTAGAGGAGTTTGGTGACGATTAGCTGGCTGTGCCACTTGTAATTGAGGACACAAATACGTTTGATCTAGAGGGTGATTTGAAAAAGTTGGAGGCCATGCTGTACGGAGAGCCGACCATGGAAACTAAGGAAGAGTCACAACATGTGGATGAGTTAGCAAAGAGCAGGTTTATTGTAGAACCACATATTGAGACACCGGTCAGACTCCCCGTGAAGGAGCAATGCAGAGACCAAGTGTGGGGATGTCCGAGCATCCTAATTTCTAAATATCAGCTCCTTCACTATCTTCGGTCAATCAAGTTTGGACCGGTAAAATTCAAGAGTTGGTGGCCAGATGGAGCTAAATGGCACAACTTTTACCCATTGTCTGCCACAACTAGAAAACCACAACTGAAGATTGCTAGAAGATCAAAGTCTAGATTCGACAATAACGTCCAAGGGGGAATTTGTTAATACATGAACCTTGTGTGGCCGTTACTGTTCTAATTGTCAAAACATACTGAGTTGACTAGGACATGAACTTGGATCCAAACTCAAGGTTTGGGGTCATCCAAACCTGAGACGAGCTCCAAGTTCGGATGGAGTTTGGATAGGGTTCGGAAGTGTCGCACCCCCAAAATACCACTAACGGAGTTTATACCGTTAAGGGGCGCGACTAGACCAGGATCCACAACCATAGTTACAAATACTAAACGAATCAGGGTTAGTTCAACACAAGATATAAATCAAAGTCTTAAATTACATACGCAGCGGAAAATAATTGTCCTTAGCACTAACCACGTGCTTTACATAAATGTCGTATTAAATTCCCAAAATAGTTCAATTAAAATAAAGGTCTTCACGTGTCATGCCAACCCGCTCCGGATACTCCTTAGCGATCTGCAAAAGTTTAAACCACGCAAGTGTCAACCTAACGGTTGGTGAGTTCACAGTGGGCTTGTCATGCATTGGCCCGGTCTCATAATCATAATTCGTGTCAAGATGTACTTACAAAATATTTATTTGTGAAAAGCAATGCTCGTAATTAAATCTCAGTTTATAAATGGTTTGTCCGTGACCTACGTCATCGGGTATGTACTAGTTCCGTAAAGTTAAAGGACTCAACCGATATCGCGGGTAGCTAATCCGTTGTTCCATGCTCTAAGGAAGTTTGTACCAAAGCTGACTTATTTTGTGGGGGCCGAGCCATCCCGTACAGTGCGGACATAGTCATCGCGGTTTTTGCCTCCCCCGTGTCCTCCCCGGGACTACGGTCAAATAGGCTGATATTGTTCCTCCGTGCACTCCCCGTGCCACGGGGCGGAGTTTGTCAAACTCCAGTAGATCTACCCAACATCCCCTCGCTTTCACAAATTAATGGCACAATTTAAGTTGAGGACTTTTAAGTTATAAGGCATCCTTAGAAAACATGTGATATCATATGGTTTAGACTTTAACCTACACTAGCCATATTAAAACGTTTTCAGTTTTGTTTCAGAAAAATAGTTTGTTCACAGTTCACAAGTGTTTCCCATAAAACACTTCAGTTCATCAAGTGGGTGCCGAGCATCCCGAGTTCTCAAGTTTATCAGTGAGGTGCCTAGCACTCTCGAGTTTAATCAGCATTGTTTTTCGTTAAGTTATTCGGTGTGGCCCAAACGGACTCACGGTAAGCGGGTTAGTGACACTCACCTTGGGTTGCACTGCTACACTTGCTAAGTATCCAAGTATGTTGTTTAACGAGGACCTAGAACACGTTTAGGTCTTAAGTATTAGTTTTGTGTCTAATCTTTACTTAACGTCACTATGGCCCATAACATAGCACGTTGCAACTATGACTCGACATACCGACGCACGACACCAATGGTTGATCATAAACAAGGGTTCATATAAATCAGATATCAAGCATGTTTCATCATGGCATAATCATGTAAGTCATGGCATAACACTTAAGCAAATTTCACAAGTTTGGTTTTTAGGTCAGGTCTTAGTTTCGCTAGCATAGTTTCGCTAGGCAGTTTCGCTAGGTGCACGGGCAGCACTTTCGCTAGGCAATGCCCGGTGACACAGTTTCGCTAGGCTAGTTTCGCCCGAAACTGCTGACGCAGTTTCGCTAGCCTAGTTTCGCAGGGAAACTGGTTTGAACTTTCGTTCAGGTATTTCGCTCGGTTGTTTCGCTCGAGCTGGTCTGGTCAGGTTTCCCGGCGACACTATAGTTTCGCTGGTCAGTGTCGCTGGAAGGAGATATAATTTCGCTACTTAGTTTCGCCCAGAGAACAACAGTTTCGCTGGTCGCGAAAAACATACGGATTTGCCTAAAAATCAACCTAACAGCTTCTGATCATACATGCAATTCATTATCTATCATTCCTAGGCATTTACCAACATAAATCAAGCAGCTTTAACAAGTTTAACATGTATTTTGATCATCAAATCTCTAAAATAGGTTCAAAACCCTAAAATGACCTATTTTGCACAAATCTCTAACATGGATGGATTTCACACGTAAAGTTATCAACTTTAGTACAGATCTAGCATTCCTAAACAATATACTAGCAGATCAAGCAGTTACATGAAGATTTGAGCATGCTTTAAGAAGAAAACATATAGAAAAGCATAAAACATAGTTTTTGGGACTCACGGATGATTTTAGGATCGATGAATGAGGTGAGATGATGGTCTCGAGGCTGGGGTCTTGGTCCTTAGGTGATCTTCTCGGCTGACCAGGAGAGTGTGTGTGTGTTGTTGTGTGGTTTGAGCAAATGAGGCTACTAGGGTTCATTAAGTTTATTTATATCAGGAGGCCAGTTTCGCTGGCAGTTTCGCTGGCCAGGCGAAACTAGCTCTGGTCACGTGGTATTGGATTGTCTTAGCTGGCTACCGGGCGACACTATAGTTTCGCCCGGTAGTTTCGCTGGCGACCAAAAAGGGCAAGTTTTCACATAATCAAGTATTTACAATTAATCATGCTATTCACAATAATAAGTCATGTATTTAAATCACATTACACATAAAGACAATCAATGATGAGCACATAACACATATGGGCGGGTTCGGTGATCAACCAAAGGTCGTGGACGTATTCGGCCTAGTTAAGCATTAGTTACTTAAGTTAGCACTTATAACGTAACTAACGGGTTTGTCTAACGGAAGTTAACCTTGAAATTCTCGGGTGTCACATCATTCCCCTGAGATTGGAATTTTCGTCCCGAAAATTATTCTTGTGTCGTAGCGTTTGCAGCATCAGCTGTCGTCGTTGCTATCGTCGCTGGGGAAAGAAAGCAAAAAGTTTTAGGGTTGTCACATCCTCCTCCCGTTAAGGAATTTTGGTCCCCAAAATTAAATTATACCTTGAGTTTCTGTGGACGTTTGCTCAAACAAGTGAGGATACTTTTTCTTCATCTGATCCTCACGTTCCCAAGTATATTCAGGTCCACGCCTTGAGTTCCATCGCACCTTGACGATCGGAATCTTGCTACGTTTGAGGGCTTTCTCCTCGCGTCCCATGATTTCTACTGGTTGCTCAATAAATCTCAGATGTTCGTCGATTTCCAATTCCTCCAGAGGAATTATTTCGATGTCTTCAGCCAGACATTTCTTCAGATTGGAAACGTGAAACACGTTGTGAACTCCATCGAGTTCAGCAGGGAGTTGCAATCGATAGGCCACCGGGCCTACTTCCCCAATAATTTCAAACGGACCGATGTAGCGAGGATTTAACTTTCCACGCTTCCCGAAGCGTATCACTCCCTTCCAGGGGGATACCTTCAACAATACTTTGTCACCCACCTCGAACTTTAGAGGTTTTCGGCGTTTGTCGGCATAACTCTTCTGTCGATCACGTGCTGCAGCTAGCCGTTGCCTGATTTGAATAATTCGCTCGGTCATATCATGGATGACTTCCGGTCCAGTAAGTCCTTTTTCACCCGTTTCAGCCCAACACACGGGCGATCTACATTTTCTGCCATACAGTGCTTCAAAAGGTGCAGCACCTATACTTGAATGATAACTATTGTTGTAAGAGAATTCCACCAGTGGAAGGTGAGTCTCCCAATCTTTTCCAAAGTCAAGGACGCAAGCTCGGAGCATATCTTCTAAAGTTTGAATCGTTCGTTCCGTCTGACCGTCAGTCTGTGGGTGATAGGCTGTACTCATGTCTAGTCGGGTTCCCAATGCTTCCTGCATTGATTGCCATAACCGGGAAGTAAATCGAGGATCTCGATCAGAAATGATAGTCTTAGGCACACCGTGAAGCTTCACAATTTTGTCGATGTACAGCTTTGTCAATTTATCCATATTATCACTTTCCTTCATCGGGATGAAATGTGCAGATTTGGTTAACCGATCGATGACAACCCAAATCGCATCCGGTTGATTTGATCGATGAGGTAATCCCGTTACAAAATCCATGGAGATGTCCTCCCATTTCCATTCTGGGATCTTTGGTTGTTGCAGTAAACCAGAAGGCTTTTGGTATTCAATCTTGACTCTTGAGCAGGTAAGACACTTAGCCACATATCGAGCAATGTCGGCTTTCATATTCGGCCACCAATAAAGATTTTTCAAGTCCTGATACATTTTATCTGATCCAGGGTGCACCGAATATCTTGACTTGTGAGCCTCGTCCATCACGAGCTCACGGAGATTTCCAAACAATGGAACCCAGATTCTGTCATTATAGTACGTGAGTCCATCGGACTTAACTTCAGAATGGCCATCTACACCACGCAGTGCTTCAGCTGCGAAGTTTTCTGCTTTCAAAGCTTCTCGTTGGCAGTCACGGATCCGATCCGGTAATCCTGAATGTATTGTAAGTTGAAGCGCTCGTACCCGACGAGGCTTTTCGTACTCTTTTCTGCTTAGGGCATCAGCCACAACGTTGGCTTTTCCAGGATGATACTTAATAGCCAAATCATAATCGTTCAGTAATTCAACCCACCTTCTTTGCCGCATGTTGAGGTCTTTCTGATCAAAGATGTGCTGTAGACTTTTATGATCGGTGAATATTGTGCACTTTGTTCCATATAGGTAATGTCTCCAAATCTTGAGTGCATGAACAACGGCTCCCATTTCCAAATCATGCGTTGTATAATTCTTTTCAGTATCCTTTAGTTGCCTGGACCCATAGGCAATCACTTTATCTCGTTGCATCAACACGCAACCGAGTCCTTGGATTGATGCATCGCAGTAAACCACAAAATCGTCAATTCCATCGGGTAACGCAAGAATTGGAGCCGAACATAACATATCTTTAAGCGTTTGGAACGCGCGCTCTTCTTTCTCACCCCATCTGTATTGCACTCCTTTGTGCGTTAAGGCCGTTAAAGGTTGAGCCAATTGAGAGAAACCCTTAATAAACCTTCGATAATATCCGGCAAGTCCTAAAAATTGTCGGATTTCTGTTGGCGCTCTTGGGGTAGACCAGTTCTTTATTGCTTCCACTTTGGCTGGATCGACATGAATTCCTTCCTCATTAACAATGTGTCCAAGAAACTGGACTTCGCGAATCCAAAAATCGCATTTCGAAAACTTAGCATAAAGCTGTTCCTTGCGAAGCAATTCCAAAATAAGACGCAGATGCTCCTCGTGTTCTTCCTTTGTCTTAGAGTAGATCAAAATGTCGTCGATGAAAACTATCACAAACTTATCGAGGTACGGCTTGCACACTCGATTCATCAGATCCATAAATACGGCAGGTGCATTGGTTAGCCCAAACGGCATAACCAGGAACTCGTAGTGACCATATCGAGTTCTGAAAGCAGTCTTAGGAACATCCTCTTCACGAACGCGAAGTTGGTGATAACCAGACCGTAGATCGATCTTTGAGTAGTAGCTTGAACCTTGCAGTTGATCGAAGAGATCGTCGATTCGAGGAAGTGGATACCGATTCTTGATCGTAACTTTGTTAAGCTCTCGGTAATCAATGCACATGCGGAACGTTCCATCCTTCTTCTTAACAAACAGTACCGGAGCTCCCCATGGAGACGAACTTGGACGAATAAACCCCTTGTCGAGTAGCTCTTGCAGTTGTGAGGAGAGTTCGTTGAGTTCGCTTACAGCCAATCGGTACGGTGCGCGTGCGATCGGAGCGGCACCTGGAGCTAAATCAATCCCAAACTCAACTTGTCGAAATGGAGGCAAACCAGGCAGATCTTCAGGAAATACATCTTGGAAGTCGCGAACTATCGGGTAATCATCAATTTTGCGCTCGGGATGTGTCGTGTCAGTGACGTTTGCCAGAATCGCGAAGTGACCCTTACGGAGGCATTTCTGAGCTTTAAGGAACGAAATAATGCCGGTGACTGTTCCACCTTTTTCACCTTGAACCGTTAATATCTTGCCGTCTTCGAGCGGAATACGAACCACTTTCTCCTTACATAAGATTTCAGCCCGATTCTCAGATAACCAATCCATTCCTACTATAACGTCAAAACTACCAATCGGGAAAGGCATAAGGTCAATTCCTAATGTATGGCCAGCTAGTTCTAGCTTACAATCCCTAACTATCTGGGTCGTATCATGAAGTTTACCATTAGCTAGTTCTACCACATACTTAGCGTCTAGGGCAATCGGTTTAGCATTAATCAGTTTAGCAAATTTAGTGGAAATAAAACTTTTCTCAGCGCCAGAATCAAATAAAACAGTAGCAAAGAAACCGTTCAAAATAAATTTACCATTAATCACGTTGGCGTCATTGCGAGCTTCACCCTGACCCATGACAAAAGCTCGACCTCTACCATTTCCACCATTACCATTGCCATTCCCATTACCATTCCCGTTACCCGGGTTTCCACCGTTATTCCCCTGATTACCGTTCCCTTGTCTTCTCAGCTGAGGGCAGTCTCTTTTAATGTGACCTTGAGCACCACACTCAAAGCAGCCACGGGCTCCCCCATTGTTGTTCTGGTTCTGACCATTGTTTCCATTGCCCCGATTGTTCCCATAGTTGTTCCCATGATTGTTGTTGTTGTTCCTTCTGGGGCGGTTTTGTTGCTCGGGTAAAATTGCCCAACAATCTTTCGCTTCGTGGCCTCCCTTACCACACCTTTCACAGCTCAGACTCTTCCTACAAACACCAGCATGATGCTTCCCACATCTGTTACACAGCGGCAGGTTACCCCTGTAGTTACTCTGACCATTTCCGCCCTGGCGGTAGTTGCCACTGTTATTCCCGGACCTCTTGCTTTGGCTTTGGGAGTTGAAAGACCTCCCAGTGCTGTTACCCACACTCTGAACATTCATTGAGTTCTCAGGAGCTTCATCATCAGCTTTTCTCTTGCCACTAAGGGCAGTCTTCTCGATGGCTTTCGCAGGTAGAGTACCTTTCTCGACCTCTTGATCAGTGAGTTTGTGAGCCAAACGAATGGCTTGCTGTACGGTCGCGGGGTTGCTGGCAGTCACCAATCCTTTGATTTGAGGCGCGAGGCCTTCCAGATAACGCTCAATGCGTTTGAACTCAGCGTCGACCATTGTGGGGCATAGGACTTCATACTCATGATATCGCGCAGTGTACTGTTCAATCTCAGACCCAGACATCTTCAAATTCAGGAATTCACCCTCAAGCTTCTTGACTTGGTCACGTGGACAATATTCTTCCATAATCAGATCCTTAAATGCTGCCCACTGCATGTTATTTGCCGCGTCTAGCCCAACCATCTGAATTTCAGCGTTCCACCAGGAGAGTGCTGCTCCTTCGAAGGTACCAGTAGCAAACTTCACCTTGCTTTCAGCTGGGCAGTTACACATGGAGAAAACCTTTTCGGACTTCTCAATCCACCTAAGGAGTCCTACAGCTCCTTCTTCGCCGGAAAATGTCATCGGCTTACAGTCCATGAAGGACTTGAACGTGCAGTGGTGCTGGTTTCCTGATGCATAAATAGTTCGGATTTTTAAAATTAAACAGGTCATGATATAATTGCTTTGTGCCTTAACCGGCATAATAGTTACCCTGTGCGGCATATGCAGCTTGGACGGCTGCCACCGCGGCTTGCACATGTTCAGTAATCATTGCTTGCAGCTGTGCAGGCGTCATGTTTATGCCGCCTCTTCCGTTTCCTCTTCCAGACATCTTGCTGAACAGTTAAAGTAGCCAGTGTTCAGTCACAGTTATATTTTATACATATCCCATAATATGTATATTAGCCAGTTCCCGTTATCCCTCTATTAGTCCAGAAAAATTTTCGTGCGAAATCGAGGCGTCGTCGAGGAACGTCGTGAGTGCTATCGTCGAAGGTCGGCTTCCCATAAAGTCACCGTCGGCGTAGTCGTCGTAGTAGAAATCAGGACGTAGCGTGTAGCATCGTTTCGTTGCCGCTTTCCCCAGAGTAGTGTGCGTATTCGCGGTCGCATTTCGTGTTCGTGTGAAAATTTCCTAAGGTCTTTCCGTTAGACTACTTAGACACGGTCTATACATATATACTTTATATATATATATACATATATCTGTACGTACTAAGCTTTTACTTACACAGCAGAGCGAGTATCCCAGGTTGGCACGTAAAAATTTTGTCTTTGGGAATTTGTTTGTTCGTTTTGTAACCAAGGTTTTCAAGTTGCAGTTTCCAAATCGTTTTCAAAAATGATTCCAGTTCTCTGCAACTTATGGCTCTGATACCAATCTGTCGCACCCCCAAAATACCACTAACGGAGTTTATACCGTTAAGGGGCGCGACTAGACCAGGATCCACAACCATAGTTACAAATACTAAACGAATCAGGGTTAGTTCAACACAAGATATAAATCAAAGTCTTAAATTACATACGCAGCGGAAAATAATTGTCCTTAGCACTAACCACGTGCTTTACATAAATGTCGTATTAAATTCCCAAAATAGTTCAATTAAAATAAAGGTCTTCACGTGTCATGCCAACCCGCTCCGGATACTCCTTAGCGATCTGCAAAAGTTTAAACCACGCAAGTGTCAACCTAACGGTTGGTGAGTTCACAGTGGGCTTGTCATGCATTGGCCCGGTCTCATAATCATAATTCGTGTCAAGATGTACTTACAAAATATTTATTTGTGAAAAGCAATGCTCGTAATTAATTCTCAGTTTATAAATGGTTTGTCCGTGACCTACGTCATCGGGTATGTACTAGTTCCGTAAAGTTAAAGGACTCAACCGATATCGCGGGTAGCTAATCCGTTGTTCCATGCTCTAAGGAAGTTTGTACCAAAGCTGACTTATTTTGTGGGGGCCGAGCCATCCCGTACAGTGCGGACATAGTCATCGCGGTTTTTGCCTCCCCCGTGTCCTCCCCGGGACTACGGTCAAATAGGCTGATATTGTTCCTCCGTGCACTCCCCGTGCCACGGGGCGGAGTTTGTCAAACTCCAGTAGATCTACCCAACATCCCCTCGCTTTCACAAATTAATGGCACAATTTAAGTTGAGGACTTTTAAGTTATAAGGCATCCTTAGAAAACATGTGATATCATATGGTTTAGACTTTAACCTACACTAGCCATATTAAAACGTTTTCAGTTTTGTTTCAGAAAAATAGTTTGTTCACAGTTCACAAGTGTTTCCCATAAAACACTTCAGTTCATCAAGTGGGTGCCGAGCATCCCGAGTTCTCAAGTTTATCAGTGAGGTGCCTAGCACTCTCGAGTTTAATCAGCATTGTTTTTCGTTAAGTTATTCGGTGTGGCCCAAACGGACTCACGGTAAGCGGGTTAGTGACACTCACCTTGGGTTGCACTGCTACACTTGCTAAGTATCCAAGTATGTTGTTTAACGAGGACCTAGAACACGTTTAGGTCTTAAGTATTAGTTTTGTGTCTAATCTTTACTTAACGTCACTATGGCCCATAACATAGCACGTTGCAACTATGACTCGACATACCGACGCACGACACCAATGGTTGATCATAAACAAGGGTTCATATAAATCAGATATCAAGCATGTTTCATCATGGCATAATCATGTAAGTCATGGCATAACACTTAAGCAAATTTCACAAGTTTGGTTTTTAGGTCAGGTCTTAGTTTCGCTAGCATAGTTTCGCTAGGCAGTTTCGCTAGGTGCACGGGCAGCACTTTCGCTAGGCAATGCCCGGTGACACAGTTTCGCTAGGCTAGTTTCGCCCGAAACTGCTGACGCAGTTTCGCTAGCCTAGTTTCGCAGGGAAACTGGTTTGAACTTTCGTTCAGGTATTTCGCTCGGTTGTTTCGCTCGAGCTGGTCTGGTCAGGTTTCCCGGCGACACTATAGTTTCGCTGGTCAGTGTCGCTGGAAGGAGATATAATTTCGCTACTTAGTTTCGCCCAGAGAACAACAGTTTCGCTGGTCGCGAAAAACATACGGATTTGCCTAAAAATCAACCTAACAGCTTCTGATCATACATGCAATTCATTATCTATCATTCCTAGGCATTTACCAACATAAATCAAGCAGCTTTAACAAGTTTAACATGTATTTTGATCATCAAATCTCTAAAATAGGTTCAAAACCCTAAAATGACCTATTTTGCACAAATCTCTAACATGGATGGATTTCACACGTAAAGTTATCAACTTTAGTATAGATCTAGCATTCCTAAACAATATACTAGCAGATCAAGCAGTTACATGAAGATTTGAGCATGCTTTAAGAAGAAAACATATAGAAAAGCATAAAACATAGTTTTTGGGACTCACGGATGATTTTAGGATCGATGAATGAGGTGAGATGATGGTCTCGAGGCTGGGGTCTTGGTCCTTAGGTGATCTTCTCGGCTGACCAGGAGAGTGTGTGTGTGTTGTTGTGTGGTTTGAGCAAATGAGGCTACTAGGGTTCATTAAGTTTATTTATATCAGGAGCCAGTTTCGCTGGCAGTTTCGCTGGCCAGGCGAAACTAGCTCTGGTCACGTGGTATTGGATTGTCTTAGCTGGCTACCGGGCGACACTATAGTTTCGCCCGGTAGTTTCGCTGGCGACCAAAAAGGGCAAGTTTTCACATACTCAAGTATTTACAATTAATCATGCTATTCTCAATAATAAGTCATGTATTTAAATCACATTACACATAAAGACAATCAATGATGAGCACATAACACATATGGGCGGGTTCGGTGATCAACCAAAGGTCGTGGACGTATTCGGCCTAGTTAAGCATTAGTTACTTAAGTTAGCACTTATAACGTAACTAACGGGTTTGTCTAACGGAAGTTAACCTTGAAATTCTCGGGTGTCACATCATTCCCCTGAGATTGGAATTTTCGTCCCGAAAATTATTCTTGTGTCATAGCGTTTGCAGCATCAGCTGTCGTTGTTGCTATCGTCGCTGGGGGAAAGAAAGCAAAAAGTTTTAGGGTTGTCACAGGAAGTGTCCAGGTTCGGACAGAATTAACATGTATAAATAGTTCGTCATTGTATTTTCATTGTAAGTTTCTGTCCAGAGTCTGTCCAGATCAAGTGTTGAGAGGGGAGGTTCTGTCCAACCTCCCCCGTCCTTAATCGTTGTATAATCCTTCGGTTTATGTAATCATTCAACACATATATGACAAAACTTCCGTCTCGATATTATCTAACATAGAATCGATCCATATACGCATTTTCATGTGGTATCAGAGCAATGATAGGATGTTCATACATCAAACAAAGTATGTGAAGGATGTTTTGAGTCAATTTAAGATTGAAGACGTTTGTGTTCCTGGAATTCCGATTCAGCTGTCACATGGCCTTTGTCCTGACGAAGATGGTGAAGAAGTTGAAGCCACTCTGTATAGGGGAATGATAGGTTCACTGATGTATTTAACAACTAGCAGACCTGACATTATGTTTGCCGTTTGTTTGTGTGTCAGGTACCAAGCAGCTCCTCAGATTTCTCATTTGAATGCGGTTAGAAGAATTCTAGCTTATCTGAAGGGTCACACAGATCTCGGGATCTGGTATCCTCGTGATGATAAGTTCGACTTATCTGCCTACTCAGATTCTGACTACGGCGGTTGTAAGACTAATATCAAGTCAACCACGACCGGGTGTCAATTCTTAGGCGATAGGTTGGTATCATGGCAGTGTAAGAAACATACATCCGTTGCTACATCCACGGCGCAGAAGCTGAATACATTGCGGCTACAAGTTGCTGCTCACATGTTTTATGGATTCAACAGTAAATGCGGGATTACGGTTTGCAGTTTCTTACTACCCCTATATACATAGATAATTCTGTTGTTATATGCATTACTAAGAACCTCGTGCATCACTCTGAAACTAAACACATAGACATCCGTTATCACTTCATTCGTGATTGTTATGAGAAACACTTGATTGATTTGCAAAGATCCACACAGATTTTCAAAAAGCGGACCTTTTTACTAAGGCGTTTAACAAAACCCGCTTTCGATATATTTTGCAAATCAATGGCATACAAACATTTCCTGTTTAGTAGTTGCCGGATGATCAATTTTTGTTTTTTGTTTTTTTTTAGTCTCTTTTCTTATTACAAAAATCCAAAAATAGAGTTTTTGTATTTTAGGGGGAGAAAATCAGAAAATTAAAATAATTGAAAAATGCAAAAAGCATAAAGAAAGTAAAAAAATCAAAAACTGAGAAATTGATCCGACCAAACGAGAAATGATATTACATCAGCGTATGTTATCAACCATGGATAAAGTAGAAATAAAGGCTCTAGGTGCTTGTTTTGGTTAGTTTTATGTGTGAAGGCAAATCTGATATATGCTAGTATGATATAATCTTAAAAATTTCTGCTTGATATTTTGTCAAATGATCAGCCTTTCTCTGCGTATCGAAAGATCGACCTGATTGGTGTTCGTTTGACGTTCTGTTTTATTTTCTTTGGTGTTTCGTATAATTCATCAGACTTTCTATGCGTGTACGTGAGTACCGACCTGATTGTTGTTGGATTATACAACTTGTGCTTTATTTTCTATTTCTTATTTTCCTAAACAACCGGACTTTCTCTGCGTGCCCACAAGGCCGACCTGATTGTTGTTTGTTTAGGTATCTGCTTTATTTTTGCATGAAACACCATGGATGATAAATCTCTGTTGAAATTCAAATTCTGTGGAAAAAAAAAACTAAAATAGAATAAGCCAGATTGCCAGTATTTCGGATTGTGTGGGCTATCATATTTTCAATGCTTGTTAAATCATATCTTAACATATCAGAAAGCTATAAAAATTGATCTGCCTGAATTGAAATAAATTGAAAAGTTGTATTCTCTGCCTACTAACTTGCATGCTGATTAAAATTAAAATTGAAATGTGTCTCATACATATTGGCTGATATGATCTCAGCGTCTGGATCTTTCTCGCAAAAATTTAAGTTATTATGCTTTTCAATTCTGTTATTTCATTTCTATTTGGTTATTTGTTTTTGAATATCTGAAAATTCCAAAAAGATTTTAGGTGTGTTTTAGCATAATTTTGTAAAAATCCAAAAGATTTTCGTATGTTTGAAAATATTATAAATATCAGAAAGATTTTGTTTCTATTTTGTTTTTGATCAACTGATAGTGAAAAATCAAAATTTTGCCGGTTACTACAAAATGGATTTGAATTCAGAAAGTTCATTATTGAATTGAACAAAGTTTGTTGCAAATTGACAAAATTTAAAGCTTTTGGGGTTCAATTTGAAGACTCCTCAAAATTTAGGGTTTAATTTGAAAATTTTGGAAAATAGCCAAACCCTAAGTTTGGACATCCGAACCTTAAGTTCGGATCCTGCGAAGTTCAAGTTCGGACAGCTTTTGGATGGGCCGAAGATAGAGTTCGGACAGGGTTTGGAGCCGAACATGGAGTTCGGACAAGCTGAACCCTCAGACTATAAATAGCCAAACTTGAGGTTCGAACAATCACTATTCTCTTGTTCACGAATCTTTACCGAACCTCTGCCAAAATTTCCAAAATTTGTTAAACTGCGTGTTTGCTTGTTCTGAGACCGGATTAAGGTAGAAATTTTTTTCCGAGTGCAAGGGTGTCTTTGGTTGTTGTTTTTGGTCGTGTTCTGTGAGTATTTTGGTCAAAAACCGTGTTGAGGGTTTTAAGATTCATAGATCTGAAATTAATCATACATAGAGGTGATTTTAGATAATAAAAACTGGTTATGTGGATTCGTAATCAAAAACCGCTCAAAGGGTTCAATTTTTAAAGTCTCATTTGGTCTGAATTGAGTTTTAGCGAGTTCAAATTTTTCAGTGTTCGTCAGTTGCCGAACCTGAAGTTCGTCTGCCGAACCTGGAGTTCGGAAAAAGTTCGTTTAAGGTTCGGACGTTGACCAAAGAGTTCGGACGTTGACCAAAGAGTTCGAACGTTGACCGAAGGTCAACATTGACCTTTGAGTAGGTCAAGTTCGGACAAGGTTCAGACACTAATTTCAGTTCGTCTGGAGTTCGGATAATGTTCGGCTCAAGTTTGTCCAACATTGATTTTTGAATAAAAAGTCATTTGTTTACGCAAATGACAATGAACTGATGGAATTGGTGACCATTTCCGTTAATCATATTAAATTTAATGAACTTTTTGTTTTATGTGTTTTCAGATATGGCGGACGATTTAAAAATTGGTGATAAGCATAATATTTGTGCATATCTTGGCGTTGCTCGTTCAAAGCTAGCTAAATTCGGAGGATCAGGAATATTTGATTTCTTACGAAGATCGAGAATTCATTGTGCCATTACACAACCGTGTGATGTCTATCGTAATATTCTCGTGGAATTTTGGTCTACAGCAAGAACAATTACTGATGATCCTATCAGGATTTCTGCAACAGTACAAAACCAGACTGTTGCATTCACTGAAGAAGATGTTAGAAGAGTTCTGAAGCTGACTGGTGACTCAACAACAGCTCCACTTGAATTTTCTCATGCTGACAATGTGGCATTGTTGAAACGAATTTGGTACACCAATGATCCAAGTCGGGAGTGGATTTACAAGTCATCTTTTAGTGTTCCATACAAAATTCCTGGTGCATGTATTGCTGCTATGTCTGGAGCACAGGATTTCAGGACAAGATGAGGTTAATCAGAAGATGATTTCATTGCTGAATTCCTTGATAATGAATCATCCCTACAATTGTGCAGGATTAATCTTTCACCACATGAGAGATAATCTGACTCAGAGGCATAAGAAAGCAGCATTGTATCCAAGATTTCTTCAGATGATATCGAATGATTTGTATCCTGATTTAGTGAAGCTTGAAGAGCAAAAGATGGATTTGAAGCATATGAATGAGACAAGTGTTGGTGCATTGGCTTCTTATCAGAAAAAGTCACTTGAAGAGTAGCCAAAACTGAAAAGGTTGATTGGTCACTTGGCTAATCCAAACTATGTTGCACTAGCTCGAGGTGCAGCTCGTCATGAACAGGATAGTGATTCTGAGGAATTGGATTATAGTTAGATCGAAGAACAGAATCAACAGCCACAACAATCAATAATTAAACTACCTAAACGAAAGATTCAAACACCTGTTGCACAAGAACAAGATCCAGTTTTTCAAGAATCGGTAGTTCAAGAACCGGTCGTCTCTCAACCTGCTGTCTCAGAACCTACTGTTTCAACACAAGAAGTCCCTGTGTGACTGTCACTGAAACATAAACACCAGCGGTTAATACATTGATTTGATGAAGAAGAATCAGAAGATGATGTCTTTGTTGAAGCTAACTCCGAAGATGTCTCAGATACAAATGAACCGTTTGTTTATATACGGGTTGGTTCAAGAAACAAAAAGGTGAAGAAAGGTAGTGATGAGCATCTGGCTTATCGTACCAGTTTGAGAAAGAAGAATGATCATTTTATTGGTCGTGTGTATGATGACATTGTCTCATCTGAGTCAGATGAAGATTACAATCCTGAATCTGATGTTGTTCATGACAAGGGAAAGCAACCGGCTCCTGCTACATCTTCAGTAACTCCATTGAAAAGGTGGATGAAGCTAGTTGCTGCCGATGGGAGAGGCAAGAAACATAAAAGTCAAAAGTATATTTTGAAACCTCGTCCCGGTGTATCTTCGTTTGATGGTCCAAGTATATTCGTCCCAGAGACTACAACAGTTCAGACTGCAGTTTCTACAGCTTCAACTGATATTCTTCAAGGGTTGGATCAGTCCGAGTTTTTGCAAGATTTGATGAATGCAACACGATCTGCAGCAGCTAGCACAACACCTTCAGCAAGTGCTGGTGCTCAATATGTTCATCAACCGATGGGATCAACACCTACAACTCCAGTGTTTTCAACAGCTACTGCAGCTACAGCTTCAACAACATCAACTCCCGAAGTTAATTTCAATCTTGATCAAGGTTCTGTGTCATTTTCTCAGGCCAGTATCCTTAACAGTGCTTTAGTTGATCAACAAGCACAAATTGATAGCTTAAAAGCTAAGTATGAAGAACAATCGAATGTGATTACTGAGTTGAGAACAAGCAATGATGCACTGAGAGCCAGGACTGAATCTTAAGGGAAGTTGATTACTTCATTACAAGGAGAATATTTGCAATTAAAACATGGAGAATCGACTAAGGATCAGGAGATTCTACATTTGAGAACAGCTAGTCAGACCCAGAGTGCTATGATTCTAGGGATGAATGAGAAATTAAAATTCTTGATGCAGAAATTTAAAACTCAGGGGGAGATTGGGTCTGGTTCTAGATGTCAAGAGGATTATTTGAAGTATTTGAATGATGATCCTGATCATGCTGATCCTCAAGGGAATGTTGGTGGAGGTTCAGGCCCAACCGGAAACACTGGTTTGGGTGTTGGAACTTCTACATCTCAGGGGGAGTCTGATTCAAGGGAAGCTAAGCCGATAACTTCAATTCCATCGAATCAAGCTGCTAAGAGTATGGATGAGTTCAAACGAATGCTGGAAGAAGGTGAATTTGTTTGTGATCTTGATCCTGAACAGCTTCAAGTAGTTTTTGATATGAACGATGAGGAGATATGAGAACTTCTGAAGCTACACCTGAGAAATATGAATCATCTGAGCCAGAGTCTGAGGAAGATATTTTTGAAGAAGAGATTGAAAGTTTAAGATATTACTGAAGAACAATATCCAGATCTATACTCCAATTTCAACAATAAAAATCAGTCTGGTGATGATTTTGAAGTATTTCCCAAAGAGAAAGGGGTGCTGAAGTTGAGGAGAGATTGAAAAAGAAAGAGGCAAAAAAATCTGAAGACCCGATTGCTAAAGAAACTAAGAAACAGAATCAATGATGGATGTTTAATGAATATATGAAGACATTTCATGCAAATTATGTTCCTCCTCCAAAGCCAATTAAGCAAAGAATGCATGTAAAATTCAAGGGTCAGGCATCAGGTGAAATTATCAGTTGGATGTATGCTGAAAGTCTTAGGCTATGGAATTAAACGGCGATATGGAATTTAATATTTCAAGACTACACGAGACTTTGATACATTACCGGTTTAGGATATTCGGGAGCTTACGTGAAAGCCGTTCTGCAATTATGGAAATGATTGGAGGGGTTACTTCTTCAAGAATCAAATTGAGAAAGAATGTAATTCTGGATTTCAATTTCTGAAACCTCAAAAAACCAAAGAGGCGTAGACATCCAACCAAGATTCATAAAAGAACCGGGAAGAAGCTGATAATACTTATCTTCAAAACAAAGCCAAATGTGATGAAAAAGATTCCGTTGATGAAAATGATTTAGATTCCATTCAAGATTTGAAGTGGTGGTATTATAGTGAGAAGACTGGAGAAGCTGTAATAGTGCTGAAGAAAGACAACAGAGTTGTGAAGGTTTATGATCCAATGTGGCTGATTAACTTATCAAAAGCTGACATAGATGTGTTGTATCACAATCAGATCATGTTATCCAGACTATATGGACCAGGCCTTGCAGTTTCAAAGGGTGATACGAATATGCTTTGTGTTCAACATCTATGCTGGGCACAATCATCAGAGTACCTGGACTGAGATGGAGACTGGAGCAGAAAACTGACAAAGACTGACCAGCATTTGCCAAGGGGGAATTTGTTGATACCTATAGGTGGCAAGATGCTGGATCAGACAATGTTTTGAAGATGTCAAGATTTCAAGTTTTACTTATTAGCCGAACCCTGTCCGAACCCTGGCTGAACTGCAGCCGAACTGCAGGTTCGGATAAGCAAGGGAGTTCGGACAGTGGGGGATTATATATAGGTTGATAGGTTTGAATTTTGTAACTAAGTTTTCTTATGTGTGTGTAAGTGAACGTGTTTTATGCTCTGAGTCTCTGTAATCTAATCTTGCTTACTGAATGAGATTGAGTCTTATATTTACACGTTTATTCATCGTTTTGTTTGCACAATGATAACGAGTTGATCACGATCCATCCGCTCACGCATTTTCAATTTTGTTATGTTTAGCGTACATTGTCGTACATTAGGGACAATGTACGAATTAAGTGTGGGGATGGGGGTCAATTGAACTGAAATAGCTAAAATTTGTGAAAACTTTTTAAATTTTCTTCTCATATCCCCCCCCCCCCCGTATTTAGTTGAAATTGAGATTTTTGTCCGTATTATTGCACATGGAAGTGGGCCTGTTGATGTAATTCATGACTTTTTGCTCGCTCGTGTATACGATACTTGTCTCTAGTCAAAACCTTTTCTTTTGGTATCTTGAGAAAGTATTTCCAAGCAAGTGTTTTTCAAATAAAATTAATAAAAGGGATGCTTTACTTAGTGAGACTATCAGATGGGGGATAGATTGCTTGCATCATATCGGTAGCCCTTTTCCATATGTTTTCGTGAGATATTTGAACCTTAAATTGCATTATTTATTACATGATTGTTCTCACTTTCGTTTGGTTGAGTGTTATGCCATCATGCACTTTCATTTTAGAACTTGTGTTATTTATACGCGTTGAGATCATGAACTAAAACTGGGCATAGAAATGATAGAGGCACTAGGACTAAACCCCTTCGATTTAGCCTTTTTCTTTGATCTTATTATTTTTCCTACCCTGAAACATTATCCCTTAGAAAACCCGTAGAGCCTTTTTTCCTTCTAGTTAGATTTTCCCACTTTTTGACCCATTTAGCCTTTTATAGCCTTTATTTTGTTCTTAAACCATTGTGTGAAGAATCCTGATTAGTTTAGGATTTTGTGTATATATTTTGGTTTGTTTCATCAACTCATACTTAAAAAAAAATTAGTGATTAAGTGTGATTCTCCTAGTACTCAATCTCTATTTTGGAATTCATATGAGATTGAAAAAAAAAACAAAAAAAAAAACAAAAAAAAAATAAAAAAACAAAAAAAAACAAAAAAAATAAAAAACAAAAAAAATGCAGAAAATTCTAGCTCATTATTGGAGGTCATAGACCTAAGATAAAACTGAAAAAAATAAGTTTTCTTAGTTTATGTGTTCGGGTCAAAATTACCCGACTTTGAGTGATTTATGTAAATAGTTTTTCTTTTACTTTGTTTACTTCCTAGTCCGGATTTCTAAGCACTCCGTCACTTTAAAATTTCCCTTTCCTACCCTAAACCCTAGCCTAACACTACAACCCTTAATAAAGTCCTCTTGACTTATGTCTTGTTTTATGTTATTTGGTGGAGATGCGATTTTGATACAAGCCTATGATAATGAGGTGCATGTTTGGCCTTGAGTGATCCACTTAAATCGATGATCTTTTTAATCATCTATCCACTAAATTTCACCGAGTTGAGTGATCATTGTGAGGGGTATGATGCTTGTTTTATTGAACCTTGATATGTGTCAGGCTAGTAGGCATTTCCATGTTTTAAAAATAATTATCATAATTGCTTGTTGGATTATAAATCTTTGAAAAGTGTAAATCTTGAGATTTGGGGATGCATGTGGGCTTGAGTAGTTGCATTGGGTTGGGTGGACGTTGCGTCTTCGATTGGCTTGTGAAAGTATTGCATGAGATTTTTGCTTAAGGGTAAGCAAAGTTTAAGTGTGAGAATATTTGATGCGTAGCATCTAATACATATAACTAAATAAATAAATTCCAGCATTTAATCATGTTTTTAATTGAAAATTAAGAGAATTGGTGCTTAAATTCTTTATATTTAAATATTAGATTATTTGGTGGATCGTTTGTTATTATTTGCTAATAATTTAAAACTCACATTTAATTTGGTTTGTAATTGAGAAAATTATGCAAATTAGAATTTTAATTGTGAAATTATAAAAAGATATGATGCTTAATTGTTTTATTGTAAATTTTAGGTAATTGGTGGATCCATGGTGAATTTAGAAGAATTCTAGAAAAAACGAGAGTGGAATCGGAGTTTGTATGTAATAGTTATGCATGATTAAAGAAAAAATAATAATAATACAAGAGCAGCCAACTCAGGCCCAATCCAGCGGCCCAAGACCATCGGCCCATCTTTATTTGTTCAGCAGCCCAGTAGCAGGAGCAGCCCAGCGAAAAAACAAAGAAAATAATTCGGGGATCCCTGGAATCGAACCCCTGACCTCCTGGTTAGCGAGCATAGGACCAAGCCACTAGGATAAGACCTTATGTTTTTCCAATTCTGGTTCGAATTTCCTTTATCTTCTTCTGCAGTCAGACCCATTTTGACCTGAACGCGATCAGAACGTGTTGTACCATATTTTTTCCGTATAAATTCGTTTCCAGCCGTCATCTTTCATTCTCTAAGCCCCCGTAAACCCTAGAAAACCTCCAAAAACATCTGGAAACATCAAGGAGGGATCAAGGTGCAAGATTCAAGCTTTTAGATTGAAGAGTTAAAGTTTTGGAAGCATTTCGGTTTGGATTTTCATTTACTTCTCTAATATTTCAGTTTTGAATCTTTGTTCTTGATCATGTTTGATGTCAAGATTGCAATTTTATTGATTTTAATCATGTATCTTGACTGATCTCATTGTGTTTCACCTAGATTAGATGAATTTAGACCCATTTTGATCCTTTCGGTTTGAATTTTTATCATAAACTTTATGTTTAATTGCTTGATGATGTTTTTAATTGGTTTGTGATGTTATTGATTGCTGATTTGGTTCCTTTTATCATTGAATCATGTGGATTAACTGTCATGCTAGGTAGAACTACCTTAGTTATTTGCTTTATCCATTGTTGACCCGTTTAAGGTGTAATGCTTGCTAGGAGACATCCTTCTTGATGGTTCATTGATGATTTGGGGCTGATTTAGTGACTTTCTCTATGAGATAGGTTTGACCGAATCATTTCATAGTCTAGAAGCTTGTTTTGCATTGTTTAATAGGATAGTTTGCTTGTGAACATAAGATTCGATCCTATTTATTTGTGTTTAGCGGTTTCTAAGTCATAACCATTTAAATTCATCATCATTGCATGTATTAGGTGCTGTTTAAAGAGACCTCTCGCGTAGTTACCTATTTCATGTAGGATTAGTATACTTTGACCGAAGTAGCTTATCCGCCAGGCAGTTACGCATAGTTTGCTATCAGCACATCATTTTGGATTGCTTGATTGTTAGGGCGTGTATATAGCACTAGATAGTTTGGTTTTCCTCATTAGGCAATAGCGTTCATGGTATTTAGTCATCCCGTGGGTCTTAGTGAGTCTAGAGGAGTCGAGTCTAGGTGATGCATTCCCCTTCTTGATTTTCTAGCGTGTTTTCTGGTGTTTAGTTGTTTTGTCGGTTTTAGTTATTTAGCTCAATTTTCATTATTTGTTCACCAATTCAATTTATTCGGTTAAATATTAGCAACGATTCGGTATCAGGATACGTCATCGCATCCACAGATTGATATCGGGTTCTTACCAAAAATGTACTACACACGACGGGTACACTGCCTTGGTGTGTGGTTTGGTCACTTGGTGATTACCTTTTAAAACTTGACCTGATTTTTATATATCCAAATCCGACACATCACTTGCCAAAAAACCCCCAAGTAATTAAAGAGGGTGAGCATTATATTTTTGATGAATCCAATTCAATGGCGGAACAAAATCATGTTGTGAATCTCGGAAAGAGCAAGCCAGAGCCGGAGCACTGGACAACCCTACGCAACAACCCTGGGGATATTGTTGGCTTATAATTGTTAGAGCATAAACAATGTGTCTCGTGTGTTGTGTCTAGATAGGACGTGTTAGCTAATAGAGTGTTTGAGGTTCATGTTTAACTGTCAACGAACCAGGCAGTTGGTTCGTTGCTAGGCAGGTTCGTTGAACATGCAATATTATAAATAGGTTTGACTTGGTCATAAGCGACTTGAATCCAAGACATCTAAGTGCTAAGTGTGTGTTTCTTAGTGTGTAAACTAAAGAGCTTCTGTGCCATTGTATTCTTCAAGTGAATCAATAAACAAAGTTTTATTTACTTCTTGTTTGTGTGAATCATCTAGACTAGTAGACGATCCATCTGCCTCGTGACTTCACAATTGGTAAATCAGCGCAATAGGTTGTCATCTACTGGTCAATTTTGAGATTTTTCATACTTTTTGGTAAAAGAACAAGTGCGTTTTGAATAAAAAATGGTCAATTTCTGAGTTTTCTTATCTAAATTTGCTTTCTAAGTGTTCCTTCATGGTATTCTTCTTTACCGCTGCAAATATTATTCCAAAACCTCCAAATTCGTCAAATTTAGGAAAAATGGCTTATGGTCTGTTGATTTTTCCTCGGTTCGTTGGTTGAATCTAGTGGTTCATTGGTTGAATATCTAGGTTTGTTGGTTGAAGGTCTCGGTTTGCTTACTATATCTTCAAAGATTTTGGTTCGTTGGTCTGCGGTTCGTTTAGTGTATCTTCATAACTGGTTCGTGACGGTTACATCTTGGCTCAGAACGGTTACTCAGACGAAGCATCGGTTCGTTGATTCGTTGGTTTGTTGACTAATTGTCTAATTTGTCTGGTTCGTCTGACTTTGTTGGTTCGTTGAAGAACTTGGTTCGTTGATCAAGTTTCAAAAAAAATTGGTTCGTTGATATCATTGGTTCGTTGGAAATATATCAAGTCTTGGTTTGTTGGAACAAAATATTACAATATTCAAAATGTGTGATTATCAAGCATTTGTTGCTATTTCTACGTCAATGCAAGCAATGTTGAATTATGACAACGAAATTGCTAAAGCCAAAAAGTACCTAAGCTTCTCAAATTGGAAGATTATCATAACTAGAATAAACGGTTTGAAGCTTATATTGGAACAAACGATGTAGATTTATAGGTACCAATCGAGGATGGTTATTTGTATCCATAAGAAAATGGAGAACCCAAAATGCGTAGGATCTTTCATCTAAATAAATGAATAGTTATCAGAGAGAGAAGAAAGCCTACGATATTCTTACCATGGCTTTGCCCAAAGAAGTTTTACATCAGTTTAAAACTTACCCAAAGTTCAAACAATTGTGGGATGCTTTAAAACTGAGACGTGAAGGCAATGAACAATTCAAAAAGAGCAAAAAAAGTTCTAAGCAAAGAGTTTGATAACTTCAAGCACTACCCTAATGAGAATACTTCTGATTTGGTTTCAAGGTTTGCTCATCTGATAAGCGAAATGAAAGTGGTAGATATTAAAAAATAGAGGATGAATTGGAAGAGAAAATTTTGGAGGCATTACCGAAGAAGTATGAAAACTATGTTATGCTTCTGACTCATGATAAAGAAGGTTTAAATTTTACCATTTCATGAGTTAATAGGTAAATTGCAAGCTTGAGAGATGGAAATGTTGACTACAAGTATAACAGCAGGAACTGTTCAGAATCCTGAATTGTGTTATGGTCAAAATTCTGCGACTATAAATGCAAAATCAAAATCAAGATTTAGTGCATCTCCGACTACTACTTATTTTTACTGGTTTCATGCCTGGAGGATCAGATTCTGGTCATTCAAGTTCAAAAGGATGTAATGTGCATATTCCATATCAACAAAATCAGAGTGGTTTTTCTGCTCAATTAATTGAAGATTACATGGCTTTGATTTCAACTTTGATTTCAGCCTTGATTTCTTAATCTTTTTGTGTGATAAATGGCAAAGTAAGCAATACTGAGTTGGTAGAGGAAGATTTTTGAATCAAATTGATGCTGATAATTTGGAAGAAATGGATATTAATTGGCAAATTTCTATGTTAGTAAGAAAAATGAAGAGTTTTTTGCAGAAAACAGGCAAACGAGCTCTTAATTCTAATAGAGAAATTGGCTTGGATAAATCTAAGGTCAAATGTTATAAGTGTTCTAATTTCGATCATTTTGCTAGAAAATGTTCAAAGTCAAAACAACAAAATCAGAATACTATAACTTCAGTGAGCGATAAATTTCAAAAGGCATTAGTATTTTCAACTCGATTAAGGATATGATTGGGGTAAGGTGTATTGTGACCAATCTGCTTTCATGGTCGAGGTTGAGCAAAGTGATAGTTGTTTGAGCTTTAAGGTAAGCAACTCGGAACACATCACATATATAACATTTTCTTAGTATGTACGTAACCAAGTTGATATGTTTCTATGCAGTGAAGAAGTGAAAGAAAACATACCAAATGCAAAAGCAGACATTTATGCAGAATGGGAGATTGGAGAAGAAATGACAGACGTACCAAACCAAAAGCAGGCGTTTGATGCAGAATGAGATATTAGAGAAGAGAATGACTACTTGGCAACCGAATACGGCCTTAAATTTATAGTCAAAGGCAGTAGTTGGACCTACACCAATTATCTAGAACGTGGGTTTATCAAAGGTACACCATGTAGTACACCCGTTACCAGTAGTTGTAATATCCAGAACGTGGGTAATATGCCGTTCGTAAGTTAGCAGCAGTTATAAAATCTTGAACGTGGGTATTATGTAGTACACCCGTTATCCAGAACGTGGGTATAATGTCGTACACAAGTTAGCAGCTGTTGTAAGATCCAAAAATAACTGCAGAAACCCGCAACGTGCAGCACTTACAAATTACAAAATACTTACCTCCATGATTTCCATGATTTATGCAGTTGAAAATTTTATAAATAACCTCTTAAACTGCAAAATTACAATTTCTAAATTTGATCAATGGACCAGATGCACTGAAAAACTGGGTTCCAATATTGTTAGGATTGTGCCACCTAGGGTAACTACCCACTACTAACAATAGTTATTTAATTTTGGGCTTTGGCCCAATGACACAAAAGATGCAATAAATTAAAGAGAGCAGGGTAATTAAAAGAAAAAAAAGCAGGATTCGCTGTTCACATCGAAGGCATCAAAGAAGGTTTATTTTTCTGAATACTATTTTACGTCGAGACACACACGGAGAGCATTAAAGATTGTTGTTTGGTTATTTTTATTTGTTCATTGTGAAATTTATTTATTGTGTTTAAATATTATAGTTGATTTTTGTGATGACGGATCTAACGGTGACAACATCTGAGTTGTTCATTATGCAAGGTTGGCTAATTTTCTTGTAACCACTTTGGGTGAATGGTTTGTTTATTTATCAACTGACTTTAGTTTTTGACTGTTAATTGTTTCGGTTTTCTTTGCAATTGTCGAGCACCTGCATGCCCAATTCATTAGATTAATTAGTTATTTGGTCTAGTTGTAGTAAACTGTCATATTTCAGGCTTTTCTTGTGTTAGGAATTAAGCAGCCTACATAAAGGTTAAATCATTTGGTTGACTATAAGCAATTGGGGACTATGTCTATGTCACACCCCGCCCGAACCGCCCACCTAAAATACCGCGAGTAGGGGGGGGGGGGATGCGAACACAGACCAGGATCCGATTCATCAAACACTTTGAACATCTATATGCTCGACTCAACAACCAGTTTAAGTTTTGTAAAAAAGTTTATCAGAGTTAAGCGTCATTAACAAAACAGTGTGGAAGCATTTTCATCAAGTTTGAAAATCATTTGCGGAAGCGATTAAACAATAAGTTAACTATTCAAATGTGGAAGCGATAACATGAAAACAATTTAAGTTGTCTTTACGCCCAAGGCGTTAAAAGTTGTTAAATTATTACAACCCATGCAATGACATCATGAATGATACCTAACATGCGCTCCTTAGCAAACCACCTAAGGACCCGAGAAAAAACATGTAAAGTGTCAACGCAAGGTTGGTGAATTCTCAGAGTTTAAGCAAGTAAATAAATATCCATTTATTTAAAACAATAAGATAACCAGTTACCCTCAACGAGGCGAAACCCCCCAGGAATAACACATCCTGGAAAAGATAATAAGCATTTTGATATCCAGATCTCAAATCAATCTTCGAATAATAACTCAAACCTTGAAGCTAATCGAACAAATCATCGATGCGCGGAAGTGGATACCGATTCTTCACAGTAACCTTGCTCAACTCACGATAATCGATACACATACGAAAAGTACCGTCCTTTTTCTTGACAAACAGAACATGCGCTCCCCATGACGATGACCTAGGTCTAATAAAACCTTTCTCTAGCAAATCCTTCAACTGAGCATACAACTCTTGGAGTTCGCTTGGGGATAATCGATAAGGTGCTCGAGCAATCGGCGATGCTCCTGGTGCTAAATCAATCTGAAATTCTATCTGTATGTGTGGAGGTAGACCTGGAAAATCCTCAGGAAATACGTCAGGAAATTCTCTGACCACTGGAATATCTTTCAAACGTGGTTCTTCCACCAGTTTCTCGATGACGTGAGCTAGAATCGCTTCGTGTCCCTTTCGCAGGCACTTTTGAGCCTTGAGGTAGGAAATAACTCCGACCACGGTTCCGCTTCTTTCTCCACGAATCGATAAGACTTCTCCACTCAAAAGAGGATTTCGGACCACTTTCTCCTGGCATACAATCTCAGCCTGATGCCTAGATAACAAATCCATGCCGATAATAACGTCAAAGCTTCCCAAGGTTGTTGGCAACAAATTGACGCTCCTTTGATGACCAGACAACTCCAACACACAGTTTCAAACAATGTTTTGGATGTCAATCACTTTTCCATTTGCAAGCTCTATTGAGTACTTAACGTCTAATAGGCTTTCTACGGCGTTAATCAACTTGCTAAATTTATTTGAAAAATCAAGCTCCTATCGGTGCCAGTATCAAACAATACAGAAGCAGAATAGCCATTAACCGAAAACTTACCATTTACCACGTTGGCATCATTTCGTGCTTCTCCTGCTCCAATCATAAAAGCTCTACCCACTGCTCCTCCATTTCCATTTCCATCATTGCCATTGCCATTCCCGTTGCCATTTACTCGATTTCCACCATTTCCGTTCCCGTTCCCTTGCAGCTTTGGGCAATCTCTCTTGAAATGACCAACTACTCCACATTCATAACAGCCAGCTTGATTACCCTGGCGGTTCTGGTTTCCGTGATTCTGAGCTCCTTGGTTGTTGACTCTCACATGGCAGTCAATGGCTTTGTGACCCAGTTTTCCACACTTGTCGCATTTGATCACACAATTTCCAGTGTGATGTCGGCCACACCTGTTGCACTTGGGTTGTCTCCCTTGATAACCACCTGATCAATTTCCAGAACTTTGATTCCCATGACCACTCTTGTTGTTACCATCAGCTTTCTGATTCTGATTCTGACTCGAACCACTGCCCTTTCCTCCAGAAGTTTTCCACTTTCTCTTATTATTAACCACACCAGCCAATGCCTTACGCTGAGGCAAAACTCCTTGTTGCACAGCCTGAACAATTAGCTTATGAGCTAAGTGGATAGTGTCTCGAATGTTTCCAGGGTTGCTCGAAGTCACCAAACTCTGAATCTGTGGCACTAAACTATCAATGTACTCTCAATGTGTCGATACGGCGGATCGTCTAAGGTTGGACAAAGCAAAGCCAATTCATTATGGCGTGATGTGTACGCCTCAATCTCAGACCCTTCCATTCATAACAGCCAGCTTGATTACCCTGGCGGTTCTGGTTTCCGTGATTCTGAGCTCCTTGGTTGTTGACTCTCACATGGCAGTCAATGGCTTTGTGACCCAGTTTTCCACACTTGTCGCATTTGATCACACAATTTCCAGTGTGATGTCGGCCACACCTGTTGCACTTGGGTTGTCTCCCTTGATAACCACCTGATCAATTTCCAGAACTTTGATTCCCATGACCACTCTTGTTGTTACCATCGGCTTTCTGATTCTGATTCGAACCACTGCCCTTTCCTACAGAAGTTTTCCACTTTCTCTTATTATTAACCACACCAGCCAATGCCTTACGCTGAGGCAAAACTCCTTGTTGCACAGCCTGAACAATTAGCTTATGAGCTAAGTGGATAGTGTCTCGAATGTTTCCAGGGTTGCTCGAAGTCACCAAACTCTGAATTTGTGGCACTAAACTATCAATGTACTCTCAATGTGTCGATACGGCGGATCGTCTAAGGTTGGATAAAGCAAAGCCAATTCATTATGGCGTGATGTGTACGCCTCAATCTCAGACCCTTCCATTCATAACAGCCAGCTTGATTACCCTGGCGGTTCTGGTTTCCGTGATTCTGAGCTCCTTGGTTGTTGACTCTCACATGGCAGTCAATGGCTTTGTGACCCAGTTTTCCACACTTGTCGTATTTGATCACACAATTTCCAGTGTGATGTCGGCCACACCTGTTGCACTTGGGTTGTCTCCCTTGATAACCACCTGATCAATTTCCAGAACTTTGATTCCCATGACCACTCTTGTTGTTACCATCAGCTTTCTGATTCTGATTCTGACTCGAACCACTGCCCTTTCCTACAGAAGTTTTCCACTTTCTCTTATTATTAACCACACCAGCCAATGCCTTACACTGAGGCAAAACTCCTTGTTGCACAGCCTGAACAATTAGCTTATGAGCTAAGTGGATAGTGTCTCGAATGTTTCCAGGGTTGCTCGAAGTCACCAAACTCTGAATTTGTGGCACTAAACTATCAATGTACTCTCAATGTGTCGATACGGCGGATCGTCTAAGGTTGGACAAAGCAAAGCCAATTCATTATGGTGTGATGTGTACGCCTCAATCTCAGACCCTTCCATCTTCAGATTAGCAAACTCAACCTCCAGTTTCTTAATCTCCATGCGAGAACAGTATTCCTCGATCAATAGTCTGGTAAACTCTACCCACGGCATTTCATTTGCTGCTGCTAGCCTAAGAACTTGAACTTGCGAGTTCCACCAAGTCAAAGCTACTCTTTCAAATGTTCCAGATGCATACTTAACGCGATATTCGGCTGGAAAATTGCATCTCTCGAAAATTGACTCAGTCTTTTCCATCCACCGAAGTAGTCCTATGACTCCTTCTGTCCCATTGAACATATGAGGCTTGCATTCCATTAACATCTTGTAAGAACACCCTTTTGGTATGTTAGGGTTTGCTTGCACATGAACTGTCAAAGCTGCTGCTACACTCCGACCGATAATAGTGTTAAGCTCCTCTGCTATGAGGTTGATTCCATGACCTCTGCCTGCCATTGTCTTTATTCATAACAATACAAAAATGATTAACATCCCGGTGTCCATCATTTAAGCATAGTACAAATATCAAATGACATACATAACACATAACAAATTTAACTACAACTTTAAATAAAATAAAACCGCAATTGACTCGTAATTTTATTAAATTTAAAATTGATTACAAATTTCTAACATGCGAAAAGATAGATAAAGAATACAAATTTTTATACAAGGCTTTCATAAAAGCAACTAAGATAAGTACTAGCTACTACTAAAAGCAGACAACTCAGGAATTCTCAACCCATGATCACCGAACCTTCACTCTCCTCGTCCTCCGGAGCCACATGCTCTGGAACAGGTGCTACCGGCTCTCCAACATTGCTAATGCTGCCTCTAGGGCCATGACTCTGGTCGCTAAAAGCTCATGCTCCGCTAACATGTGTTGGATAGTATCCTCCTGGGATCATATCACAGCCTTCAACCTGCAAATCTCATCGCGCCACAAAAATCTACTATAGCATAGTCGATCGAGCTCCCCCTCATCCTCACGACGTCCAACAGTCACATCGTCCACTCAACGCTGCAGGGCGCGAAGTCCGCCCTTCAAGTCAGCCACGTCATCCACAACATGAAACATACACTCTTGGTGACGTGCGGAGTCCACCACTAGTGATGCGAAAGTCTGCTCTGGTGGGAAGGCAAGTCCTGGAAGAGACGACGAAATCCTCGTCTGTGGGTAACACTGCCAACAGTTGGAGGCGGCACACGATAGATCCGCATGATATCCTCCATGTAGGCAGGATATGTCTCCCAATCGCCGACCCTCAATGGCCTCCTCTTGATGGCTGAGAAAGTACGATCCTGCTAATCTGATGCTTGATCCAGGGATCTCTTCCCCTTTGCTCCTGCTGTTGCACCAGCGTCCGATGAGATCAATGACATGCCTGCAATATACATCCCGTGTATATTACTGTGAGTAGCTACTTTTTGAATAACCGACAGTTAATTCAAACAAGCATTACTAGAACGTAGATGTGATGTGATGATATGATGATGTGATAAGAACAGAGATAGAAGATAACAGTATCAAAGATAGTCAACACAGTATATACATATACTTATAGACATATATAGTAGCAAAATAGGCAAACTGTGTATATGTGCGTCTAAGTGTGTGTCTAATTGACTCTTGCCATTGTTGGATTCTAATGCAATCGTAAGTTCGCTATGAATGACCGCTCTGATACCAATCTGTCACACCCTACCTGAACTGTCCACCTAAAATACTGCGAGCAGGGGGGGGGGATGTGAACATAGACTAGTGTCCGAGTCGTCAGACACTTCGAACATCTATATGCTCGACTCAACAACCAGTTTAAGTTTTGTAAAACAGTTTATCAGAGTTAAGCGTCATTAACAAAACAGTGCGAAAACATTTTCATCAAGTTTCAAAATCATTTGCAGAAGCGATTAAACAATAAGCTAACCATTCAAATGCGGAAGCGATAACATGAAAACAGTTTAAGTTTTCTTTGTTGATACATGGTTCCTGATCGTCATGTGAAGTATCGAATACAAGATAAGATGTGCAAGTTTGTTAGTGGCCGAACCTTGGGCGAACTCCAAGTTCGGACACCGGCGAACCTGGTCCGAACCTGAGGTTCGGCCCATCGTATTTATGCACTATAAATAGATTGTCTTGTTTATTGTTTAGGAAGTTGTTTGGTCATATCTTATATGTGAACTCTATGGTGTTTCTCTGTGGTCTAATACAAATCCTTTGTATTTACATCTCGTGTCATCCCCGTTTAACATTGATTTCGATAGAATTGAGTAGACGATCATACGCTCACGCATTTTCAGTCTTTACGCCCATGGCGTCAAAAGTTGTTAAATTATTAAAACCCATGCAGTGACATCATGAATGATACCTAACGTGCGCTCCTTAGCAAACCACCTAAGGACCCGAGAAGAAACATGTAAAGTGTCAACGCAAGGTTGGTGAATTCTCAGAGTTTAAGCAAGTAAATAAATATCTATTTATTTAAAACAATAAGATAACCAGTTACCCTCAATGAGGCGAAACCCCCCCCCAGGAATAATACATCCTGGAAAAGATAATAAGCATTTTGATATCCGGATCTCAAATGAATCTTCGAATAATAACTCGAACCTTGAAGCTGATCGAAATAATCGTCGATGCGCGGAAGTGGATACCGATTCTTCACAGTAACCCTACTCAACTCACGGTAATCGATACACATACGGAAAGTACCGTCCTTTTTCTTGACAAACAGAACAGGCGCTCCCCACGGCGATGAACTAGGTCTAATAAAACCTTTCTCTAGCAAATCCTGCAACTAAGCATACAATTCTTGGAGTTCGCTTGGGGCTAATCGATAAGGTGCTCGAGCAATCATCGATGCTCTTGGTGCTAAATCGATCTGAAATTCTATCTGTCTGTGTGGAGGTAGACCTGGCAAATCCTCAAGAAATACGTCAGGAAATTCTCTGACCACTAGAATATCTTTCAAACGTGGTTCTTCCACCGGTTTCTCGATGACGTGAGCTAGAATCGCTTCGTGTCCCTTTCGCATGCAGTTTTAAGCCTTGAGGTAGGAAATAACTCTGACCACGGTTCCGCTTCTTTCTCCACAAATCTATAAGACTTCTCCATTCAAAAGAGGAATTCGGACCACTTTCTTCTGGCATACAATCTCAGCCTGATGCCTAGATAGCCAATCCATGCCGATAATAACGTCAAAGCTTCCCAAGGTTGTTGGCACCAAATTGAAGCTCCTTTGATGACTAGTCAACTCCAACACACAGTTTCGAACAATGTTTTGGATGTCAATCACTTTTCCATTCGCAAGAACTATTGAGTACTTAACGTCTAATAGGCTTTCTACGACGTTAATCAACTTGCTAAATTTACTAGAAAAATAAAGCTCCTATCGGCGCCAGTATCAAACAATACATAAGCAAACTAGCCATAACGGAAAACTTACCATTTACCACGTTGGCATCATTTCGTGCTTCTCCTGCTCCAATCACAAAAGCTCTACCCGCTGCTTCTCCATTTCCATTTCCTTCATTGCCATTGCCATTCCCGTTATTTATTACACCATAGGCACTGCGTACCCATTCCTAACAGTTAAGTTTTGTCTTCCCGCGATGCTATACCGAGCATGACCAAAGCTAGGACAATATAATTCTCCTTCTCCATCCCCGAAGGCGATGGGGCCAAAGCGACTAGCCAGGACAGGGTTTGTCAAGCCCAACAGATTTGTTTCACATTTCCTCATTATCACCTGATATTAATGGTACACGAATTGTGGAAGGACTTCCCTTGGCATGTTTTCTTCTATGGTTTACAAATACTATATATAAAACAAGTTTAGCGTTTCTCAACAGAAACCGTTTAGTATTTTCTCAACAGAAAATAAGTCAAGCATTTTGCTTAACAAAAAATAGTTTACCACATGTCTTCTCCCTCAAAAGCATAAATAGTTAAAAAGTGGGGCCGAGAACTCACCTTAGGGTGCAATTAAGTTTCCGAATAGTAACACTTGAATAGAGAAGATGAATTCCTCCTAGACTCCACCTATGACACGCAATCGTGTGAGTGTTGACTAAGTTTGACCAACCGTCCCGACAACGCGCAGACAATACACAAGTGGACTCGAACACACATTGGTGATTACATTTAGGTTTTCTATTCATAACCTAACACGTATCTCATATAAAATACATTGTATCATGATAAACATATGCGTCACTATGACTTACGACATTATCCCACGTATACGATGTACGATTGACGGGGCGATCGTACAAAGTCTTGTCATTCCCACCGAGGTAGGAGACTTAGGACTTGTACACCCGTATAATTCATAATCAATTTGACTTATGACATGCAAACACATAACCAAGTAACCTCATGCTCATAATCATGCATTTTCCCAATTTATTTATTTACCGATAAATATGTATTTATCACATGTAGGCAAAATCCATGTTTACACAACATCATTATCTCATGCAAATCACATAGATCATCATTTAGCATATATCAAACCATATCATAGATTCCTAGCCACATGCATGAAAGCTATCATGCCCTTATAGGCCATTTTCACCATATTTTCATGTAAATAATTTTTATAAAATCATCTGCATGCAATTGATTGCCAAGCTCACAACTTTATACATCATCATGCATCCAATAACCTTGATTTCATATCCACATAGTAGATCTAACACCAGTCATGTGCCTTTATTCAAGATCTTGCATGCATGGAAACCGAAATCATGTTTTCATAACTTTATACATCATCAACCCTAGATCTCTCATTATCAAGTCATCACAACATAGATCTAGCGCAAATCATCAACCTTTATCCACATGCATACATGATTTTCCATGAAAAACCCAAGATCTAGCTTATATCACAATATCATGCATAAAAGCCATATTTTTCATTAAAATATGCAATCTTTTCTATCCAAATCATTAGATCTATACTAGATATAATCCAACAATCATAGATCAGACCTAGATCCATCAAATAGCTTAGATCTTGACAACTTAAACACAAGAAAAACACAAGAAATCACTTACCGAATGATGTAGGATGATAAATGATGAAATCGGGGCTTGAAACTTGAAAGAAAGCAAGGATATTGATGATGAATGAGTAGAAGAAGGTTAAGGGACGTGAACAGTGCAGAGAATACGTCTGGTGGTGATGAAATAAAATGAAATGGTGGTGGCTAATGATGCTTAAATAGGGAGAAATTAGGGTTTTGCTGAAAAATGCAATCCCAAGCGTATCGCTTGGAGGGACCATATGCTCTAGGCGATACGCCTAGAGCCTCCCGTCGGCAGCCCTGTTGACTTTTGTTGACCGTAACCCGTTTTGTCCGTTTTTCACGTTTTCGGTCATGGTTTTCAAGGTTTTCTCCTATTATTCAATTCACTATCATTTTTATCACATCAAATCCAATAAAATTAAGCATCAACTTGCCACATAACGATCATACATTTAAATTCACGTATCAGTTTTCACATAATTCACGATACTTAGCAGCTTTCAGTTTTTCACCAATGTTTCGAGACTCCGACTTCTGTGTGATGCTTGTGAAGTGTTTTAAGGATACTAGAGTCTTCTAATACCTTCATTGACATACTAATCCTATATACGCAACTCCCGGTTCGCCGGTTTTATCAGTTTTTATCCGTTTCTAAGGCTCAGGTCTCACCCTAAGGGCTCCAATGTCACAGTCTATGTAGTATTAGCAGTTAGTTAAGTGAATTCAGGTATAGATATTAAACCGGGATCCTAGAGTAGTTGCGCTTTTTTAAATTCAAGTGTTCATCAATTTATAGTTAGATAAGTAGTAATCTAGTTTTAGCAACCAAGTTTATTCACCAACCAATTCAACAACCAAGAGGCATTTTAGTTGATTCATTAGATTAAATTAGTTTAGTTTTAGTTTAGGATTAATTCAGATTAGTGACAGTAATCTGGATTAAGGTAGTTAATTTAATTAGGTAGTTAAAATCTAATTCACTAGTGACCACTAACTCCCCTTGATTGACACCCTACTTACCCTAGCTATAGGTTTAAGTTTAGGTATTTGTAACGGTCACGACAACCGTTATCAAGAAAGAGCTGAAACTTTAAAGTGAGAATGCAGAGTTAATTACAAAAGTTTGAAAGTTGACTGAGGAAAATGATTAATTATCAAAAGAAGTTAAATAATGGAAGCATGAGTCAAAAGAAGTTGAGGGAGATTTCAATGATTTATTTACTAAATCAAAGGCTAAGCTAGAAAGTCTTAAAAGGATGATGTTGATCTTACTGCTAATGTTTTGAGTCATTAAGAAACTAAAATAGAGTTACTTGATGAAAAGACTGAGTTAATTCGTGAGAACAAGCTTTTGAAGACAAATGTAGAAATTCATAAGCAAAGAGAGGAAAAGATCAAGAAGGATTTGTTTCATGAGTTGGAAAACATGAGAATGCAGAAAGCTGAAACAAACATAAAATTTCTGAATTAAAGATTAAAGTAATTGATGTCAACAGAAAGTTGAATAACATCAATAATTCAAAATATTTCTCAAGTTTCTTGTGCAAGGATGATAATTTTCAGAAGAATTTTGAAAAGGCTGATTTGAAGAATAGTCCTCCTCCAGCGGTAATCACTGAATCGATAAATGATTTGAAGGAAAGAAAGATGAAATTGGTGATTATGCAAAGTTTTCTGATTCAAAAGAAGACAATAATTCTCAAAAGTTCAAGAAGTCGAAGAAATTTAACAAAAAGAAATGTTAACAAAGAACCTGAGATTCCTTAAATGTCAAATTTTGTATCTGGTTCTTCGTCGTCTGAAGAGGAAAAAGCAGCTATACCAAATGAAAAGATTGTTCAAAATACGAATATTGATGGATCAATATTTTATGAGCAAAAGAATATTAAAGAGGTTGAAGTTGAATTTTCACAACGAGCGAAGAAGGGGCATGATACATCTGGTTCTTAAGGAAATCATTATGATAAACAAGTTGGTTTAGGTTTTCAGTAGAAAAATGTTGAAGTTGATGATCAGAGGTTCAAACGTCAACAGAAATTGAAAAGGCTTGACATAAAACAAGTAAAGAAAGATGTTTTCACTTCTGATAAGGTTAAAGCTGAGAGATTATACAAACTTAAAGGCTCGTAGCAAGTTTATTCTAATAAAAAGTTTCACTACACTGTGTTGAAGCTCATAAGATAGATCAAGTCTTTGTGATGGAGAATGCTAATGAAACCAAGAAGAAAAACTTATCAAACTCAACAAGAGTTGGTCAGAAGTCACCACAATTTTCTTCTCATGGTTCAAATTCTACTCCAAGAAGCCTGACATCACAAACGGTTCATAGTCATCAATTTCAGGTTTATGATGATTTTTATGATCATTTGTAAACTGATAATGTTTGTGGTGATGTGCAGGATTCACAAAAACATAAAAACATATCAAATCGACTGTGCTATCAATGTAGACAAAAAGGACATCTAGCTGTGAGTTGTCATAAAAATGTTGAGTTTACAACTGGTAAAACAAACATGCCATCTAGTGATCAAACTGTCAGATTTATGGATCAACAAGGCCAAGTATTTGATGAACCCCAACCTACTGTTTTTAACAAACACGGAAAATATTTTTCTAAATCTAAAACTGATAAAAATGTAGGTGTTACATCACACCAAAATGTGATTGGTTCATCAAAGGCTAGCATACCCCAGATGCAATGAAAACCTAAGGTCGTTCCAAAAGAAAATGAAGACACTGGTCAACCTAAAGTCGGGGGCTTATCTCAGTCTAAAACTTAATCGTTTTTACTAGTGTGTGCAGGTACTTCAAGAAGACATGTTGGTGATTGCAAAATTGCTGATAGTGGAGTATCTTGCTTAACTTATTTTTGAAAATAAAATTTGAAATCTAAAACTGAAAAGGTATTCGTTTCGGTTGATCAAATTTCTTCTTTACATTTGGTATTCTTTAATATTTTATATATAGTTTGGGGGGAGAAAATTGGAAAAGCCCAAATAGTGTTTTGCATTTGAAAAATAAAAAAAATCAAAAAATAAAGTTTTTCATTTTGGGGAAAAAAAGCATTGCAAAATATAAAAAAAACTAGAAAAATGAAAAATTGATCCGATAAATTGGGAAATGATGGTACATTGGCTAGCGTGTCTGACTCAAGTATATAGTAGATGAAAAAGCCATAAGATCATTGTTTGATGTGCTAGGTAAGCTCGGCAAATCAGGAAGTATTCAAATCTGATATACGTTAGATGCTATGCTTGACCTAGTGGATAACATCTTGACGCGTATTTCTTGACATATATTGAAAAGAAAAATAAGAAGTCACTGTGTATACATGCTCATTTTGCAAAGATGGCTATCTCTGCATGTTCACAAGACCGACCTGCTAGTTGTTCATTTGAGGTTCTACTTTATTTTCTTTGGTGTTTCGTTCAAACATCGGATTCTCTCTGCATATATCTGAATATCGACATGAGAATTTGTGACAACCCGTCAGAAAATCAAGGTCAATCCGTTACTTTGACTCTTTATATAGATATAAATGTGCGTTTACTTGAATTATTAAAATTATTAATTACCATTGTACATGAAAAATCAATCGTTGGCCATTCCCGCGTTTGCACTGGAAGGTCTACCTGTAACAATAAGGAAATTCAACTTATGACTTATGGAATTTCAACAATAAGAAAAACAAATATAAATATGACTTACTATATAATTTTCTTACCCAGTATTATAAAATAATACATCGAACACAGATAACCATTGTACTATGATACATTTAACAACTTAGGATTAAAATATTAATAAAAACGTATTCTAAATATATACTAGGTGCTTCATTTAATTTTATATTTTCATTTCCAGTTCAGCCGGTGGTACCTATGCTTTTTAACCTACTGATCCTTGGTTCGAATCTATCGGCCTCTAATTTTTTCTTAAAATGGTTTAGGTTTTAGTAAACCCCCAATATTTTTATATGCCTTAGCACGTGTAAGAACACGCACTTCTACTTAGTCGACGTGTTCTTCAATTTGTTTCCTAGACTTTGTAGGTCGATTGATTCACCAATCTTCATATTTATAGGCCTGCTTCCTGGATTGTAAAAAACTTACGTCATTCAGGAACACGCAGGCTGCCCTCTTCCTTCAAAGGTTAGAAAGTTTTTTTTATTGACTGCGTTTCAGGCTTTTATCATATATCTGAAATTTTTTGCACTGATTGATTGTGACTTCTGATTTTTCTCTGACTATAGTGATTCGCTTTTAACCTAGATTTTTTTTTTGAGAAATAAACCACTATTTTTTATAAACACCAACAACCAAATAGTGAGACAAATACAAGTGGATGTTTTTTTTTTGGATAAAATCATGCCCTACCATAGCGATTTGGTATATTTTTTTATTTGATAAAATCATGCCCTACCATAGCGATTGTTTATGTTCTTCACATCTCTGACCTTATTTTTAGCTTCATCTAATCATTGATCAATAGCTTATGATGTGGTGGAATATTCTTATCAATTATTTGGAAGTTGTTTGTTCAATTTAGTTATGTGATATTAAATTTTTTTCACTCTTTTGTTTAGAGTCTTAGAGATGTTTAGGTTTTTTGTCTAATATTTGAGTATATAGAATAATTTAGATGTGATTGTTAATTATGCGTGATTACTTTGGCCTTACTGATTGCTTGCCAGCCACAATTGCTGTTGATGTATATTGTTTTTCCTATACATATGTGTCTTGGATTAGATGTTGCTAAGGATTTCATGTTCTTTTATTATTCATACTGATCAATAGTTTGTTTGGGTCTTTTGATTGCTTGAAAGCCACAACTGCTGTTTATTTTGATGTTCTTTTCTAGATTATAAAATCAAACATGTTGAACTATAGGGATTATATAATATCTTTACTATGATGTATATATGAGGACAAGGAATTTCCTCAACAATTTCAATTATTGCTATTAAAGGTTGTTATAAATCATGTTAATGTTTAGAGCTTCTTTCCCATTCTTTTTTTTACTTAAAGTCAGTTGATATTCGCCACATCAAAATTTGATAGCAATCTTTTCTAAACTGTAACTAAATTCTTTTGTGTGTCTCTTGTATTCCTGATGGTTTTATATTTTAACAGCTATGAACATTTATTTCTTTAACCTTTCCTTCATGCACTATTACAAAAAAAAATTGGTGTGTCTGTTGTATTCCTTATGGTTTTTAAATGGAGCTTCTATGAACATGTGTATTTTTTTCTTGTAACCTATACTATATATTGTAAAGCCCCAACCCCACAATGTCGGATTATACGCCATTTAAAATCAGAGTTAGAAAATTTTATCTCTGAAAAATATGTGTTTTGGGTGAAAATTGTCAAAAACAGAAGGTTTTCGGGTTAAAATGAAAATATAATGGTCCGCTTGTACCAATTGGTGCGCCGGCCCGGACCATTGGCCCTATATAAGGGATGAGATGGTGTGTCTGGTCAAAACCACCATACCTCCACACTCTCTCTCTCTGCAAAAACCCTAACCTCCGCTTAAGTGTTTTTCTCGAACTTCTCTCTTGATACCTAACCTATGCTCGTGATTCTTGTTGAAACGGGTTCGAAATCAAAATCTGCACTCACTCATGGTCATGATTCTGTGTTTGGTTCAGTAAATCGCGTGATTTTTAAAGATTTAGGACTCGGTTTCTTAAAACCTTGATGATCTTTGGTTAAACGGGTTTTAGGGCATGATAACTTGATTTTTTTGTGAATTTTCGGATATGGCTATGTTACCATCAAGCTTGGATCATAACATTTGTGTGTATCTTGGAGCGTCTGCCAAATGGAGAGCACATTTTGGAATCATATTCGATTTTATGCAAAGATCTCATATCTTTTATGCAGCAACTCATAATTGTGTACCTTACGAGGATATTAGATATTATCAACACGTTTTGGAATGCAGCTCAGATAGATTGTACAGTTGTTCCACCAGTTATTCGATCAAGGATAAATGATACTTATATTGTCATTACAGAGGCTGATGTTCGTCGAGTTATTCATTTGGACGATCAAGCAACATATATAACAGAAATTCCCGAAGCAGATATTATTGGGTTGATGAGAAGAATCAAATATGATGGAAATTTGACAGCAAAGTGGTTGATCAAGTCAAATGTGTGTCCACCATATAAATACTTACTTCATGTTATTGTTAGGTGTTTTGGGAACAGATTTTCTGGATATGATGAAGTGGACATGAAGGTTTTATCCTTTATCACAGCCTTGGTGATGAATAAAACTTTCAATTTTTCTGGTTGGATATTTGCTTACATGAAGGAGAACATAATAGTGAAGCAAAAGAAAAGTTTGTTGTATCCAAGGTTTATTCAAATGATACTTGATGAGTCAAATCCTGCACTTCTGAAGAATCCGGCATTTATTATGAAGCTGAAGCATATGAATGAATTGGCTGTCAGTAAATTGCTAGTTTATCAGAAGCGAAAAGGGGCAAATGTACCTCCATCTGTTAAAAGACTTATTGGACATCTTGCTAAAGCAGATTATGTGGCTTCTGCATGATGATAACTCAAATGATGAGTTAGAGTATGATGATAATGGTGAGCCTATCAATGTTGGTCAAAATCAAGCTGAGAACCCAGAACCACAAATTCATAATCAAGGACCTGCCAATCAAGAACCTGTGCAACAACAACAAATTAATCAAGATCAAGTCGTTCAAGAACAAGTGATTCAAGATCCAATTGGTAATGCTGAGGGAGTTGAGAATATTGCTGTTAATGCTCAAGATGATGAGTTGATGGCTGATGTTGATGCTGATGTTTCTGATGCTGATGATGATGATGATGATGATGATGATCTTAGTTGTTGATACATGGTTTCTGATCGTCATGTGAAGTATCGAGAACAAGACGGAACGTGCAAGTTTAGGTCTGGCCGAACCTTGGCCGAACTCCAGGTTCGGAGCCGCCGAGGCTTGGCCGAACCTGAGGTTCGGCCAGTCGTGTTTTCAGCCTATAAATATGTTCGTCTTGTATAGAATTGTAGAGCTTCCGGGTCATAACTTTCTCTGAGTGTACTTTGTGGTCTCTGTGGTTAATACAAGTCTCAGTTGTATTTACTCTCTGCGTTTTACTCACATTACATTGATTTCTATACGACTAAGTAGAAGATCCACACGCTCAAGGCAATTTCAAGTGGTATCAGAGCATTTGGTTTGTTCTACTAGTCGGAGATCAGTGTTTGTTCGTGTTTTCGAGTTCAAATTCACGTTTTTGGGTTTCAAAATTCGTTTATCATCTTCATTTCTCAAAATTATCGTTCAAAACATCATGATTCACGTCAAATATGTATGTGGTTGCTCATTTTCATTTGATTGAGTGTTTACTGCTCGAGAGGTGTCGATTTCAGTGAGTTTTTCCAAGTTTTTCCGAAATTTCGCGTTCGGCCGAACTCAACGTTCGGTGTAACTGCTCCGTACTTCAAGTTCGGAGGACTCTCGGTCATAACCGCTCCGAACTCCTGGTTCGGAGTTCGTTCGGAGAATCTTCTATTGTTCGGTGTTCGTTCAGAGTGCGTTGTCTATTTTTCCTCGTTCGGTGAGTGTTCGGACAAGGTTCGGAGGATTTCGGAGTTAACAAGGTTCGGTGAGAGTTCGGAGATAGTTCGGACTGTATTTCTGAGTTCGGATCAAGTTCGGAGAACGTTCGGAGGGTATATTAAGTTCGGACGAGGTTCGGAGTGAACAGTAGTAACCTGTGTTTCGAAAATGTCCGATTTTCAAGCGTTCGCGGCTATTCAAAACTCAGTTCAAGCGACTATGCAAACGATGATGAACTATGATAATGAAATTGGAACAAGTCAGAAAGTTCCCAAATTGCTAAAGTTGGAAGATTATCATAGTTGGGTTAAACGGTTCGAAGCATATGTTGACACGAATGACATTGATATGTGGTTATCATTTACTGATCAATATGTTTATCCTAAAGATGAAACCGGTGAACCTGTTCTTCAAAGAAAAATGACATCTGAGCAAAAGAAAGCTTATCAAGCAGAGAAAAAGGCTTATGGTACTTTAACGATGGCTTTGCCTAAAGAGTTACTTCATCAATTTGCTGGTAATTACACATCGAAAAGTCTATGGGATGCTTTAGAGAAAAGATGTGAAGGCAATGACCAGTACAAGAAAAGTCGACAAAAGGTTTTGAAGAAAGAGTTTGATAGTTTCAAACATTATCAGAATGAAACGATTCCCAATCTGATTGCAAGATTTGCTCATCTGATGAGTGAAATGCGCTTGGTGAATCTTACTAAAGACGAAGCTGATATGAAAGAGAAGATTTTGGAAGCTCTACCTGAAAAATGGGAGAATTATGTTATGATGATTACTCATGACAAGGATTTTCAAGGATTGTCTTTCAATGATTTAGTTCAAAGAATTCAGGCTAGGGATATGGAATTGATGGTGAACAAGTCTCTTCCTACACAAATTCAGAATCCTGCAGTGTATCATGGTGAAAATGATTCTACAATGAATGCTGGGAAATCGAATATTCTTAATTCTGCACCCCCAACAGCCTTTCTGGCAGGTAAATCTGAATCTTCAAGTTATTCATCTGCTGGTTGTACTGTTTCAATTCCGAGTTCTTCGACTCCTAGTGCATTATCTGCTCAAACTGTTGATGATTATAATGCATTAATGTCTGCTTTGGTATCTTCGTATTTTGGTGTTATCACGGGTGCTGTGAGTAATGCTGAGTTAGCAAATGAAGATTATGATCAGATTGATTATGATCATTTGGAGGAAATGGATCTAAATTGGCAGTATGCAATGCTGGTTCGACGAACGAAGAAAATTTTTCAACAGAACTGGGAAGAAGAGATTGAATCAGGAGGGTAAGATTGGTTTGGATAAATCTAAGGTAAAATGTTACAAGTGTGCAAATTATGGTCACTTTGCTCGAGAATGTCCAAGTTCTGCAGACCATAAATTGAAGACTGGTCAACATGCACATTTAGTTTATCATCCATCAACTAAAGCTGAGAAGGTTGAGCTGAAGTCTGCTAATCTTGTTCATGATTGGACCAATACTTTTCCATATTCAAGTGAATTTGCGTGGAATGCAGATACTGACGTTAAAAAGAATCAGACTAAACCTTCAATTGCATTGACTGTTCGTCATATTGATGATGATAGCATCTTAACTGATTCTGATTCTTATTCAAGTGTATCTTTGGTTCAAGAAGAATTACCTAGAGTCTCTGAGAGTTCAAAGGTTGAAGAGACTGAATGTCTTAAATGTAAGAAATTTCTTCAGGAGATTGCAAGTTTTGAACAAAGTCGTCAAATATCGACTGAAGAGATAGTGGTGTTAAAGCAAGAATTGGAAGATTTTCAAAAGAAGTATTATGAGTTGGTTCATGTTCATGAAGATGTTTTAAAAGAGAAAGCAACATTGGCTGAAGAGTGTGAGAAAGCAAAAGCAGAAGCTTTAGATGCAGCTCAAGATTTTGAAAATCTGTTTGAGAAAAGTTATCCGGTTCAGAAAAAGTATGAAGAAGCTACAGCTCCTATTGCTACAACTGCTGTTACTGTTGAAAAGCTTTAGAACAAAATTTCTATGCTTCAAGATGAAAATACTCTCTATCGTGACAAGAATGAAGTGTTGACTAAAGATGTTGAAGTTTACAAGAAAAAGAGGGAAAGTGTTCTTGAAGAGTTATTTGCTGAATGTGAGATCCGAAAGTTACAAACTTATGAATATGATGATCTCAATGCAAAGTTCATCAAGTCACAGAAAGAAGTTTTTGAAGCTCAACAAAAGATCAATGATTTAAAACTGGAGATTTTGGAGTTGAAGCGGCAAGTGAAGAATTGCAATTTATCACCAACAATGCTAAATTTCTTATACAAGCAGGATCAGAGTTCAGATAGTTCTCAGAAGGCTGATGTTCACTTGGTTCCTCAACCAGTGGATTTAACTGAAGTTACTGCTGCTCAAATTGATCCAAAAGATGAATTGCATGATTATTCCAAGTTTGCTACTCCACCCAAGAAGAATAAATCTAAGTCCAAAAAGAAGGAAAAGCCTTTGGGTGAAGTTCCAAAATTTGTGTCAAAGTCTGTTTTGTTGGAGAATGAGAAGGTTTTTGATAAGGTTGTGTCAAGTTCTTCATCTGCAACTGAAGAAGAAAAAGTTTTGGTTGAGAAGAACAGGCTGAAGGATATCAAAGCCAAATTTACTAGTGAAGCTAAGGCGAGAGAAGCTTCGGGTTCTTCCTCAAGTACTTCAAAGGTTTCAGGCTCCAAACACAAAGGTGTGGGGTTTGTTGTGAAGGAAGAATTGATTCAAACAAAGAAACCGGTGAAAGTTGCCAAGGCTCCTAAAGCAAAGAATGCAAAGAAATCACCATCTCAGAAGGAATTCACTTACTATTCTGGAAGATCGTCATCTTCAAGGAGTCCATCTCCTAGGTATGATTCCTCTGATGATTTCTTTGACAATTTTGATTCTGAGCATTCATTTGGTTTTTCAAAATCCAAATCATTTTCAAATGTGTTTCGAGAAAGACTTTGTTATGTATGTCGTCAACCAGGACATCTAGCTGCTGATTGTCCGACGACTGCATATATCCACAAAACTGCCAAATATGTGGATAACAAAGGTCAAATTTTTGATGAACCATGGTCCCCAAAGATAAAATCAAATCGTAAATCGTCTTGGTCTAAACCAAGTACGTCGGTTGAGTCTGATTCAGGTTCTGATCAAAAATTGAAAATTTTACAAATTTGGAAACCAAAAGTTGTTTCCAAGGCCAACAATGACTTTGTGGAAGACACCGGGCGACCCGACGATGTTACATCGGGTCGATCCCAGAGCGACTAATGATTTATTTGGTGTCAACAGGTGTTTCAGGAAGACCTTTCAGTGATTGGATAATTGCTGCTTGTGAAATATCTGTTCTAATTAAACTGAATTTCCAAATCATTTTTGTTTTCACAAAAGACTTAAACTGCAAAGTATTCGTGTTGGTTGATCAATTTTTCGTTTGTTTTCCACTCCATCTCATTCTGAGGGGGAGTTTGTTTTTGCAAAAATACAAAAATAGTGTGTTGTTTTTCAAATCGTAAAAATGAAAATCTATAAATAGAGTTGTCATTTTTAGGGGGAGAAATTTGAAAAAGCCAAAAACATTGAAAAATGAGAAATTGTATCTGACATGAATGGGAAATGATGGTACATTGGCTGACATCGTCTGACTCATGGATAAAATAGATGACAAAGCCATAAGACCATTTGATCGATGTGCAAGGTAGGCTCGGCAAATCAGAAAGTATACGAATGTGATATACACTAAATCTGATGCTTGACCTAGTGGACAACATCTTGATGCATATCTCATGATATATCACAGAAAAAGATATGTGAAAAATAAAATGAGAAGTCACTGTGTATACATGTGTTCATTTTGCAAAGATTTAAACTTGTTTGATTTTCTTTATTTTGTCAAACGATCGGACTTTCTCTGCGTGTCGAAAGACCGACCTGATCGTTGTTCGTTTGACGTTCTGCTTTATTTTCTTTGGTGTTTCGTATAACTCATCGGACTTTCTCTGCGTGTACGGGAGTACCGACCTGATTGTTGTTGAGTTATACAATTTCAACTTGTTTTATTTTCTTATTTTGTTAAATCCGAGGCCTTATCTGCGTATCGAAAGATCGACCTTAAGGTAGACGATTTAACGTTCTTATTTCTTTTTGCATGGAACACAGTTGACTATATCATGAATACAATCATTATGTGATTAATATCACAAGTGAAATCACAAAATGTGATAAGCAAAGCATATCTGAGTATGTCTGATAGTGTGGGGTACACTGGTCATTGCAAATTTAATCAATACTTTAACATATCCAGATGTTATGAGTATGATTGTGCCAGAGTTTAAAATTGGACAAATTATATCTGCAATCGGCATGGCTTATGTGCTACAATAATCGAAATTGAAGTGTAGTTCAGCATGTTATGACCAATATGATCCCAAGTCGTGATCTTTCTCACAAAAGACAAAAATAGTGTATGATTCTGTATGACATTTACTTTCTTATCAGAAAATACCAAAAAGATTTTAGGTGTGTTTTGATATAAAGTTTCTAAAAGTCAAAAAGATTTTGTTTCTGATTTGTTTTCGATTGATCAACACGAAATTACGAAATCATTTTCAAAATCAAAATATCTTGGAGTCTCGAAGAGACGTTTTGCGCCAAGATTATTTATGTTGGCAGGTTTCTAAGTGGAAGAGAACATCACAACTTCAAGTCTTCTGAAGGTTGTTGATAAAGAGACTACACACGTTGCAATATCAAGTATTCAAGATTGAACTCATCGTCTAGAGTCGAGGAGGAGTTTGATTGAAGATACAAGATACAAGTTTTGTTAATAGAAGATGATACTGCACATGCCGAGGGGGAGTTTGTTGATACATGGTTTCTGATCGTCATGTGAAGTATCGAGAACAAGACGGAATGTGCAAGTTTAGGTCTGGCCGAACCTTGGCCGAACTCCAGGTTCGGAGCCGCCGAAGCTTGGCCGAACCTGAGGTTCGGCCAGTCGTGTTTTCAGCCTATAAATATGTTCGTCTTGTATAGAATTGTAGAGCTTCCGGGTCATAACTTTCTCTGAGTGTACTTTGTGGTCTCTGTGGTTAATACAAGTCTCAGTTGTATTTACTCTCTGCGTTTTACTCATATTACATTGATTTCTATACGACTAAGTAGAAGATCCACACGCTCAAGGCAATTTCATTAGTTCGTCTGACACTAATTCATATTCTGGAGATTATGTTATGATTATGCATAATGGCAGAGGTATTCCCGTGAGAAAAGGTTCGAAAGCTCACATAGCTTATTTAAAGTCTCAAAATTAAGATACTTCAATGTATGAACAACGTACAGCTCAGCTTGACAATTCTGAAACCGATACTGATCCATCTTATGCTCCTGAAATGGAAGAATCGGGTTCAAGAGCTGCTATTACCGGAAAGGGTAAAGCTCCAATGCAAGCAATTGGAAAGCGTATAAAGACCATGTCTAGACCGAAGATGTTGGTGAAACGTGGTTCATTTCTTGCTGATTCAAGAAGAGATTTGTTTGGTAATTCACCTAGCAAGAAGCAAAAAGTCTCAAGTACAAAGTCTTCAGTTCCAGTTTCAACCACAACTACAACTGCTAATATTCAAAGTTCTGTTAATCCACCTGCTCAAATTAGAAAGATTACATTCAAAGCTCCTGCATTCGTTACCTCTACGACTACAACAACAACTTCTTAGCCTACTTCATCGAATGTTATTCCAGTTGATCGTCAACTTGCTTTGCTTACATCTCAGGTTACATCATTGCAAGAGACGGGTCGTAAAAGATCTTTGGAGATTCAAGAATTAAGAAACAATGTTTAAATGTTGAAAGATCGTGATCAAGTCAAAGATCGGGAGATTAGCCGTTTAATGCACATTTCTACTTCTCTGGGTGAGCAGCTAAGCTTTCTGCTAAAATCATTACCTGCTCAGGGGGAGATTAATATTAAAGAAACTTGTAAAGGAGATGGTCTGGAATTTTTTAACGATGAAGAGGAGGACCCAGAAGGAGGTGTAGGTGGTGATGGTGCTGGTAGAGCGGGTACTTCTAGTTCGGCTGGTACATCTACTGCTGCTGGTACATCTCAAGGGGAGAAGGTTGTTGGAGGCGATGAATATGATGTTATTCTAATTTCTCGCGGTGTGATTGAAGAAGGAGAATTTATTCATACATTTTCAAAAGAACAACTTGCAGTGATATATGCTTTGAATATGGAAGAAGTTGATGAAGTTCCTATTGCTGAACCTTATAATGAAAATGATTCGAGTGAAGACGTTGAAGTTGAAGAGGAACAAGTAGAAGTTGAGGATATAACTACTAAAGAATATCCTGACGATCCAAAAGTGTATGGAAATTTCAAAGATGATTATTCTTCTACAGGTTTTAACTTCTTTGGCAAAGATGATGAAGAGGAAGCGAAATAAGAGTTGAAAAAGAAAGAAGCTGAGAAAAACTCTAAGACGAATGAGTCTGATAGTTTCGCTGAAGAGCAGGAACGTAGAAAGTTATTTGATGAATGAGTGAAGGAGTAGAAAACGAATTATGTACCTCCAGTGAAGCCTGTAAAGCAAAGACATTATGTCGACAACAAAGGTGAAGCTGTTGGTAACATCATTAGTTAGATGTATGATTCTCAACTGAAGTGCTATGAAATTAAAAAAGAGTTTGGAATCATTTACTTGAAGAAAGCTAAAAGAGATACGTTACCGGTCTGTGATGTGAGGGAGTTGACCAGGAAACCATTCTTGAATCAAGGTAAAAATGGTCTTGCTAGTTTCTTTCAAGGAATGCTTCTTAGAGAATGTCAAGGAAGATTCAGATACTTGAAGCCTTAAAGACCGAAGTATGAAAAGCAGCCCATGAAAATCTATTTAGGAACTGGAAAACCGCTCATAGTGTTGAAATACAGAAAGCCAGTTCAACTTAAGAAGATATTTTTAAAGAAATTACAGCAGAATTTCATTCAAACATTGAAGTGGTGGTACCATGACAACAGAACTAGAGAAGCGGTGATCGTGATTAACAAAAATAATAAGGTGGTTCGGATATTTGATCCGATGTGGTTAATGAATTTGTCTGAAGCTGATATTGACAAACTCTATCACAACAAATCCTATATCATGTTGATGATTAAGAACAAGCGCTATAATTTTAGAAGGTGATACGAGTCTGTTATGCTTTTGGGATTCATTCTGGAAAAAACGAACGAAGATTTTGGAAGAAGACTGAGACGAAAGCTTCTAAAGACTAGCATGAGACAAGGGGGAGTTTGTTAGAACAAGTTTTGATGTCTAATGCTAGGTCTAGGTGGTTGTTGTTTACGTTGTTGATTTTATGTGAGAATGCTCCAGCGTACCATGAGGCGTACCAGTTGGTCCGTCGCAGTGAACCAATTGGTACGTTGAGTTAAATGGTACGCCGCACCAGATTAGTATAAATAGTTCAGTCTCTTTGTTTAGATCAGAACTGTGAGATTAACTGTGTGTTTCTGGTGAGAGCATTCTGGAGTCCTTATTGTACACTGATTGTTGCTAATACACGAAGTGTTATTTGCTGGGATTTGGACAGTGGTATACGGATGCCTAGTGACGTTAAAAAAAAACTTTTCCGTTAGATTAAAACATTACCGACCGGGTTTAGTAAATTAGGAGTTAAAACGGATTAAACTGGTAATCCGTTTACGCAGCGGAATTAATAACTTTACTAATATTAGACGCGTAAACCGTTGGTGTCGAAATCGTGTCAACAGGATCACGATCACCAAAACACACAAACATCATTTCGCGTTAAACCGGTTAACGCGAAAAACATTACCGATTACATTAATCGTAATTAAACATCTAAACTAAAACGGAGTTTAGATATACCTTGACGATGTTGAACAAACGCTCAAGACACGGAGTTTCAACGAATGAATCGCTAGGTTGAAACAGACCACTTTCGATCTCCAACGGTTGTCGCGTATTGCGATGATTCTCGTAGTCCGATATCACGTACGGCTACGGGACTGCGTTTATGACCCGTGGTCATTACGCATCGGGAGAGTACAGTTTTACTTACGTCACGTCTCGCGAGAGTACGAGATCAATCGGAATCAAGTCCGATTGCAACCGGAGACGGCGCACGGCGAAAGGCGTCGGTGCTCGCGTCGACAATCGACGGTCAAGCGATGGTAGGAGAGCGGCAGTAGTGGTGACGGGTGACGACAGCGAGCGGCGGCGGCGATTTACACGGTGGTGATCGGCACTTTTGCTGCGGCGATTGGCGGCAAACCGAGCGGCCGATCAATGCGTACGAGGCGGTGATCTCTAGACCGTAAAGCGGTCTACGGGCGTTGACTGACAAAACACCCTAGCGAGCAACAAGCACCAAGATACGGTGGCTCAAAGATGACCATCGGAGGAGCGGTGGCGACGATCAGCGCAACAACGGCATCGCCGTTTTTCCTTCTTGGGTTTCGGCCGAGAATTGAAGGAGACGTAAAGTCTCTTTTTCTTTTCTTAGCTGTCGTCGAGATTCAATCGGGTGATTAAGGTTAATCCCTAACCATCTAATTTTTATTAGATGTCCGGCCCATTTTGATGGTAAAGCCAGTTTTCGTACGCGAGCCCACAAGCTAATGTTAGTAAACATTTCACTAACGTATAACTCGATCGTGATTTTAAAATAAAAACACTTTTATTTAAATATCGTTCACCCTTTATTATTAAGCCGGTTAATAATAATATTATTGATTATTAATTATTTATAACAAGTATAAATAATATATATTTAATCAAACGTTTCCGTTTCTTTTACCGGTTAACTAGTAAGTGGGTTTAGAGTTCGTTGCACCCGGTGTAACTCTTACGGGTCATAACCGGGTCGGGTTCAAGATTTGTCGGGTCTGGACACTTAATATCCAACATTATTTACCTTGTGTTTGTGATTCGGATTACTCGTTTGACTTCGCATTTGGTAGACCGATCCATCCCATGTACTTACACTTACGTCATACTACACTTCCCTAGTGGAATATTACAACATGATCCACTTGTACTAGTGGACAACTACTACATACTCCACTTATTAGTGAATGAATAAGACAAATAATAATATGTAAGTGTTTTCGTCACTAAAAGAGTGATTAAGCCTAAGCACACACATTATTCACTATAAGAGTGATCAACCTTTATTTGTTGCTAAGCACACATTAAAACATCATCTCCAGAGTGAGTAGTCAGTCAAGTTCCCGGTCTGGCCTTTTGGAGTGGTTATCTGGTATGCCTAGCTCTTTTTCAAACCATGAAGTGGACTCTTTAATAAGGATGTATGTAGTGTCCAGGTCGGTTAAGTATAACGACACAATACTTCCTCGTTTTGGGGCAACCAGCCGAATCCATTCATAACCCGGGAGGAACCATTGAAGCAGAGCTAATGTATTCCTATTTTCTTTGGGAAAATCACCGAGTTGACAGTCCACAAGGTACTGGAGCAACTTGGCAGAGTTAAAACTCATAGCAATGATATGAGATTTGAACAGGTACCAAAAGAAACAAAGGGCTCTTTTGGAATGTTGTATAGATCCCTGATACGAAAAACATTCAAGAATGCATAATCTGGATGAAAGATAAGACCTTTCATAAACAAACCATGTTTTCTGAGGGTGATCGTGTGGAACACCTTATAGTTCAGGAGTGATCTTCCTTTTAGAGCATGAATAGCAATTATTTCTATGATTTCATTGGGAATTTTCTTTTCTTCGAACTCCTGTCTGAAGCTGGCTATGGCCTGGGGGCTCGTTGAGCTGATAGTGTTCATGGTGAACACAGATAGTAATATGCGGTGGGGCTGGACCATGCTGGTATCTCCAGGGTCATGTGGATTATCATCTAGATTCCTTGGGAGAAACAACTTATAGGCTTCGTGGAGAGGCAAGGACTTATTGTCATGGGCAATGATGGCACTTTCCCATTCATTGGGATGTTCATTACCTGGTAGTCCAAAGTCTCTTCCTTCTAAGATATTCCAGGGAATATCTAAGTCCATCCTTATGTTCATCCAATCATCGTGCTGGCTTATCTCATAGTAGAACCCTGAAGGGTTAATTTCATACCACACATGGTACAGGTAGGTGTAGCATTGGAGTCAACATCGATGAACAGTGCGTCACCAAAGTTGTCCTGACCTGGTACCATGATATCAAGGGAGTGGTTTTGTACTCGATATGCCATCTGGTAGTGGAAAGTTTCCTAGAAGGTATTAACTTGTGAGGTTCCGCCAATCTGGATCTGAGCGTTCAAGGCCGTCAATAAAGACGGATCATTGAGGGGCATATTGAAATCTGGGTAAAAGGTAACAAAGATTGTTCCAGTGTTTAGTGTGGTTTGAATAGTACCAATAAAGGCGTGTTGATACTCTTCAAATATGGTATCGACCAAGGCGATACGGGAGAAAGCTGGTAAACATTTTCTACCATGGAAAGTAAGGGCAAGCCTTACAGCGCAAAAATGGATATGTGTATATCATTGGGCTAGACAGACTCTTGGAAGGTCATGTGGGAGGGAGAGTGGGATGAGGTGTTCGGCTTTTGTAGCATGTAACTTATGGGAATCAAACTTGGAGGCCTGAACAAACTCTTTGGGACCTATGTTTGAAGGTGGGATGGGAATATTTTTGACTCGTGTTGAGAACGATTTTTGTGGTTTTGAGAAGACACTATAGGGGTTTACTAGGGGGAGGGTAGACACACGGTTCTTAGATTCATCCTAGAGATATGAAATTTCATATAACGCGTCAATCTTATATGATAACGGACGACGAAAACTAGAAGAAGAAGAAAAGGAATGGAACAAATTACCATGATCTTGATTCATAGCTGGGTTTAGACATCTACAACACTCTATCTAAATTTTCCAAGGTCGTACCAAATTCGAGATTACTGGGACATCCTCGTCGTCTTACAACTTAACAACAAACTTTCTTTTTATTTCGATCTAGGGTTTAGTGTGTCGGACCAATCGGGTAGAACCTAGCTAGGTTGGTTTTTTAATGGCAGAGCTCAGCACATACGTCTGCAGGGTCGGAGCATACTAATCTAAAACCTTGGGTAGGGTAAATAGGAGCGAAACCGCTCTGATACCAATAATGGTAGGGGCTGATCTATATAAGACCAGTAAAAAGGGGTACAGGTGGAAGGGAGATAGAGGGGTTTGACACACTCTAGTATTACTGGGAACTCTCAAGACTCTTATGTAAATGCTCCTCTTGATAAAATTTCTTTTGAAAACTCTTTACAAATACTAGAGAGAAAGAAAGAAGTAATGATCTGGACTCTCGACAGGCGGAAGGGGGATAGAGTGGTTTGACACACTCATTCACTACTGAAACTCTCAAGACTCTTATGTAAGTACTCCTCTTGAGAAAAGTTCTTATGAAGAACTTATGAAGACTTTTTACAAATACTAGAGAGTAAGATAGAAGTAATGTTTTATTTCAAACAAGGTGTCCTACAATGAAGAGAATGCCTTCCTTTTATAGACCAAGGAAGGGCTTGATTACATCATTACTTCCGTCATACTACACTTCCCTAGTGGAAGAATACAACATGATTCACTTGTACTAGTGGACAACTACTACATACTCCACTTACTAGTGGATGAAAATAGACAAACAATATTACGTAAGTTCTTATGTCACTTTAAGAGTGATTTAAGCATTCTTCTAAGCACACTTATTAATCACTATAAGATTGATCAACCTTTATTTGATTCTAAGCACACATAAGAACATAACCATCTTCTGATGAGTCCGGGGTGAGTAGTCACTCAGGTTCACGGTCTGGCCGTTTGGAGTGTTTATCTGGCATGCCCAGTTATTTTTCAAACCATGAAGTGGACTCTTTAAGAAGGTGGGTACAGATATAGTGCCTACTTGCTATATCCCAATCTTTCGAGTAAGGATCTTTGTTCATCCAAACATTTTGGCCATGCCAGATATTTGAGGCCATATCTTCTTCTTTTACATTATTCGCATAGGCTAGGAATATGCATAGTCTTTTCCACTGAGTGTTCTTATTCTTGTGCTTGAGATTATAGCTAGAAGGCTTGCAGTTTGTCCATTCGTGTATGAAGCACAAAGGAGCATGTAGGATAACAGCCTTATTACTGCGAATTGTTAGAGCATATTCCTATGCTATAGAGTGTCTCGTGTATTGTATCTAAGTGAGCATTTGTGTGAGTCAAAGTGTCAACATACCAAGGGTCGTACCATACTGGTCCGCCGTACCAATTGGTACGGGCGTACCAATTGGTCCGCTATATGGTACGCCAGTTAGTATGTGGATACTATAAATAGATTTGCGTTAGAATGAGAGACTAACAGTTCTGTCATTCTACACCTTTTCTGTGTGTGTGTGTGTTCTACAGAGAGAAACCAGAGAGTTCTTCTTGTAATCTTCAAGTGATCAATAAGAAAAATTGATTACTAACAGCATTGTTCATCGATGTTGAATCCAATGCTACACCTACCTGTACCTATGTTCCAAGACAGTTATCCAGAGACAAGCTCACAAAGCTCCTCCCAGAAAAATGGATTACTAACTACCAACAGATCCACTAAGCACCAGTCCAGACCACAACAGCCCCTGATTTTGTTCGCCACCAAGACGGACAGGTTGAGATCAGGTTTAAGAAACAAGATCGAAAAAATGTTTCTTCAACCATCAACATGATACAACCAAACATCCTCCATCCCAGCCAAAATAATGCTTCACCCTCACCCCTGCTTCACCATCCACAGATTTCCTAGCCGACTTCCCGCCCTTAACCACCTTTGAAGATCCCCAGCAGAGAACAAAACATAGCTGGAAGATACAGACCCCAAACTTCATATGACCAAATGGTGCAACTGGTTCTATCACGTCTGCTGAAGCAACATTAAACTGGCAAAGTGAAAATGCTATTGCCCAGAACAATGATCTTAAAGCTATCTTGGCCCAACAAAGAAATATTTCAATAAGTCAAGATGCCTTAGTAAGCAAAGTTGATGCTTTGACAGAAATCATATACAAAGTCAGGTCCAAGATCAACGAACTTCATCATGAACTTCTTCTCATAGTTCATAATACTTCAGCCTCAGAAAACCCAAAGGTATTGATACAAAGGGAGGCAGAAATGAAGTTCCTCAAGGCTCAACTCAGTGACCTTGAGATACAACATAAACAACAAAGAGTTTCAACACAGATGGATGACCCGTAGAGATTACCATCCACACCATTCTCGAGAACGTCTTTTGATCCACAACCTTTGCAAACATCATGGATCTTCCAAAAGTCACCATCCTTAAACCTCTGGTCAAAGGAACAAGCACAGATCAAAACCCGGGCCCGAAAGGCCTCCCCAGCGAAGAGTGTATCCTCAGTAAGCGCAAAACCATCTACGAGCGAATATATTCCAGATGATAGCCTGATGATTGCCTCTTCAAGAAACCCAGGATAACTACCGTTTAAAAAAGGAAAATCCCACTTCTTCCTTTTTACATGCTCTCCAAAGAGATGAGCGCATGACACTCCCGTTCGTTACGCCAGTCTGTTAGAGCATATTCCTATGCTACATTATGTCTCGTGTATTGTATCTAGATTAGAGCGTCTTTGTGAGTCGGAGAGTGAACATACCATGGTGGTCGTACCATATGGTCCACTGTACCATTGGTATGCCCGTACCAATTAGTCCACCAGTTGGTATGCCAGCCAGTATGTTGTTACTATAAATAGTTTGTGTTAGAGAGAGCTCAGTTACTTCTGTCATTCCATATCTTGTTAACTGTGTGTAACTCAGTGTGCTCTCTCTATCTCTCTTTAGACTTTGTGTAACCATCTAAGTGATTCAATAAAGCAAAGCTTTATTTACCATGTGTTCATTACGTATTGATCGAATCATGTAGTAGTAAGATCCGTCCAGGTACTTACAAGTGATTTCAGAGCAATCCAGGTTGCTCTACTGCTGTGATTTGGTCATTTTCGAAATCCTAGTGAGAGAAAGTCTACTTTTGGTCCTTTTTTCATAAAATTTTTCAATTTTTTAGTGATTCTGAGGTCAAAAATGATTCCTAAAGCTTATTCATGATGGGTGAAGAACCTGCCTACTCAGAAGTTGATGACACTGTAGAGCAAACTGTCCCAGAAACGAACAGGACAAACACTGACTCTAAACTCCAATTCACCTTTGATGATGTCCCACTATCAGAATGGAGATCAAGAAGTGTCGAAATGTTAGCTTGGTGCTCAACTGATCTCCAATACTTCAGTCTTAACATAGTTAATAAACGCTTTCTAACCAGATGTCAAGGAAAACTTCAGACTAGTACCTAAGTCTTGGTGAGTACAGACAAATAAGGCTCGGATCCTCAAAATATCCAGAGGAATTCATACACTTTATACATAGTGAATTCATTGGTGACCCTACCCAACATACGGTCCATGCCAAAGAAGTATTCCTAAAAATGAAGTGTTGCTCATTTCAGCAAAAGGATCTAGAGATGCATTATAACAGAATGTCTTAAAGATTTTATTGTCTCAATGGCGTTGACGATATAAATCTAAAGCAAGTCTTCGTGAATTCATTTCCTAAATCACTCTCAAATGAAGCCTACCGATCATTAGAGAATAAAGGGAGGACAGTTGCCCAAGCTTCACTTGGTGAACTCTACCAGTTACTAATGAACGGCCTCTCGAAGTTGTGCAATCAAAAAATATTTTTGGTTGACTTTAAAAAAAACAGGAAAACGCCTTGCTCCTGCATGCAATGATAAACACTTAAAAATCAAGTGTAAAGATGAATCCCCGTGCGACTGTTTTGATTCCTCGAAGAAATCCAAATTTAAACGCAAAAAGTTTAAAAAATTTGATTTTTCGCAGGCTCACAGATCAAAATCCAGCAAAGACTAAAAATTTCTAAACAAGAGGTCAAGACGAGGCCGTGACACCGACAGGTGTTATGTCTGTAACAAGAAAGGCCATTTTTCCAGAGACTGCAAGGACAAAAGAAAAACATAAGCCCTTGTTGAAGCTATCAACAAAATTGAACCAGTTAATATCTCTAATCTTGAATCTCTATACTCTTTAGAAGACAAGCCAGGAGAAACGACTGTCTAGTCCATCTTATATGATGATTCATGCTCCAGTGAAGATGAATCAGAATCTTCTAATTCAGACTCCGGCCCGATGACGATTTACATGACGAGTACCTGCACTTGGGAGGCTCACAACAATAAGATACCTCTTCACGATAATAAAAAGGTAAAGTGTTCTAGCTGGAATCAATCATTATTTCCAGGAAAAGATCCACTGAAAAGGTAAACAGGAAAAGAAATGCCTACTCATCACAAAAAAAAAACCAAAAGAAAAGACTGACGTGATGGCGCACCCAAAGATTCCTACAGGTCCAGACAAAGAACCACAGCGTCCTGCTACTGTTCATCAATAGTATCTAAGACCTAACAAAGAACCCTAGTGGCCTGCTACTGCTCATCAACAGGACTGGTACCCTCCCTATTTAAATAGAAGGATAAGCAGAAGAGAAAATCAACCCGCCAAAACAAAAACATTCAAAATGAGTTCTTTAAACCAAAAGCAGAATTCATTCCAGAAGAGATCATGGATGTGATCACCAAACACAAATTAGTGAAAGAAACCCCTTTGAACTAGCCTCACCCTTAAAGCCCATGGTTCAGTCCTCAAAGGTGGCAGATTCCACCCAGACTTCACCTTTCTAAACATTTTTCAGATCAAAATGCTTGATGATTTGCCGACAGAAGCTCTGGTTTTCCTATGGGATCTTACGAATCGGTTTAGGATAGTTATGTCGTTCAATGCACAAAAGCTACTTGCATACCTCATCGATTGCCAGCTAGGGAAATTCCTGTTGACAAAAGGTATACTCTTAGATTCCTTGAATGGTTCCTTCTAGTACATGTATAGACCCAACTCATGGCTTTTTCTCCTAAACAACATTGCACAATAATGTTTTATGATCCTTGCTCTAGCATGCATAACACTTTCCCGTCACACTACATCAGAGCCTAGTATGATATCAACCCTGCTTCCAACTACTTCAAGATAAGCTATTATAAAAATTGGTTTCATGAAAGAGAACAAATGTTGAAAGCAAATCATATAAACAAAGCAGACATCCCACTTGATATCTTAAAAGGAGATATTGGCCTGCTAGACAACGAGCTTGCTATGGAATGGGAACAGGCCATTATTGATAATCTCAAGAAGCACCCATTCTTCTCAAAGGTTCACATAATCGATATGCTAAAAGATCTAACTCAAGAATTCCAAAATATGCCAGATGTCAAGATCTCTTTTCACAATCCGCCAGAGACAAAATAAATCTGAAGAAAGATCTAGAACTTCTCACAGTTATGGACGATCTTTAATAAGTGTGTTTAATAGTGTGCTATTATCTGTGCTTCGAACTAAATAAGTGTTAGTCACTCTTATAGTGATTTATGTGTGTGCTTAGGCTTAATCACTCTTATAGTGACGAAAGCACTTGCGTATTATTGTTTGTTTTATTCATCCACTAGTAAGTGGAGCATATAGTAGTTGTCCACTAGTACAAGTGGATCATGTTATAATCTTCCACTAGGGAAGTATAGTATGACGTAAGTAATGATGTAATTAAGCCCTTCTTAGTCTATAAAAGGAAGGCATTCTCTTCATTGTAACACACACCTTGTTTGAGATAAACATTACGTCTATCATTCTCTCTAGTATTTGTAAAGAGTCTTCATAAGTTCTTCATATGAACTTTTGTCAAGATGACCATTTACATAAGAGTCTTGCGAGTTCCAGTAATAGATAAGTTTGTCAAAGGCTTCCGCCACCAGGTCTAGATCTCTGATCAATCCCTACCCGTTTTTACTAGTCTTATATAGATCAGCCCCCTACCATTATTTAAGGCTTTTGAAATGAAATTTTTTTCTTACTTTTTCTGATCCTCTCAAAAATTTGTTTATTAGTCATAAATAAGTTTTGAAGTCATATTGTAGTAACTTCACTTGATTTTTATAATTTTTTTAAGATTTTTACTAGAATTACAACAATTTACATGTTATTTCTTTAAAAATCAGGAAAATTTGGTTATTTGTCAATGTTTTTATTAAGCTTTTCATAAGTTCAACATAAGCAATACATTTCCTATGATATTAACATGTAAAATAAAATAATCTATAAGCAACAAACGCAAAACACAAATAACATCAAAACACATTACCATGAACCATTTGTAAACTAAACTTAACACCAAAAAAAAAGTTAATAGTTTTTTGTATCAAACACATAATAACAAAATAATGCAAAACCTACAGCTAAGGAGCCTCATCTTCGTCCCCATCGTCATCCGCATCGTCGTCCTGATCATCTATCACCTGGTCAGCATCAGCATCTGGGTCCACAAAGGGCTCTAGCTGAGGTGGTGGCTAAAGTACCACACTGCTACTCTCCGCCAGCTGCCATATACTCTCCACCGTCCACGCATTGAACGCGATGCCGTGTCGTAATAAGTGAGTCTGCTCACGTAGCCTCCCGCATAAAAAGCGCTCGAAAATTATCAAAACATTGTAATGATAAAGGGTTAATCAAATTGAAGATTTATTGTAAAAAAAAACTTATGGGACCGTTTGGGCCCGTACGGCCCGTTTACCCTCCCCCCCCCCCCCCATCCTTCAAACGATCGTTTGGCCTGGAATAGGCCGTTTACTTTTTTTTTGCCCCAACCTTCAAACGATCGTTTGGCATGGAACGAGCCATTTTCCTTTTTTTCTCCCCACCCTCCAAACGACCCTATTTCCGGAATTTTTTTTTGAGTAAATTACGGCTTTCGTCCCTGTTGTTTGCACGTTTTACGTATATGGTCCTCAAACTTCGTTTATTACGTCTTTAGTCCTTAAAATTTATAGGCTCGTTACATCTGTCGTCCCTGAGGCTAACTGACGTTAAATAATTCTGTTAAGTGTGTGTCAAAAGACCATTATACCCTCCTTTAAAAAAGCCAATACAAATATATATAAAAAACAAATCAAAAAACAAAAAAAAACATAAAGCTCATCGTCACCACCAACCAAATATCCTTTCCGTCATTCCTAGTTCACCCACCGCCGCCACCATGTTCATTTGCCGCCACCATGTTCGTCCACCACCACCATGTTAATCTACCACCACCACCATATCCGTTCACCGCCACCAACTTATCCAGGTTATCACCCGTTCCGACGTCTTATCCGGTCATCACCACCAAGAGTTCTGTTCCGGCGTCTTATCTGGTCATCACCACCAACGTTTCCGTTCCGGCGTCGAGATGGGTGAGTCGGTGACAGTCTCCCCTTTCCTAATCGAACCCAGCCGACTTCGATTGTGCAGCCTCTTTTCTAATCGAACCGCAACCTCGTTTTCCATTTCCCTCTCAGCGACGACGACTGAAAATCCCGTTTTAGGGTTCCGCCCTAGTGAGCCAGCGGCGGCTGAACTTCAAGAGGTGACCGAAAGATGGATTGCGGAGGAGGAATTTGATGGAGTTCGAATGAGAAGGATCAAAAAAAAATTTTGGAAACTGACTTCGAATGGGAAGGAATTTGGCTTCCTTTTTGCTGACGATTTAAATTTGGATATGCATTAATTTTTTTTTTGGAAACTGACTTCGACTGGGAAGGATTTGTCAAAAAAAATAACCATTAAAGAAGATTAGAAGATCGAGGGGTTGGGGGTGGTGGTGATGGAGGCCAGAGGTGAAAGGTGTCAAGATGAAATAAAATTGATGAAGATGAAGGTGGGGGTACAATAGTAATTTTATATTTTTATTAATTTTATATATAGGGGTAAAATCGTCATTTCAAAAAAGTTAACAGAATTTTCTAACGTCTGTTAGCCCCAGGGACCAAAGCCGTAACGAGCCGGTAAACTTTGAGGACTAAAACTGTAATAAGTGAAGTTTGAGGACGATAGACGTAAAACGTGCAAACCACAGGGACGAAAGCCGTAATTTACTCTTGTTTCTTTAATGTGTTCTTTGTCATAACACCTAAATCTAAGATCGTTCGGTCAAACTATACAACTAAATCATCTAGTGTTCTAAGTTCAAATCTAAGCTCGTCTAAGGCAAAATCTTATTCTAACAAAATAATCGAATGTAAACGAAGCAAAATAGTGTTACCTACCTGATTTGACGAAGAACAAACGAAGAACACTTGAATATGCTATGGATTCTGAAATTCTTTAAAATTTTCCAAACGATCGCTTTGGTTACAAATGACCAAAAATTTTCTTATATAGCGGGGCCCACGAGTCGTTTTGGGGCCCATGACCCAAGTAAAGAAAAATTATGAATGTCTCGATGGAAATTGCAAATTTATTAAAAATTTACAGAAACTCTCTCTATGAAATTGTATACCGACATATGCAGCATTTCTTAACAAATGTAAATAAATGTGAGTGTTTTTTGTATACAAACATTAAAACAAATTACAGAAGGTCTCTATGATATTGTGTAGATTTCGTTGGCGTCAACCTTACATACATATCTAGACGTTTCTTGTAAATAATCGGTCAATCTATTGCTAGTGATAGATCGTCTCTATGTTTTTTACATATTTGCCAAAGGAGGTACCGAGAACTCCCCTGTCAATTTGGCGTTGATATAATGAATCTCGTTCACGTAGGCAATTGAAATAAATCTGTGAGGCTTCACGTCTTTAGCAAACACCCTTGTCGGAAAAAATATGTGGCACTTTGACTCGAAAATAAGTCAAGTAAAACGAGAACACATGTATACCTATTAACGAAAAGACCCCCACACACTGGCATTTTCAGCCACTTATCCATCAAAGCATTAGCGATATCATCATATATGATGTTGTCTCTTAGTTCCTGACATCCGTATTGTGATACAATATATTCGCGTCTGTGCGTGTCCAGCTTTTTTAACAGGTCAGTGCGAACCTCACGCCAGTTATGTTCGTCCCAACCTAACCCAACAGCCAAAGCACAAAACCCATAATTCCCGTCACTATCCATGTCTTTTGTACTTGCAACGTACGGGTGCATCGCTTCCGGTATAATAGACCGGAAGCGGAGCCAGTTGTTCTTCTCCTCGTCTCCCGGTATCCATTCTTCCTTTGGAGCCTTACCTTTTCTGGACTTCTGGGTCTTTGATGGGTTTTTGGTTACTGGGGCATTAGCACTGTTCCTGGGAGGTTCACGGGTTGTATAAACATGACTTCTAGATTCCTGGGTGCCGAAAAGTTGTGATACAATAATGTTAGAGCATATTCCTATGCTACCTTGTGTCCCATGTATTGTATCTAGATCAGCTGATATTCGTGTGAGTCTTAGGGTGTACGTACCAATGTCCATACCAGTTGGTACGGAGCCAACGTACCAATGGTACGTTGGATGGTACGCTGGACTTAATAATGCTTAATATAAATACTTTGTGTTAGAGAGAGAGCAAAGAATTTCTGTGAGTTTTATCATCATCTTAACTGTGTGTGTTCTAAGGTGTTCTCTCTCTAGATCTTGTAATCTCTTTGTGAATCAATAAAGCCAAGCTTTATTTACTTCGTTGTTATCGTTGTGACCGAATAATACAGTAGTAAGATCCGTCCAGGTACTTACAAGTGGTATCAGAGCAATCCAGGTTGCTCTACTACTGTAATTTGGCCATTTTTTAACTCCTAGTGAGAGAAAGTTTGGGTTTGAGTCGTTTTTCATCAAATTTTTCTTATTCTGAGTGATTCTAAGGTCAAAAATGATTTCTAAATCTTCCTAGAGTGTTTTCGCACCTCACTGTTCCAAATTCTAGTTCAAAAAGTCCAAAATTCGAAAAATCAGTCGATTTCATGATGGTACACTGCTGGTACGCTGGTTGAAGATCTTGGTACGCCGGTTGAACATCTTGGTACGCTAGGCAATCTTCATAGATTTCTGGTACGCTAGTTTTTGGTACGCTAGGCAATCTTCATCCTTGGTACGCGACGGTTATTCACTGGTACGCAGGCAGTTACGTCGTACCAAGTTGGTACGCTGCTTGATCTGGTACGCTGATTTTTCTGGTCCGATTTTTTGGTACGTTGGAGTTTTGGTACGTTGGTGGTACGTTAACCTTTGTTGGTAGGGAAGTCGACATTTTGGTACGCTGAGGGTGGTTTTGGTACGCTAGCAGAATAGTTGTGTTCACTAATACTGACGTAACTTGAGAATCTTTAAGAGTTATGGGAGCTAATACCAGCCAAAACGACCGTCTCGACGAGATCTAGACTTTTACTCGCCTAGTGTCTAGTACCCTCCGGTTTGACCCCCGAAATTCGCTTCTAAGACCTTCGTTTTTGGGTTTGAAGTTTTGACGTTTGATTTTTAACTTCAAAATGAGCGATTTTCAAGCATTTTTAGCTGCTCAAATTTCAATGCAAACCATGATGAACTATGATAATGAGATAGGAACAACTTAGAAGGTTCCTAAGTTGTTACGATTGGAGGATTATCACAATTAGAAGAAACGATTTGAATCATACATCTTTTCTCAAGATGTAGATTGTTGGATTCCGATTGAAAAAGAATATGAGTATCCGATGATAAGTCCTAGAAAGCCAAATATGATTAGTGATTTTGATTATGATGAAAGGAAATTGTTTTCAAGAGAGAAGAAAACTTATAGCTTTCTTACAATGGCTTTACCCAAGGATTTGATGCATCAATTTAAAAATTACACAACTTCTAAGGAATTATGGGATGCTATTGTCGAAAGATGTGAGGGTAATGAGACATATAAGAAGACCCAAATAGAAAGTTTTAAAGAAGGAATTTGATAATTTTGGACATTGCGAGAATGAGAAAATTTCAGACTTGATTGCAAGATTTTCACATTTAATAAACGAACTTGGAGTTTTGCAAGTTACAAAAGAGAATGATGAATTAAAAGATGAAGTTTCTGGAAGCCTTACCTGATAGATGGTAGAATTATGTTGTGATGTTGACAAATGATCCAAGCTACTCATGATGGACATTCAATCAATTGACAAGCAAATTACAGGCTCGAGAAATGGAAATGATTGTGAAAAAGTCAGCAAGTCCTTCTATTCAAAATCCTGAATTATACTTTGGAGAGAATTCTGCCACAGTAAATGCTAAAGCCAAGTCAAGTGTTAGCTCAATTCTAAATCCTGCTCCAACAGCTCTTCTTGCTAGAAAATCTGAAAATTCTGGTTATTCACCAGGTTGCAGTTTCACTATTCCTGATAAATCAACCAACAATTCTATTCATGTTCAAACAGCAGAAGATTTAGCTGCATTGTTCTCTACTTTCATATCATCCTTTTTTGGGTTAATTTTTAGCCAAATTGGTAAATCTGGTTTGTTTCCCGATGATTTATCTCAGATGGATGATGATCAGTTGCATAAGTTAGATTTGGATTGGCAGTTTCCTATGCTAGTTGAAAGATGAAGAAGGTTTATAAAGAAACATGGCAAGAAGTCTATTATTCATGGAGACAAACTTGGATTAGATAAGTCAAAGCTTAAATGTTTCAAATGTTCCAAATTCGGACATTTTGCTCGTGAATGCAATCAATCCTCATCTAGAATCAAGTACTTCGGATAAGCATGATCACAATAAAGAAGTTAAAGCTATGATATCTCAAACTGAAGAAGGTTATGATTGGTCTAAATTAATTTAAGTAAATGAAAGAAAATAAAATGAAACTAATAAAAATTGATCGATCGACACTCGACATGATTTGTGAAGACATCAGGTTTGAAAATCAGGTTTTTAAGATGATTTGTCAAGTAATTTAAGTTAACATGCAAGCAACCACAGTTATTAGCAAATCATATCACCAACTGGTCTTCCTGATCACCTGCATACACCGGATAAAAATTAGATCTTTTTGGATCGACCCAAGTCAATAGCCTTGGGTCACCCAGTGTCTTCCACATAGTCACCGTTGGCCTTAACCTTTAGAGGTCTCCAAAATTTTGAAGAAAAAATTCTGATAACCTTTGAAAATGATTTGGCATTTTTGTGCTCGAAAACCAAAGTCTCAACTAACCATGGGGGTGAAACAGTAGACTTTCTTGGTTTTTGTGACTTATTAAAAATTTTACCATATGCATTAACATATTTGACATTCTTTTGACAAAGAAATGTTTTAGCATCAGATTTGTAATGTGTAGCCGAGGGACAATCTGCAGCATAATGTCCATATCGTCGGAAAAAACTTTCCCGCACGCATTTACGAGAGCAATGTCTCGGTCCGTGATTATTACGGATGGGTAAAGGCGACTGTCTCCAATGGTGTCCTTTAACCGTTCCAACATCTAGGTGAAGTCTTCCTCACGCTCCTAGCTTATGAAGGCGCTGGCAACTAGAAAGGATATTTCGGTTGAGGTCACGCCCACCATTTGAATGTATGGAAACTTGTAGACGTTTGTGCTATACATGGAGTCTATGCCCAGGACGTGCGGAAACGCTCTCCACCATTTGTAGGAGTGTTTGTGCACTAAAAACACGCCATCAACTATGTTCGTTCCCGGGATCGTTCGATCATAGTAAATGTACCCCCCCCCCCCCCCTTAAGTATGCAGGGAGAAGAATAGCTATATAGGGGTATCACCAATCGTGTCTTAACCTTTAATCTTCTGCAGCAGGTTATACAACGTCCTCTTGCTCGACACGTTCTTCGGGTTGTTTTTCTTTATGTTCGTCATCATGTGATGAGGCGGGATCTTTTTGCTTTCTCATCTTCTTCACATTAGCAACCTCCTCATCGTTAAACCTCATCGCCATTGCGTGACCCTCGAGATTATCTGACGGCTCATGGTTATGTTTATGGTTTACCACCTCTAATACCCAACCGACTAGTCTACGGTTGTAACTACCTAAAATCTCGAACGGACATTCACATTTTTTATTGCCCGTCTTTCTCTGCTAAGTACCCTTAGGTTCGTATTTGCCACCACGATCACACCATATCCCGACTTTTATTTACTCTTGAATAATTGGGTGCTTTATAGCACGTCTAGTTGAAAGAACATAACCCTTTGGGCGGGCTCGTTCAGAGGCCCAAGCAAACAGCTCTTGTTTTGATACGAATATCTAAATTATTAAATAACTATCATAATTGCAAGTGGTAATAATATACACATGCTGGGATGACTAAACCGTTATTAATGCAAGTTGTACTTGATCAGTTTAGTAGTACCTACGGATCACATCGTCGTAGTCGTCGTCGTCGTTGTTGTTGTCGTCGTTATTGTTGTTGTCATCGTCATTGTTGTTGTTACTGTTGTTGCCGTCGTTGTTGTTGTTGTTGGAGTATTTAACGTCAGCGTCTCCTTGGTAATTACCATAATAATTTTCACCGTAATTACCTCCATAATTATCATCTCCATAATAGCTGCCGGGATTGTAGCGATGGGAAACAATTCATCGAACCACGACATCTCTTAAAATTTTTCTAGATTAAGAAAAATGATCGAAGAATTGTGGACGATCGATCAATAATACGATCGATCGATATATATATATATATATATATATATATATATATAAGGTTTTGAAAGAATATAACATCACATCGTATAATTTAATCGATTGATTGCCAATTTCAAAAAAAAGGGTAGACACGATCGTTTGAGGGTAAGCGACCGTTTGGGGCCAAACGACCCACTAAAAAAATACTGATTTGATCACTTGAGAAAATAAAGAAAATCAAACAAGTATAAATCTTTGCAAAATAAACGCATGCATACACACGGATATCTCTTATTTTATTTTTGCAGATTTGTCACACCATACCAATCAAGATGAAAAAACCACAATTACCTGGCAGGCATTATCTTGATATCATACTTGCATATATCATATTTGTCACGTATTTTCTCATTTTTAGCAATAACCTGCAGCCTTTACATCTACATTATCCATGGCAGATAACGTATATGCTGATGTACCATCGTTTCTCACTTTTTGTCAGATCAATTTCTGTTTTTGAGATTTTTCATTTTTAATATTTTCCAGTTTCTCCCCCTAAAATTCAAACAAACACTATTTTTTGAATTTTCAAATTTTCTCCCCCTAAACAAATGAAAGAAAATAAAATTAAACTAATAAAAACTGATCGATCGACACTCGACACGATTTGTGAAGACATCAGGTTTGAAAATCAGGTTTTTAAGATGATTTGTCAAGTAATTTAAGTTAACATGCAAGCAACCACAGTTATTAGCAAATCATATCACCAACTGGTCTTCCTGATCACCTGCATACACCGGATAAAAATTAGATCTTTTTGGATCGACCCAAGTCAACAGCCTTGTTGGTCCGAGATCAAACCGTCAACACGATATTCGATCACAAATGAGTGCGGAAACCTCAAATGCGATTGATTCAAGAAACAAGTAGAAGAAATAGATTCAATCTATGAGAAAGATTGAATCTTGAATGAGAAATCTCTAACTTGTTGAAGCTGATCGTAAACTTGAATGCACACAGAAATCGTAAACTTGAAGTTGTATTAGAAAAGCTTGCTCAAAATCATAAACAAATGAGGTTTATATAGTACCTCAATACAAACCCTAAAGAAATCGTAATCAAGAAACCGGCCCACATGGCCCAAATCGTAAACTACAATTAAGCCCATAAGCCCATTAATAAACAAGCCCAAAACTAAAATAAACTAGCCCATTAACTAATGTTCATGCCTTCAATAAAATATAGCCCAACAATCTTCCCCTAGGCATGAACCATTAGATCTTTTACGGCAGCAGCAGATCGAATCTGAATGTATTCTGAGTGTTGTTCGACCACCATCTGTTCGCCACAATCCGGTTTGCCGTCCCATGGAAGATTCCCACCCTCACAGCGTTTTCCAAGTCATTTTCATCTCCGAGAATAGGCTGTGAGGCGAGCAGCTTGATATCCTTTTCTCCAAACCTTAGCAAATCCACCGGATCGTAAAAGCGAAACTGCCTCAGACCCTTGCAGAGAACCACCACCTCGTGTGTCGTTGGATCATAACACCAGCAGTCAAAGTTTTTGACCAAGGTACCATCTTCAATCTCGTCCAACATATTGATAACTCTTGTGCGTTTGGTGGGTGGTCTCCTTGCTTCACCAATAGGCTCTCCAGTCACTGGGTCAGTTTCAGTCTGGACCCACCTTACTTGCTTTAGATCAAAATTTGCAAAGTTATCGACTTGATGGCTCAGCAAATTGTTTCTAATAAGGTCTCCGTCAGGGCTGTTCCATCTGTTTATGTAGGGGGCTCGAAGCAGATTTCTGATCTCAGGCTCAGTCCAAGAATGGAATTGTGCACGAGTTCTATAATATTCAACTGGACTATAGCCATCACGGATCACAGCAAATAATTTCTTCTCGGTGTCGTAATGCCAGCATAAGATGGGTTCACAACTCCCCTTTTTGTCTAAAGCACTTCCTCCAAGATCAAGAGAGTACTGAGTGGGGGCTGGTCCTTGAAAGAATTCTCGGAACCAGTTGTCGTGACCTTCAGGAGCTTTGGAGATCACTCTTCCTCCTCTGGCATAATCAGACATCTCAATATTTTCATCTCCATCGTCTTCATTCATTGCTTCAGCACCTTGCACACCCTGTGATGAACTTTGTTCAGGGGCACTTGAAGATTTTGACTCCACGAGACTTTTCAAGTCAGTAAATTTCTTCTTAAGATCCATCAAAGTCTCATAGAGCCACTTCATTCTATTTTTATCTGCCACCTCCTTTTCTCTCATCCTTCTGTTCTCATCCTTCAGGGCCTTTATCTCATTTTCTCTGAAACGATTCTGAGATATCAAAAAGTTGATATGAGGATCAGTGCTTATCCTCAAATCAATTGGAAGTTCAGCAGCTTGGAAGGGCCTGAAGCTAGGAATAGCTGTTGGCTGACTTATCACAGGAGCAGCGCTCACTTTCACTGGGCTTGGTACAGCGAAAGAATGATCAACCTCTATAAATTGTCCTTCTTCTCGAACTGGGCTACGTTCGGATAGAAGTGGAGTTTCAGTCTGAGCAGGAGCAGGTTGATCTTGAACATCTTCAGCAGCTGTTTCTTCTTGAGCACTGGGACCCTCAGAGCTGGGCCCCGCTGGATGCACTATCATTAAGCTTGAGCTTGTCTTTGACAGCTTGAATCTGATGCTTCTTGGATCTGACCTCTTTCTTGGAGAAGGTTCACGTGCAGGAATTGGTTCTTCAAGAACATCTTCAACATCCAGATTCAGCTCAGGAGGGGTTGTATCACTGCCTGATGATCCGATCATGTCATCCCTTGACCTTTTAAGGTTAAGGGGCCCCAGATTCCCATAGATATCATCATCAGTAATCTCCTGACCAGCAAGTATATCATCCATTACATTCTCTTCATCGGAGGGTATTATTACATCTTCTTCTTGTACATTAACAGCCGGAGTTGCTGTTATGTCTTGTTCTTCAGCAACGGATGCATTAACATTAGGCACAGCAGTTTCAGGTTCATCTTCATCAAACTCTTGTTCCCTTGCTACCTCTGGGAACGCACCCCTCTTTACCCATTCAAGTCTTCCCTGAAAGCTGTTTTTACCCTTTCTATCTTGGGTTTGAAGACCAAAAACCCCACAATCCATCACTTTGATGTCCAACTTCTCTATCCTTTCTTCAATCATCGGGTATTTCTTCATGACCACCATTTGCACAAACCTTGGTGTCATCAAAAATTGTTCTCTGGCACTCAGATCAGCATTGCCTACCCAGTCAGACAGCATCATCTTCGAGAAGTTGAAATCCCAATCTAAGGCCAATGCGATGAAAGCAGTTCCATGAAGTTGATTCAGCTGATCAAAACTGGTTCTCTTGCCTACGAAATGACTTCTGCATATAATGTGCCAGGCACCTCCAATAATGATGGCAGTAGCTTCTTGAAGATAGGCGGAAACTTCCCCTCGTACCCCATAGATTGAGCACCAGCAAGAACAACCTCCTTCGGATACTTGATTGGATCAGTGGCTTTATCAGTAATGTACAGCCCCTTTCTGATATCATCTTCCTTGTAGGATCGTTATTAGTTATGAATAAACTAAAACTAAGCCCTTTACTTGCAAATATAACCCTGCGGAATTAAAGTTATATTTCACTTTACTTAAGCGATATTAAACTCTTGTATAATGTAAATGCTTGATTTGCAGAATAGTAGAGACAACGAAATATCGAATATTCGGCACTATTTGCATTAACTCAAAGCTACACTATTACAAGTGATAACCACACTGATGATGATGTGTAAACTAAGAGATAACATGCTATATATAGTGCTAATGAGATCAATGACAGCCATTGATCTCATGCGATCTAATCTAGACCGTAAACATAAAAGTCAAATACAAACTACTAAAAGAATAAACATCGACAATCGGAATAACTTGCGTGTTGGCAGCAACAATCTACTTTAGGAGAGCGGCTTAAATCTGATTTAGAAGCATACGAGAAGCTTTTGCAGGATTGGACTTGCTGAAAAGACATCTCAGGAAAAGTCAGGTTGAACTCTTTATCTGGTGGATAATCGAGTTCACCCGGAATATTCGCTAAGTACCAAAATTGCTTCTTTCCGCTTGAACTGCCTGTTCCGCTTGAAGTGTGAATTCCGCTTCAACTTCAACTTCAGCCGGAACTAGTAAAATTGGCATTTCAGCCGGAAATCTTCCAAGCTCTATTTTTCCTTACAATCTCCCCCTAAGCTGATGCTGTCAAATTATTCATTGTCTTCAATGTTTATCTTCAAAACTGACTTGTACCCAAAAATTTTCTTCTCCACAACCTACTTGTCAGAAGATCTGATGCTGGCATCAAGATTTTGAGAAAGCTCTTTGGTGTTTGTTTTGGTCACCTTTACATGTTTAATTGAATCCCAGTCCATTTCGTTCCATTCTTCTTGAACAGAAATAGACTCATGGATTGTAAAGGTGCCATCAGCTCTATGAACATAGAATAGCTTCTCCTCTTCTTCCCAAATGATGAATTTGATCTCACTGGTAGGCTCTTCTTCTTCTCCTGCTGATTCATCATCTAAATTGCTTCGATAGAGCATTCCACATTCCAGCACAGATGGCTCAATTAAAAGCCTTAACATGTGCTCCGCTCTTGAAGGGTTCATAACTTCTCTGAGCTTTAGAATGATGTCTGTCATTTGCTGCAGGGTGAGTTGGGAAGTTGCCTTGCGAGCATTTACCACCTGAGTTATGCCATTGGCCATAGTAAAAGTGAAATCAAATGTGGCTTCATCCACTGTCCAACTAGCAATTCGTCTTTTGCTGGGAGGACCTCTTCTCATTTGTTTTTGATTTCTTTTAGACTCTGGCATGCATCAACTTTCTCTTCTTAATTTCCCTCTCTTCATCAGAATTACCAGCAGATTCTTGCACAATAGGCCTTTTGCCTTTGGCAGATGATGAAGAGGGACCTGGTTGAGTTTCAGTAGGTTTGGTGGTGGTGGAAGAAGGTTCTCTTATGGTGAGTGGAGGTAGGGTGGTTTTTGGAAGTGGTTCATTGGCTTCAGGAGTTGGGCTTGAGGGTGGAGTAGGTGGAAAGATGTCAGAGAAGTCCATGGTTGGTGGAGGCTTCTTTTTGAAGGGAATGATGGGTGTGAAGTTGTCTGATCTAAACTTGGGATTGGCAAGTTTAGCAGCAAGCTTCTTGGGGATATGTGGAGGTTTGTAAGGTATGATGGGAAGTGACTGTAGAATGGATGAAGCTGTTGTAGGCATTGGGTTTGGGTTGTAGATAAATGAAGGTGGAGGTGGTATATCTGCAATATCATCAATTTCAGGTTTAACATTAGCAGTTATTGTACCTGAGACCAGCTCTGATGGTGAAGGCATCACCAGGTTAGGATTGACAGCAGCAATTTCTCCTTTCAGCTCATAAAATATTTTGTCAATCAAGCTGCAAAGTCCTCTAACCTGCATCTGAGCTACCTCTTCCTCTTTCTTCAAGTTTCTAATCACAAGAGCCCTCTTAATCTTTTTCAACAGACGGTAATTTTCATCATTCTTTGTTAGCTTGGTAGGCAATTGAGAGGCAATAGCAATTAACCTCTGCCTATTAGCTTCAGACATTGTATCCAAGTCATAATCCTTTAACCTCCAGTTGAAAGACCTGGTCTTTGCTTCTTCAAGAAGGTTTTCAAACACATTGTTTTGCATGTATAGGTCAAATTCTTCTTGGAGCTCTCTGGCTATTCTCTCATCATCAGCTACCCTTCTGGCATCTTCAACCATTTTCACTATAGCCTCAGCTTCAGGAGTTTGAGTTACCTGTTGAAAGGTTTGTAGAAACGAGAAACGATCTTACTACTGCATGCTTTGATCAAACGTAATGAACACGGATGTAAATAAGAGAATTCTTATTGATCACTTGAAGATACAATGAAGTTCTCTCTCTAGTTTCTCTCTCTAGAAACACACACAGAAAGTGTAGAATGACTGAACTGGTTAAGCTAACATTCTAACACACACCTATTTATAGTAAGTGACTAAACGCCCAACGTACCAACTGGTACGCCGGACCACATGGTCCGCCGGACCATGTGGTACGCCACTAACCAAATAGTCACTACAATTCATT